>CAWUPM010001140.1:0-90159 GCA_963924295.1 Dioctria rufipes | reverse complement strand
CATTTTGATTCTTTAACATTAACATTATTTCGGATTCACTATACTTTTCGTTCATTCCGCACACAATTACCTTGGGGTTTTTCAATATTGCCGGCTGAACAGTATACTTATCTCCCATCTTCGACTTTAATTCAGCCTCAATCTTTTCAGATGATTCTACACTATCACACTTAATTTCAACTACCCCATTTTGCTTATGTTTAACACTATTTATTTTTAATGACATCACTTTTGGATCAACTGAATTCTTTATTTTCTCTTTAGTAACTTTTACGTCTTGTTTATTTTTTGGTTTCACAATCACTGGCGGAATTTTTTTCACCACACTCGCAAATGATTCTTTTTCACTTTTTTCAGTTTGAATCTTCTTTATTTCACTGATTACCTTATTTTCTCCAGCACTCAGGTTTTGAACATATTTTAAAACTTTTTGGATTTCATTTTCTTGCCTGGCAAGGCTTTCTTTGTTTTCATTAATCACATCTAGTACATTTTTCATTTTTTCCGCCACAGATTTCATGTAACCTTGACATTCCTTGCACACACATATTAGAATTTCCTTTGTGTTTATTAAATTGATGTCATATTCCGTAACACCACAGCATTTGGCATGAAATGACCTCGAGCAGAAACCGTTGCACTGTATTTTTAAATCATTTCGATTATAAGTTTTGTCACAATTTTCACATTTCAAACTCATTATGAGAATTCTCAAATCATAATCCACTCAGTACAAAAAAAACAAAGAAAAGAAAAAAAAAAACAAACAAAAACCACTTCAATTATTTCAATTTCAAAACACTGCTAGCCACCGTACCATCGATTTTTGCACAGATTAAATTCGAAATTTGAACGTGATATCAATGCGCTCTATACACTTCACTAATAAAATATAACCGCAGTTTCATACGAAACAAATTAAAGTATTTTTCGTTATTTAACTTCCGATTTCAAGCTTAAAAATTTGAATTAATTTTCCGTTCCGACTATATACGTCTATTCCATCAAGCTATGAACAATATATTGTTGCATTATGTGTAACTCCAGATGCTTTTATGTGATGACAAGCTAGGCTTCCTAAATGTGTTTTTGTATCCAGACTATATCCTGACGCCAACGGAAATGAAATTATTCAACAAATTTCATTACGTGTTGGAACTCCATGCTTTTCAATCGCCAGTATTAAGATTTGTGAAAGTACATAAAAGACAGCATAAGTTATTTATGGGCTGTGACAATCTCACCCAACTTACGAGAAAGTGTCACAAACAACAACACTACACTTCTCGTCCACAATATGTCTGACTATTGCTTCGTCTTTATTAGATTGAAATTCATTGGAAAAAGGAATTGTTTTCAATGGATTAGCAAAATGCAGTGAGATGCAGAAAAATATCGAACTTTATGACCCAGCGATCAGAGAGGTCTCAGCAGTATAGTTATCTCCGATCGCCTACCACAGAAGTTTGATGATAGAGGGGAGCCAATTGTCCATATAAATAATTTGCAATAAAAGCAAGTAGGAATTATATGGTAGCATGATTTCTCATTGAAATTTTCAAATTAAGTAATTATTCCCCTTGTTGCCGTATGGCACTGGAATCTTTATTATACTTTCTGTATACCATGTTGTGTTCATTAACTGCGTTCTTCAGGATTCTTTCAGATAATTTGGTTCAGATGTGTTCTTTCCTGATATTTGGCCCAGGCGTATGTTTATTCCGAAAGAACATTCTTGATCTTCTGTTATGGAAAGAAAAAATCACGAAATGGCGAATACGTCAGTATGTCTCCTGATCCTCACTCGAAGGATAACTTGCCCTTTTACCTTATCATTTCGACGAATTCCTGCTTCGACGAGGTCTGCCTGAATGTTTTTGTCCTTGAATTCTTGGTTTTTAATTATGGTTGCCTTGTTTGGCTCCGGATGTCTCTGGGGAGGTGGAATGCATGCTATTCATGGTGATATTCCATGAACTTTGACTTTATTGAGTCTGGCGACTTGGAGTTTATAAGTGTTGCAAAAAATAACGGGTGTATTACTAGATTTTACGTTCCTCCAAATTCTCATCATTTAACATAATAATTTACTAGTTGCATGTATTAATAGACTACCTGCTTAAGAATTGTTGCATTTTAGGGACTTAAATATGCTTACAATTAACAGGAGCAAATCTTCTGATGATGATGGCATGTTGCCCTCTTTCTCTGCTGCTTCACAAGTGATATCTTTCCTTTACAGAATTTTTTCTTGTTTATTGAGGTCCCACAGGATAAGTAATGACTCGCGAAAACCTCTTGATCAAGTATTTTTCTATGATCCTATTGAGAGTTAGATTCTTATAAATCGATGCCTGATACTTCCAATTCTTCAATTGTGTCATCACCTGGCAGTTCATTCAATTATGTGTTTTGAACCTGTCATTTCGTCATCTCATGCCGCTCATAGCTATTGTTATAACTTTAAAAAAACTGGTTGCAATAAAACTTTATTATTCATCAATGATAGATACTATTTTCGATGACGTTTCATCGTAAAATTACGAAATGTTTAACCCTTCTAGCGGGGTGCAGGGACGTGATAGAGGAAACAAAATATATGGGTGAACTATTTTCGTATTCATACAAACTATGAAAGTGTCATTCAAGGCGGAGATATTTCGGTCCAAAGTTTGTAACATGTCTCCCAAAAGAACTCTGCAATACTGAAATAGATTTAAGAAGAGGTGATTTGCAGTCAAAAATCCTATTTACAAATTTGTGAATTTAGGCTTAGTTTTGGAACATTTTATAGGTACTTTTTAAAATTCAGTTCCTGCCCTTGGTTGTTCCGTAATAAATTCTTAACCCAAACCTTTTTTTTTTTTTATAAATTGTCAATTAATAATCATGCTTAATTATTGCGGCAAATACCTTCTCTTAATTCAGCGAAATTGATTTCTCGTCCTATAAAGTCGTAAAATCGGAGTTAAATGGGAATTTTTTCCGAAAAGAAACCAAATGACTTGCTGTTTAAGTACTTGAAAAAATATCCCAATTAAGTATCCTTTATAATATTGTAATATGCTATTTAAGTGCTTAGATTAGGATTTTGGCCAAGTAATGAATTTTGGGGAATTCGTGTGATGTATGAAAACGCACTAGTAATTAGTATTATTTCCTAGTTTTTATTATACCCTAGATGAAATCTAAAGGGTGTACTAAGTTTCTCATTCCATTTGTAACGCATAGAAATAACACTGCTAAAGCCAACTGGATTAAACATCCACGCATAATATGAAAAGTTATCTTGATTTTTGCATACTCATCTATCCGTCCATTTGTCTGTCTGCCTGTGCTCACGATAACTCGAGAGCTCGTTCACTTATAGAGCTGAAATTTTTGAAACGGGCTTTAAAAAAACAAAAGTAAAATTAAGTTCGAAAATTAGAAAAATCGGGTAACTGCTTCGTAGGGTTTCTATCCAAAAATTTCGTTCTTCACTAAATATTTTGACACTGCCTGAAAACGCGTCAACGTAGAGAACTGCAATTTTTTACACAGTATTTTCATAAAAATAGTAAATATAATTTCAAAAATGGGCTAAATCGGACAGCTTCTTCTTGGTGTTTCCATATACAAATTTTGGCTTTTTACGTATGCTGTGAAAATGATCAATTCTAGACGGTTTTGATGTACTGAAAAGTTCTTCAGAATGTGAAATCCTATTAAATTGGTTATAAATATTTTTACAGTCTGACGAAGGGAACAAGGTGAGTATAAGGTTATTAACTACGTTAAGACCACATCAGGGGAGAGCCTTGCTGTTGAAGGCTCTCTTCCACGATCATCCGTATGTGACGAAAGGTTTCATCCTGCCTGAGGTGTTCCTGCACAGACAACTGGCGACATCCCCCGGGATGCAGCCAGAAGCCTGACTAAATAAGGCGGATCTATAGAGGAAAACTCAATAAAACCCGCAATTCCAGGTGTAAAAAATCACGCCTGTGGGATGAATGGTACTGCGTGAGTGTGTCTTATAACGCTGGACTCTGGACTTCCAGTTTCAATTTAGCCTTCCCACGGTATATAATTCTCTGCCGTGGGTGACCATATTTTCTTCGGAACTCGTGAGAACTATATGGAACACCTAATAAAAAACCAAGAGGATGGTACCCGTCTCATTGGACCAAATCCAAAAGCAGATAAATTGCGTCATAACGTAGATACAGAAGACGACCTACTCATGGATCAGGACTACGAAGCGCTCGAAGGTCTAGCTGAGATGATGCGAATAGACTGTTCTCTTTCTATAGAGTACCTCAAGCTGATCGCATGGCTGAACCGCGGGGAAATTCAGGAATTGATCAGATTTGATAATTCGAAAGCAGATGATACAACAGGAATCCAAACCTCCGCTAAGGACTCAAAAATATCACCCGGGGGCTCAAAGGTAAGGATCCAATAGGCCACAAAAAGGACTCAAAAGGTTAAATCCCGAAGGTGAGAGGACCCAGCCGAGGCTCTTGAGTTAGCCATAAAATCATTGAAGGGGACTGACGAAAGATCCAAAAGGAATCGTTCCCAGGACTCTATCCCTACACCTACCCAGGTGAAGAGGATGAGAACTAAACAGGGTGAAGAAACAAAAAGGAAACAGTAGCACTCCAAAAGGGACGTTGCTGCCAAGTCTTTGTCCTACAAGCAAGCCGTTGAAGGAATGAAGATGTGAATCTTCTAAGCGAACTTCCCCGAAGAAATACTTACAGCGGATCAAATTAAATCTATTAATAAGGCAATCCTGGGTAAGATACTGGAGATGGTAAATGAGCGGCTCAGGCCAGTATTCGTTGGATTAAGTGCTAGACCAGGATCGGTAGTTCTCACCTGCTCTGACAGCTATACATCGGAATGGCTAAAGCTGGTAGTGGGTGAGATAACACCACGGGAAAATGCCAAATTTTGGCAGAGGAATTAGACATTGCCCGCGCGAGTTTAAAGTAGCTGGTGGAAGGGCCTAAGGAAAACGGCTTAGGTAATTGTCTCACAAGTCACTTTCTCAGTGGTTTACTGCTGTGCGGAAAGGAGAGAGAAGTTAAAAGTCAGTAAGTGCAACAGAGGCCCACACAAAGGCTGGGGTGTGCAAACCTATACACCGGCCATCTCGACTAGCAGCTGCGGTCCCGTCAACCTCGGTCATGAACCTCAGGAGTGATACCGAAGCTCCTGAGAATATGAAAGTGGCCGAACTAAAGCTGGAATCCCAATACTATTCAGAAAGTAGCCACAACTACCAGCGGGCTTAACAGCCCAGTAATTGTGACACCCTGAACTTCAAAAGGGAGCAACAGGCTAACGAGTGCCGATGGAGAGGGCAGCGGTTTAACTAAAACCACCTGGAAAATCCGCAGTACCCCAAGGTTTTTATTTAATAGCGCCAAAAGCCCTCGAACCTCGAAAATAGGAACGTACAAAGAAGGAGGTCACTTTTAATAACCGAAAACACGAGTAATATTAAACTAGTCAAAGTGAGAGTACATCATGCAAAAGCTGCCTCGGATGGGCTTAGCAGAAGATTCATTAAGGTTGGTATAGACATAGCACTCCTGTGTAGAGGAAAATTCACATCCTCAAATTGAAGGTGTATCCCGTAAATACCATAAATCTCATAAAAATAACAATTATTCTTTAAAAAAGTGCAGTTAAAACTTGCGGTATTATGTTTTTACGACGTTGCATTAAAAAATCTGTCAGCAAAAAGCGTTTCTTTTAAAGTACTTACCAATTTGCGTCAACAGTATTTTTTTCGCGCAGGTTTGCTTATCATGTATCGGAAAGTACTTAGACATCTGATCGCACTGAGTTTTATTTTTCTTTTCAGTGAATAGACTTGGATGAATTTACCTTAGCTACTTATTCCATCAAATCAAATATTTTAAGCTCCAAGGATTGGCTGGGTTTTTCTTTCGGTAACGTGCACAATTAATTTCTCATTATCATTACAAAACTGTATGCTGATGAAAAGTGTTTGGTAACATGAGATACAATATTGACACGATCCGAAGTTCCTGTAACAATTCCAGACCTAATTTGTGTGAAGCTATGCTAAAAAGGGAGGAAAAATGAGATTGTTTTAAGATATATGGGATATTCGTCTGTCAACTTTATAACTTTATTTCAACTTTTTATTCAAGAGATCTAATTTATTTGACAAAAAAAAAATAGGGTTGCTTAATTTAAAAAAAAAAAAAAGACAAAAAAGCATAAACAAAATTATTTAAATTTGCACAGCCTATCGCCTAATATTTCGATAAAATGCCCCGGTTTATCGTCAATTTTCTCTTATTTATGGTATGAGGGTTTTTATTCATAGAATACATCCTTTTCAAAATTATTACTTTTGTTTTTTCCCATCCGGCGCTATTGTTGTGAAGGAAAATTTGATAAACCATAGTCAGACCGCTCTAATTTGTAGCACAAGTTATACTTTTGTTAGTTTTGAGGGGTTACTGGATAACTGTAGGTCCGGGTTGAGGTTATGGGACTATCAAGCTGAATTCATTTATGCTATCCAATTTAACGTCCACGTCCACATCGGAAAGAATACCTCAATCTGTATTCAGATTGTTGAATCCTCATCCTAACGCACTTGTGTTGTAAATTCGTAGGTACTGTCAGCAGATAGTGGTTGGATGCCTGGTTGTGTGAAGGTGGTTAAAATAATACCATGGATACTAATATCATACAGAAACCAACCACATCTAACTATTACTCTTCTTTATGAAAAGGACGTCCAGTCGCCCCTGGGGTATCATATAATTTGCATAATCTAACCAAAAGGGAATGCGGAGGAAACACAAGCAGCAAAAAAAAACTGTCCTCGGATTTACAAGAACTGATGAGGAAAATATTAAAAGTTTGCCTGTATATGGTTGACAGCCCTATGAAAAAGCTCTTCTTATTATTTTTATCCTTTGGTGGTTTGTATGATCATATGACAAGGAGAAACCATTTCACAGAAAAACAAAATAAAATTTTTTGTAACAACTTTTCATCAGGAAAATTTCTAACGCGCTTTTCATGCTCCTGTTTTACTGTTTTGAAAGCAGCAGAGGAATTTTATTCTGTCTGGAAAAGTTTCACATGTTTTTGTATCAGTTGAAGAAATTTCAGGGATTTATTTTCGCTTTTTTTTTATATATACTGTATATATGAAGTGTGAAAATATGCAAATAGTCCAGACTCGCTTTAAGTAATATGCGTATATCATTTTTGTCTGGACGAATAACGTGAATCCCTTCATTCGGTTTTGAATAAACCCGAAGGGAATGGATTTGATTTGCAAAGCTTGCTAAGAAATTAATAGAGATTAAAATGTGATTTGCAATCTGTATGGAGTTTTCTTGTACCCTAGATAGATAATAGGGTACACTAAGTTGTTCATATTTGTAATGCATGGTACAAAAAATAAATAGACCCATATGAGTAGTACCGAGAAACATTCCAGTTTTTTATGTCTGCTCCTCCGTTCGTTCATTTGTCTGTGTGTTTACACGATAACACGAGAACACATTGAGGTAGCGTGCTAAAATTTTATGCCAATATCATAATTTTAGGAAAATAGTAAAATAAAGTGGGTAAAAAACCGCAATTTCTTGATGATGCCATAAAAAGTTCTTAATATCACTATATATTCGGACACTGCTTGGGAAGATGTTGAGTCTGGTTTTAATTGTAGATCTATGGAAGGATTACAAATAGGTCGGGAATCATAATTTCCTTTAGAGGTCAGACCACTACAAGATGCATAAATCCCAGCCGAACGCTGGTTAAGATTGGCCTTAAGCCACTCTTCCAGCATTATGCAATTAATTTAGGAGGTGTGAGGTCAGGACTCTGCATCACATATCAGATATATTCGGACAGGGACACAGAAAGCATTTTCCGTTTCGTCTCTGCTTCTCATCCTCTGCACAAAACTCACATCCCATGTCGGTGACCCTTAAGAAATAAGTCTCTAGTAAGAATTAACACGGGGTCCTCAGGGTTGGGTTGTTAAGTTCAAGTAGCTTTTTCGTTGACCTTCTGTTAAGTTTCCCATACAGTTAAGCTTGTGGATATTGTGTACAATTTTATAAATAAATAAAATGAATGAATGAATGAAGCTCTTTTGAAGTTGTACCCGGGGGTCATTTTAAACATAAAAAATATATTTTGGCAGTAGGCCTACTCTAAAATATTAAAGGTCAGACTTTTCTTGCGTGATTTCGAGCACATAGCAATCAGCTTATTCTCAGTATATTAGTTGAGAAGATATCTTCCCAGCATGGCCTTGAAATCCACCTAGAACACTCTAGAGCCCTTTTAGCATGGTTTGGAGGAGCTGAGCGCTGTCCCTCTTGATGTCAGGTACATCCGACTGCTCAAGTTGAAGGATTGATTCGTATGGGACTTTTGTTTCAGGATAAATCGAGCTTTGGTTGAGATGCAGATTAAGGGCTGTAACTAACGCCTCCTTCTTGATGTAAATTTACATGGGGTGTGTGTTAAGGATAAACTCCAAGGTCGTGTATAAGTTGACCTGAATGCGCCGCTTATTATAAAGAATATTTTCCAATTCCTTATGGTGATTGCCGACATTCATTGCTTTCAAACATCAGAGACCTATGGATTAAAATGGATCACGAATGTATATCCATACGATCCCCTGTGGTTTTAATCCACACTTTTTGCAAATTGCTCTACCAAACCTCGCGAAGGCCCTAAAAGCTTCGTTTACTCTGCTTACTAAGTGTAGTTGTCAGTTAAATTTTTTATCTTGTCAAATTCCTAGGTATTTTACTTTGAATTTTAGCTCTAAGCACATAGAGCCAATAAAGGGCAGGTTCATTCCTTTTCTTAATAAACAGGCAGATACCGGAGAAAATAAAAGATGGCCCATAATGGATATGTGGCGACGCTTCTTTGTCTGTTCGCTCATTTCCAAACCCTTGTCCCACAAGGGTAAACCGGTTAACGTTCGTTACAAAATTCACTACCGGCGATACCTTGTCGAACGTACAAAACTGTAGCTAGGCAGGCGTTGATTTTTATAACGTTTGTAGGAAAAAAGAAAAACGACAATATTATTACTCTTCTGACAGCATACCTTTGTGTAGGATAAAAAGCAAAACAAAATGTATATGCAAGTGTAAAATATTTAGCTGTATCTATTGAGATGGAACAACAAAAGCTTTTTAATTATTTCCATGCCATGAGCCTCTTATTATTTCAGAAGCGGCTCAAAATAGGGCGAGACGAGCACTTAGCAAGCAAGAACTATAACTGACACAGAGCAGGCGTAAAACAACCTCATCGTTCCTACTGAAGAGGTATAAGTGTCGCAGTATTTTTACGACCACTTTCAATTTTTTATTAATGAATGATCACAGCACTCCAGTTCTCATGCATATACAGGCTGTATCCGGACGATTATAGGGACTGTAAGGACATCATACCGTGATACTTTCCACGTTGAAAGCACCATATGGTGCTAATCAACTCTGATATATGCGCATATCGAACATTATCTTTCATTCAGTTATAAAGTCGTTACTCTTCATGGTCAAGATAGAAATCAGACTACACCGGTCTGAGAAGTGACAGGACTTGCCACAACTCCAGCTCGTATTGTCATAGGGACAACAAAACTACACTACAACTATCTGAGTCCTCAAGAGACAACCCGACTGAATAGTGCTTTTAAACCCTTACGCGCGCCGTGCTTAATCACAATCCTACATAGTCGTTGGTACAAGAGATTCGCCGCCATCCTAGTCACTAATTGTCATCGGTACAGTCAGTACAAATCCTATTTAATTATCTGTACAGGAGAACCCCCTATTTCCCCCAGTGAGTTAATATCAACTAGCTGGAATGATCAAGATTGAAGATTCTACAGCAGTTTAACAGATTGTCGGCCATTGATATCGACACGTAACTGTCTACACGACATATTGTAGAAGCACCATTAAATTCACTCGATTGATAATCATTGATTCCAACATCTAGCTACCTGACATATAAGTGAAGATTCGCCAACAATATTAACCGCATAATAGCCGTTAGTGAGGTCAAGGCAAGATTCCGAACGCAAGATTGGTTAACCAGTGACTCAATGAGTACCTATAAGTACTCATCGTAAGATAACAAAAAGTGTCATCCGACCCATGATAACCCACGGTCCTATGGTGTGTTGGAAAGGAATGATTTTTTGCAATTATCGTAAGATATGGAAAGAAGTGCTGAGATTGTGCCTGCTCAGTGTAAGTGTCACGCTCAAGTCAATCAGTACTCGTGCTCTCAAATATCCTCAAACCAGAAGTCATCCTCAATATACACCGCTGGCACATCAAGAAGGGGGAAGCAGTCGCAGCGCCGATACTCCATTCCAAGCAGAGCTGGATTCACACTGGAACAGATGTCTTTAGTTGGATGACCATTCGGGTCAAACTACGGGTGAACTGAGCGGCAGATCTAACCCAAAGCTACCTAACATGCTATTGACAGTAAATAAGTTAACAGGGAGAACTCTGGTTTCAGTTCTAACTGGGCACTCTTTTCTCAGGGTCAATAAACAGAATGTGGTTTGTAGATGATCCTGTATGCAGAGGATGCCGAGAAGATCCTGAAATGCTGACTAACTTTCTGGCCCTGTCTTGACTTCTCACGAAACAAATACAGAACACTTGGCTCACACCTTCTGAATGAACTGCCGGCAAGGAGGGTAGACGCCAATATTGAACTTCACCAGAGCCTCCGTTTGGGACATATGAGCCATTGCTAATAAATCTAGAGGGTGAAAATGGGCATTGTTTGGGCCTGTGTTCCAGGATTCCGCCCGGGGTCTCAACCTCTCTTTAATCAATCCATCCAAGGTAATAAAATACCGCCTTAGAAAATGCCTCTGTGTCTGCTTTCACTTCGCTTCAGATCGGTAAACATGGTTGTATTAATCAACATATGTGCAATCCAATTTTTAAGAGACTGGTTGTAGATTTAAGTTCGAATATGGATAAAATCGGTCATATCCTTTACAGCCATGCAATAAGGAATTTCCAAATGTTTTACCTATATATAGGTACTGGGAAAATAATCAGTCTCATGCATATTTAATGTACTGAAAAGTTCTTTGTAATAAAAAGACCCACGGAACACGTTTGTTATATTTTTACTCTCTAACTACCGGTTCTAGAAAGAAATGCGGAAAAGCGCTTCAATCTGATTAGCATATTTTCAAAATGGGTAAAATGGGTGGTAGCTATAATTATGAGTAATTATAACTTCATTTATATTATTCTTTTACACGTGTGCGCTTAGGATTTTCAAAGGAGAGTGTCTTTTCGATGTTAAATTCACGGCCCACATAAAATAAGGAGTTACAGCTTGATAAAGTTTTCTCTTCAAATACAGCAAAGTTATTTGCATTACATAGTCAACATATTTTGCGCTAGTCTTACTATATAACGAGATTTCTCTATAGTACAACTCAGTTAGCTAAAGCAGTCTTTCTATAATATGAGTTATAAAACGCAAGCAGATTGAGAAAAGTTATTTCAAACTACCTGTCCTGCAAGAATTATCATGACGTTATCCTTAGTTCTAGAATTTATAAGCGAACAAATGCCGAGTTTGTTTCGTATGTTTAAATACGAATAAAACATAATACGGCTAAGGTTTTTAAAGCTGCCTTATAAGATATAACGCTTTAGCCTTAGCTCCACGTTTTAGATATTAAATGTATGGATTTTCAAAAGTGTTAATATGTCTAAATACTCATTCAGAATTTGTTAGGTAATGTAATTTTATACTTCTGTGCAAAATTTCAGTGCAATTTATTAATGTTAGAGGTCTCTCAAATCGAAAATAGTGTTTTTTAGCTGATTTGGACTTTTAGGAAAATTGCTTCAACATTCTCTGTCATAACCTTTTAATTTTACAATACTCTGTCTTGATTCTGTTTTTAAATTTAAGGGAACTTAGTGATAAACTTACTGCAGTAAAAGTCCAAAATAGAAAATAAACACTATTTTCGATTTGAGCAACCTCTAGATATTAATGAATTTCACTGAAATTTTGCATAGATGCTTAAACTAACATAATCTAACAAATCCTGAATGAACATTTAGACATTTCTACACTTTTGTTTTTTGGGCCACCCTACTGCACAATCACCGATTGTAGTTAGTGACTAAAAAGTCATTTGACTTTGCTCGTTACGCACAACAATGAGAAGCAAGTTGGCGAATGGCAACAGACTGAATTGAACCGAGCTTTGTGCTCAGTCGGCATCATGCTAATATAAATCAGTTGATTGTTACTAATTGTAATAGAGTTATTTTATTATAAGAAAATTTACTTACCAAAGTTTGATTGAAATACGTTTTTCTACTGGTAAAGCATTCGTAATGTTTTGTATTTTCACGCTTCCTTGTCTCAAAAGCAAAAAAAAAAACAAAAACGGTACCATTATAAGATCGCCTTTGCGAGAGAAGAATATGAAATATTATTTTAAATTCTTTATGAAGGTGAGTCGAACCCGCCCAATAATATTTTTTTTTTTGAGTCGCGTGATGTCGATCGAAAGAGCTAATTATTAGAATTCAAAAATTTTATTAATTTATTTTTTTTATTTTTGGTGACTTGGTTATAAAGACATAGCCCAAAATATGTGCAAAGGCACCATTCATTGTGAATTGTTGTGCTGTCAAATCGAGTTTTCGTTCGTTTCAGCTTTTAATTTTAATTTCTTTATTTATTCGTTGTTGTGTGCATTTGTTTTGTGTTTATTTTGTTCGTTTATCTTATTTTGAACGGTTTCTCCGTGTTTTTGTCTGTTCCGACTAATTTTCATTGGTGTTGTTTATCTTCGGATTACGCCGTGTTTGTCTCCTCGACTTGTTCGACAGGAGTGGTTAAAGACATTCTGGGGTAATTTCTCCTTATTATTTTTGTTTTTTCTCTGTGTAGTTTCTGCATATAAGTGCATACTGTGCATTTGCAAATGATTTTCTTTTTATAATTTTTTTGCAGTTTAAATGTGTTGTCTTGTGCTCGATGAAAGATTTACTGACAGCTGACGTTCTGAAAACAAGAATATTTGAAATGCTAAATCTTCCGAACATTACCCAATTTCGTTCTTCCTCTTATAGAATCGAAATTGTGTACTTTCATAAGAGCTTTGTTGATGACTACTTAGATCTGTCACCTGTAAATGAAAGGACGAGTAGCTTTCAATAAGCTCTCACAATTCGCGTTTTCGTTTTTGCTTCGGAGTTAACTCCTGTCCTTTGAAGAAGCAAACACATGTTCGAGTTTGCGTGCCGAGTCATGTCACATTTGACTCCTGGTGTTAGCTCTGCTAGCCCCTAGCTCATATGAGGGGCAGTTGTAGCCCTCCTAACACAATGTAATTATTTTCAGTATACGAATCTCTGAACTGTCATTTTGAAATTGTGTGTTGCATTTGTTTTGACAAAATCGTTACAGATTTGAAATGTTTTTATTTTTTAATTTAATATGTAGTATTTTTTACACACGATAACTGCAATTTTCAAGCATTCTATATAGAAGTGCCAGCAATTGATCTCAATGGAGACATTTGTTTTTTACAAGGTGAAACATGTGAATTGAGTGATATGGAGTGATAATACGGAAACCTCATTGGATATTTCAAATCAAATCAAATCAAAGTGTATTTATTTATAAACCCCTGCTTAAAGCAGCGTATAACGCTGGGTTCTACGATATTACAGAGTATGACAAACAGCTTATATAAAATATAGCAAAATAAACAATACATTATTAAACAAGAATCAGTTAGCCTAAATTAACAGCTTATACAGATAAAATTAGTTGCTTATATGGTAACGGAGGTATATAGAATATCGATTCCTCAAATTGAGTCATGAATCATTAGTTGATAGTTTGGGTCCATTACAAGTATTGGTGAGGTCAATAACAGCACAGATAGTAGCATAAACATTAAAAATTAAAATTAAAAATTAAAAAATTAAAAAATAAAAAGAAAGAAAGATATTTCTTAAATTCAAGCGCGCAAAAATCCAATAATCACCGTCATCACATTTTCACAACTTTCAAAAATGTTATTATTTTCCTCAAAATATGTAGGTACTCTATTTCACGGAGCTTAGCACTTGAAGCAATTGACACTTCGGTGCAGGGTTAGAGTAACCCCAGTTGTCCCTGGTGCTATGCTTCGGTAGCAAAAACGAAAACACGGAATACTAATGCCTACTGTCTGGTGTCAATCAACGTAGAAAACTAAAATATAAACGATGGCAGAGCACAATCACAGTTAGATTGCGATAGTGTAGCGGTTATTCATTCATTTAGATTTATTTATCAAAATTCTTCCTACTACTATAATTAGACTAATAAAATTAACTTCAAAGGAACTAAGCTAATTGTAATTCAATTTAACTAATATGTATTTCTTTTTATTATGCACTCGAACTGATTTAGATTTTATTAATTCTGCTCAAATTTCTTAACTAGACTTGTATTAAATTATCTCAAATTCCTTTCTATTCTTATAATTTATTTAATGCTGAAAAATAGCAAAAATTGTTAATGTCAATCGTGAATCAATTCTCATGTGGTGTAAAGGTGACCCTTGTGGGCACAGTTTTATACCTTGAGAAATTGATGAAATTTTATGAAAAAACAACTGAAATCAATAAATTTTTAGTGTGTGGTGATGTTATTTTGTGTAATATGTCCAATAAACAATTGGCATGCAATCTTACACCTTGATACTCTTCACCTAACCAACGATTTATCTGAAATAAATACCTTGAATTTATTGTAAAATGTTAAAGAAAACACGTTGAAATTTAATAATTCCCGAACTCCACTAGAAACAAATTCTTTCCAAAAAAAGAGAAATGGAAAATGGACTAAAAATGATAGAACTACTTTAATTTTGAAGAACGAAAAACTGACTTTAAATGAAAATAAAAAATTTACGATGAAACCAAAAAAAAAAACTATAAGTGATATTAATAGTGAAAATAAAAATGAAGAAAACTATAGGTCCAAAAAATATTATTAAGCACATTATTAATTATATAAATTTTGACATGTTTCTTGAGGAAACTAATTATCATTTGCATGATTTTTTACGAATTTTGTAATTTCTTGGAACATTTACTATAAAATCTCGATTCGCTATGTTTCATCTCGATGTAGTAGATTTTCTTGTCAATTGTAATGATTTTTTGTCTTCTTCTCACTGTGAGTCTCTTTCGCACTCATTGTGAAAAGTGGATAAATAAAAATCGCGAATATCGTGTTTCCCGTGAAAAATATCGCGAAGCGAACACCGTCATCGCGATCTCGGTTCGATTGTACCCCGTTTCGGTATGTCAAACGTCACTGCAATCTAAAGTTTGACGTGTTATGACACTATCGCGCGCGCGTGTCAAGTGTATTTATAATGTGTTTTTTATGTGTTTTCAGTGCTTTTCAGGTATTTTCCTTCACTGAGGATATTCTTTAGCAACAGGTAATCATATTTATTTATTTACTTGGTGAATTTAGTGTTTAGTTTCATAATTATGCGATTTTGTGAGAATTTGTGGACAAATGTCAGGTGAGTGCTCGTCTGACAATTTTCACATTGGGGGTGATTCTGATCTTTTGTCGTACTTTTATGTCAAAATATACGCCTAAATGGAATGAACATTTCTACGGATTTTTTCGTGTTTTATTCAGTTCAGCAAGCCTTGCATTTGGCAGAATGAACTAAAAATGAGAGTTCACATTACAAATTCAAAATATTATTTCGAATTTAAGCACTTGTATTGCTCTAATTAGCTGTATGATATCCATTTACAACAATGTAAAATTTTTGTCACAACCTCGGAAGCAGGGGTGGAGGCGCGAAAGTTGTTTCAAAGCTTATGATTCAAATTTTTTTGTATTTGGCAGCACATAACTTGTTTCGGCCAAATCGACATATGTTTCAAAAATGGTGGCAGTACACAACCTCTGTTCCAAGAGTTTTTGACATTTGAAACAAAAAATGTTGGACGATTGTAAAAAAGTCATCGTCCAGCAATAAAGTACAAAATAATAAAGTGAAAAACAAATTTGTTTAAAATGTGAGTATTATTGGAAAATTTAAAGGAACAAATAATAATTAAAACAACAATTTTTCTGCAGGGATGGAGAAGGAAAACAAAATTTAACTGTTAATAATTCCCAATATGAGTTTTTGGTTAGATTTATGACAAATCACACAGACTTGGCAAAGGGCGCGTTAAAAACGTCTCAAGCACGCAAAACTAGTAACTCCCTATGGCAAAAATTAAATATATCGCTCAATGAAAAAGGGCCTCCAATAAAACAACCACATGAGTGGCGAAAGGTAAAATTTGTATCACAAAAATCAAACCAGAATTTATTCTATGTGTACTAGACGTGGAGTGATATTAAGTATAAAATTAAAGCGAAGGTAAGGAATAATATTAGAAATATTAGAGTATTGGTGGAGGACCTTACATAGAAAAAAAGATAAGTGCCTTAGAAGAGGCAATTATTGAGTGTGCTGGCTTAGAAGCTTCTGTGGATGGCATAAAAAGCGCAAAAACGTTCGGCGTTAACGAAGACGAAATTAGTCGAAGAAGTACAAGAACAATCCGCC
Source organism: Dioctria rufipes (assembly GCA_963924295.1). NCBI lineage: Eukaryota > Metazoa > Arthropoda > Insecta > Diptera > Asilidae > Dioctria > Dioctria rufipes. Next base: position 73,475 of record CAWUPM010001140.1, on the reverse strand, counting down.
GAGGATTTTGAGAATAGTAAAAATCTAATCAATTTCAATGAAAATAAAAGTAAGAAAAATATAACGGAAATGACAACCGAAAGGTATGTAAAAGCAACAGAGGAAATAAGTGGGACTCTATATAAAATATTGGAGAATCTAACAGAAAATCAAAAAATTCGAAAACGAAAATATGATCTGCAAGACAAAATTTATGGGTTCAAGAAACGGAAATATCATACAACTAACGAAAATAGCAAGGAAAAACTGAAATTAAAAAAGCTGTCATTGGAAATCAAACAAGAGAAAACCGGTTGAAAGAAATGGAATTGGATGGAGTAACATATTGAAATGAAAATGTTGGTGTTATTTGTTTAGAAAACTGCTTTTGTTTTTTATTAGTTATTAGTGAAGTTTTTTGTTTATTTTTGAAAAAAGTAAAGAATTATGAATTTTGAGTGAGCTTTCGCCTTATATCTTTATCCTCTTTATAAAGAACCTCTTATGCTATCTCTTATAATTTGTGCTCGTCGTAATAGATAATTAGTACTAGAGTTATGCTCTTCACAATCAGATCCAATAGAGAGGGATATTGTCTGCATGTTATTATCAAAGTCTACATTATAGTGAATGCATAGGTTATGCAAAGCAACGCAAACATTATTAATCGATGTTACGAATTTCGGTTGAAAACGCAGTTTTCTATCTGAGCTCAGACATCTCCACCGTCCTTTTAAAATTCCAATTGTACATTCAATTTTACATCTAGCCTTAGCGTGTATATTATTGAAACGTAGCTCATCACTTCTTATGCCTGCATTCCTATAAGCTGTTAGTAGCCATGGCTGTAGTGCATAACCACTATCACCTAAAACATAATATAGTTAAAACTCGTTTCTAATTTTCACAATTGCTACCTAAAATTCGAGTGCTTGTGTCACCCCCGTCAAATTTTCTGTGGAAATATGTATTTTCGTTGCTAGAAATCCAAACAGTTGAGTCATGAGCCCCTCCGCCATGAGATGCATTAACAGCAATAATTTCGTTAAGATGATTGCAAATCTAGCCAAGTCAATACTTTATCATAGAATTTAGTCATGTAAGAGTAAGCCTACCAACATAACATTTAAACTATGAAACCCTCTTCGACCAAAGAATATATGCTCGTTCTCCCTGGCTTAAGGATGGGGATATGTGTGCCATCGACACATCCCACGATTCCTGGAAGTTTAAACTTGTCATAGAAATGTCTCTTACAGTCATAAAATTTCGATTCTTCTAATTTTATCCAAAGAGGACAAAATTCTTTTTCCAGCAATTGAATCGTTTTTCTAAATACTTTTGAAACAGTCGTTTGCGCCATTGATATACTTTTGTTATTCCCAATGTTCACTTCATATCCTCCGCTAGCAAGCAAATTTAAGGAAGCGCATAATTGAAGGATTGGTGGAATCGCTACTTGGCTCCTACACTCAGGAAACTTTACAGATTCTAGAATCAATACTAATCATTCCTTTTTAATCCTGAAATTTTTGGAGAACCTAAAAATTATTGTAATTTAAGGATATACCAAAGTGTTAATATTTTTACTCCTTTTGGGGCAACTCTAAAGGATTTCTGTTATCCCTTAGCTTACGACGTTTTATTCTAGCGAATCTGTGCTCGCCTTCATCAAAATCATTTTCATTTTGTAAAAATATCATGTCGGAATAATTAAAGAATTGAAATTTTTTACGTTGACTTTGGTTTTGACATTTCTATGACATTCATTTGGAGAATTCTACGATAAACCAAACTAGTTTCATGCTTCATGCTATCATATGTATTTTGAAACGACTTTGACCACAGTTGAATCAAAGTGGTTGAAACAACTTACGTGCTTCCACCCCAGTTGACTAATTTGTCGTACTTTTAGGCGTGTATTCTGACATTAATTCATGCAAATTCATTTTAGTTTATTTTGTGGTTGATGAAAAGAATAAATCAAAATGAATATGGTGAATATAAAGTACGACTAATTTGAGGTAAAATGTAAAAATATGTGACTAAAATATACGCCTAAGCTACGACAAAGAGATCAGAATCAACCCCCTTATCTGCCCACAAATATTGAACATAATTGTTTTAATTATGTAATTTGTAGTGTGCATTAATGTTTTATGTTGTGTGTTTTACGGGGAACATGAATTTATTCATGTTTTTCCATGTTCAAATTTTTGCATAGCATTGTTGTTGTACTATAGACATGTACACACATCAATGATTTTAGCAAGAATTAATGACTTTTAACTTAATCTTGTAAATAAAATTCCTATGTATTCTCGTTATTAATTTATTTCTTTATTTCATTTCAGATCGCCGTGGGCATCTTTCCACTTGTGAAACTCCAAGTGGAGGTAATTTTTTCTTATGTATTAACTATTGGATTTGTTATTTATTTTCTTCTTTTCCTTCTAGGTTCGCTGAACACCACCTATCTGCGAAAGATTCTAAACTAATCCAAGACAACAACAGTTTCAGGAATATCTCCACGACATATATTTTATTTTTTAATGCTATCAGCTTAGTCTTGTCGCAACCCCGCTCGACGCGAAAACTTCAATCAGTATTGTTATTCTAAAATCTCTGGACAACCATCATTGCACTTAAGCCAAGCGCCACGCATAATTATTTTTACATTATTAAGCTTTGCTTTACACATATCTTGTACCGGAACCTTTCCAAATTTTTTATTTATTTGCTGCATGTTGATTTGAAGCATGGACGGTTGCTGATATAATAATTGTCAGTTAACTAATAGTAATCTTGCTATAATCAAGTGCCAAGGAATTTGTGCCAGATCATTTCATTATGCTTGCGTGGGTTTCTTCAATTTTAGCCGCCTCTCTGCTAAGTCACTGCTAGAGTTTTCAAACATATTCTCCTACTTTTGCTCTGATTGTAGGGAAATTTCGTTATCGCACATTTTAATGGCAGTAAATTGTCGTAATGGTCAATTGCAGGAATTACCATACAACACTGACAACCTAACCAATAATCTAAATTCTCTAAAAGTGATGCAAGCCGTACAATCCTCCGACTTTTCATCTATTTCACAGGCTCGTAACTAACTACGGCCTCTAACAATTCGAACAGTTCTGCCTCTTGAATCCAAATTGGATTGTTTACTAGACGGTTCGAAGGATGGCAAATCAAAGTCTCTGATCTGCGTAAATTTACGGAATCATTCAGAAGGAACTTCATGGATGTCTCTACACAGTCGATCAGTTTGATCTATTTTCAAGCGTCTGCAGCAGGCAGAAAACCAAGCTGCGCCGATGAGTGTAAGGTTTTCTGCTGACACGAAACGCTTCTTCTTCTTCCTTTTCTTTTTTTATTTTTCAGCCCACTGCGTGGCGTATACAGGTTCGATTCGCTTCGAATGAATCTGTTTCTTTAAAATTTTTAAAATTTTTTAATAAATAAAAAAATTGTTTTTTTTTCTATTTTCGCAAACTTTTCATTTCTTTCTTCTTTTTTAATTTTTTCATTTGTTTTTCAAATCACACAATTTCGCTATTTGTGACCCGTGGATGAGTCAAACCAAGACTTGAAACTGGTCACCAAAAATTAATGGGTTGTGTGATGAAATAACAAATTAAAACATTTTTTAGCTTTTGTTATATACCGGAGAATCACAAAAAATTCTTTCTTGAACAAAACAACATTCGAGATACTACAAAGAGTTGTCGTTAAGTTTAAGCAATCACTTGAAAGATATGATATGATATTTGAGAATTTGTTTTTTCAGGAATCCCCTTCCTCCTCACTACATACAAAACTGACCACTATTTCCGACGATCTCGATGCTGCAAGGTGACAATGGGTGATATTGCAGACGAAATCAGAACACAACCTGATCTTCGCACAAGGAGGGAGACTTCCACAGTAGCGAATGGTACTTCATCTCAGTCCTCTCTAGGAAATGGTATTGGTGCCTCTTTGAGAACGGTATCTAAACCTTCGAATGTTTTCGTCACCCGTCTCTGTCCAGAAACGATGTGTGAGGACATACCGAAGTATTCAAGTCCAAAAATATTGCGACTGATGGCATTTCTTGTCATAAAATCAGCAAAAGCTCTAAACCGGTTGCATCGTTTCTCCTAACTGTTTCAGCGGATATGCAGGACAAGTTATTAGACCACTTACTTTGGCCTCCTGGCGCTTTTACTAAATTATTTGTACCGTTTGACTTAGAAATAAAGCCAAAATAAACAACGTTATTCTAAAAAACTGAAGTCGCTTTCCCTTTACTAGCAAAATGTAAGGTGGATTAGGAAAAAAACCACACATATCTTCGAATCCTCTGTCGCAGCTTGCTTCGATATAGTTGTTTTCACTGAAACTTGGCTGCATCAGGGTATTCGCGATGCTGAAATCCTTGATAATTCTTATAAAACTTTTAAAAGATATAGACATACTGTTTCGGAAGCTCGTGGCGGTGGCGTACCTCTCGCCTGCAAAAATAAGTTCGATTGCAGCAAAATTGAACTTCCTTGTTTCTCCAACACCCTCGATATTGAGCTCATAGCTCATCAGCTGTCTCTCCCAAAATATGACTTATACATAATTTGATGCTATATTCCTCCAGACTCCATAAATATTGTCGATGACAAAGGTCAACATTTTTACGACCTACTTACTTTAGCATCTAATTTTATCCATAAGGTGGAACCTATTGACGAATTACTACTTATTGGTTATTTTGACTTACCCAATATTCAATGGGTACTTAATGAAGGTGACGAGGACTATCTTCCACTTAATAACTTGACAACAACGGAATCCTTGACACTATTTCATCTCTTGGTCTCAGACAAATCAGTAATGTTAATAACGACATGGGTAGGCAACTAGACCTGGTATTTTCTACTGACGCGGAGAGCTTATTAGTTGAACCTAGCTCAGTTATAATGTCTACTCTAGAAAAATATCACCCCCGTCTAATAATTACATTTTGCCATGAAACCGAAAACCTCGCAAATTATGACGAAATACAATACTTTTTCAATTTTAGAAAAGCTGACTTTTCGCAACTTTCCTGTAGACTTACCTCTATTGATTTCAACACACTGCTGTCTTGCAATAGTGTTGATGAAGATTTTCCTAAGTTTTACATAATTCTTTTCGATTTATTCGCTTCTCATGTTCCCCGTGGGCGCCAACGGATCTCTAAAACATCACCGCCATGGTTCAATAAAGAGCTGAAATGCCTTAAAAATAGAAAGAATAAACTGTGGAAAGGATATTTGCGGGACAATGACATTATAAGTCATAGCAATTTCCTTACATCCTATAATGAGTTCAACGAACTTTCCTCTTCACTCTATGATGAGTATATTCAAAGTATGCATGCGAAATTATTTAGTGACCCACGTTACTTGTTTAGGTTTATTAATATGAAAAATAAACCTTCAACTGCCCCAATACCATGAGGTACAAGGATTCTGCTAGTGACATTTCGTCTGAAATTTGCAATATGTTTGCTTCATTTTTTGAAAATGCATTTTCCTCTTCAAATTTCCAACCTCGTAATAGAAACTTTAGTTATATGAACGACTCTCATAACGTTTCATTCACTATCCCTACAATTACACATGAGGATATACTTGATCATATTAACGGGCTTCCAAATGACTTCACAACGGGTCCAGATGGGATTCGTCCAGCCTTTCTGAAGTCATGTTGCCTCTCCCTAGTAGCTCCGCTGAGAATTATTTTCCAAAAAATCGCTCGATAGTGGTTGTTTTCCGTAGCTGTAGAAAAATTTTTTCACCATACCTATCCACAAAACAGGTAGTAAAAACGATATTTCTAACTATAGGCCTATTGCGAAATTATCTTGCATTCCCAAATTATTTGGATCAATCATTTACTCTCAGCTATCATTTTCCTGTAAGAACTTGCTTTCTGCAAATCAACATGGGTTTATTTCGGGCTGGTCTACAACCACCACCTTATTAGAATTCATCTCGGATACTAATGGTGGGTTTGCAAAAGGCTCCAGACAGATTGTATTTAAACTGACGTTAGTAAAGCTTTCGACAAGTTATCTCACTCCGTGATATTGTTTCAAATGGAAAAGTATGGGTTTCTGCTAACATTCCTAAAATGGACGGAGTCATATTTAGATAACAGAATATACCAAATCTATTTCCGCCATTCCATCTGTAGAGTCTTGAAAGCTTCGTCCGGCGTACCTCAAGGGAGTCACCTGGGCCCGTTGCTCTTTATTCTATCTATTGCCGACATTGTATCTCTTGTTTAGCACTGCAAATTCTTGATTTATGCTGACGATATTAAACTTTTCGCTCAGATTAAATCTTTTAACGACTGTGAACATGTACAGGGTGACCTCCACAAATTTTACGACTGGTGCAAAAGCAATAATTTGCTACTCAATATTGACAAATATGAGGTTTCATCTGGTGTTTGGTTTTTGTTTAGTGTAACATACTAATACTAACACCGACTAAGTGATGAAACGCATGTATTGCTGACCGTTTATTTATTAAACGTGTCCATGCAACGAGCTTGTGTTAAGCTGGTTCTGATAGTCATTCTTCTAAAATTCTTAGGCTAAAATTTTGATATTATCAGGATTGGTAGGGATTTAGTCATAGATAACAGGAAAACTGCCGCCTTCTATATCAAGCATATAGTTGCTAAAAAACAAATTGTGTGTGTTAATTTCTCTGGCAACTTTTACTAATAAAACCAATTCTTATATGTCAGTCTTGCATCCGCCTCTTTGAATATTACTGAACTTTTACAATACACTACTGTTTAAAAGAAATGAAATATAGACCTAATTTACCCTCTAGTTACAATCATTAATAACGTATTTATTTATGCTCCAGGACAGTATGGAGCCATGTATAAATTTTTAATTACCACAGGCAAATTTAGATTAGATTTAAACATACTAGCCAGATGGCATTTTCATTGATAAGGTTCTGGACCGGAAACCTGATTGCGCGAGCCCGGGTCGCTTTTGACCGAATTATTTTCTTAGTTTTCACCTACAATTTTTACAAATTCATCAATTTTTCCTAAGATATTCTGTAGCACATTTCAAACAGCACTGTTCCTTTCAAATGTTCAATTACCTTAAACCAATTTGATATCATCCTTTTTGCCATGGGTTGATTCTTCCTCATCCTTTTTCATGTAGTCCTTTATCTTCTCCTCCTCAACCACCAGCATATTATTACAGGGCAAAGATGGGCATTTTTTACTCGAATAAAGTTAACAGCTAAAAACTGAAAGAAAATGAAAAATCGAATAAATATTATTTGTTATTTGTAGAATTATTGGCAAATATTTCAAATAATCATTCGTTAGTAGAAAATGAAAAACAAAATTTAGGTATCGCTTCTTGTTTTTTTTTCATAAATACGAAAGCTAAATGTGATAGGAAATCTAAAACTAAGCTAAGTGAGATGCAATCTGAAACACTGTAAATTCCCTTATTTATTTAACCTTTTAACTTAAACTGTTTTTTCATTTAATTGATGTTAGATTATCCTAGGAATTCACACCCAGTTAATTTACTTCAAAGATTTCACAAATACTTAATTGGATAAAAATACTGAAAGTGCTTTTAAACTTTATATTCCAGATGAAAAGAAAAATTTTATTGTAAACATCGACACATAACAAGGTAGTTAATTTGGTAAGTACGAGACTTCTTGCAATATAAGATGTATGTACAAAGAAATAATTATTCGAAACTGGAACTAATGTACACCAGTAAATAGGTAATTATTCCATGAAGAGACATCAACTAATAAATAATTATTTGAAATTCAAATAATGAGCACCAAATAACAACTAATTATTAGCAAATAACTGCAAATATTTTTTTAAAAATCGTTATTTGATTGAAAACTTATTCGCAGAATGCAAATCACTTCTACAGGATTCATTTTTCTAAATGCAATTTTTCAATAAATTACCTAGCCTTTAACAATACTGCAAGTTTTTATTAAAAATCTAAACACATTTAGCTTGATTGCTAATCTGACAGACAGACAGCCAATCAAGAACGATTAAAAATCAACCAGTCGGTAGCAAGCAAAACCCTCGAGAATACTTTACAAGCCATAAAACAGACTCCCTCCCTTCCACATGCATGGCCCAACGGAGTTCTTATATTCTAAAATATTTGCAGTGCTCTTATGTACAACTGACAAAGTTTGATTTGAACAGCTCCTCCGCTTTATACTACTATTCATACAGAAAAATTGTGGTCTGATAATCTTAAGTTTGCTTTCTTATCTTCCGAACCGTAATAAAACTTTCATACCTACGATTCTTCAAACAAAAATTCTCAGCTGAGTAATCATTGTAATGTCGCTGAGCTGTCATGGGATGCCGTCAGCTGATGATATCGAATTTAGCTGCCTCCAGATTCGGAATCCGGCTAGATATACACATATGCAATTAACACACAGCTGAGAGATATTGAGCTTAAAATGGTAAGGTTACTTTGTAATCAAAACTAATTCATTATTTTGTTAAGTAAGGTATATGGGAAGTTTAGCACTTGGGAAAGTAAGGAACAAAGCTTTAAATTACTAGAAGATAATTTTACTGTATGAATAGTATTTTAGGCTCTATTGCATATATAAAGTCAATGCTTGGCACTTTTCCCTAAGTATCAATATAGAACGTTTTAGAAAACGGACCCACAACGCATACATATAGATCATGTTTCATGGCTTGGGAAGTATTCTCGAGGGTTTTGTAACAAGTCAATAGACCAGTCGCTAACTGGACAATCAATTGACTCGGCAGTGTATGGTCTCCCTAACTCTGTCGGAACTTAGAATGTTCCACATTAGAAGGAAAATCACGAAGTTTTCGTTGGTTTCAATGGTGCGTTTGTCTTCAAACTGTCAGTCATCCTTAGATAGAGAAGAAGAGAGAGATTAGATAGAAGCATAGATAGCTTAAGGATTAGATGTCGCATACCATACCGCAGATTTTAAATAACTGGTCCATTCCAGAATAGATCACAACATGTTTCTGAAATACCGAAAACAAATGTTGCTTTGACAGCAGTTTTGTATACATTTGGTCGACAGCCCCAACATGGTAGAAGATACGGGAAAATATGATGTCTATGAAGTTAGCCCAGCCTTTTTCGAAATTTTCACAAATAAAGCTAGTGCTGAATTGTGCTCGAATTGTGCTGCGTTGTGCCGCAAAGAACAACAATTTTTTTTCACAATTTAAACCTTTTATGAGCAAAATAAAATTTTTAAAAAAAGTTAACCCAGCCATTTTCGAAATTTTGAAAAATAAAGGGTGTGCTGGATTGTGCTCGACTTGTGCATCATTGTGCCGCAAAGAAAAATAAAAAAATTCAAAAATTGAATTTTTTATAATGAAAATAAAATTTTTTAGCGCAGCCATTTTCGAAAGTTAGAAAAAAAAAGATCATTTTCGAAATTTAGAAAATTGAAGGGTGAGCTGGATTGTGCTAAACTTGCGTTACGTTGTTCCGTTAAGAAAAAAAAACATCTCTGAATATTATATTATGATAAAATAAGAATTTTAAAAAAGGCTAGCCAACTTTTTTCCTAAAATTTTATTTTCTTAATGAAAAATTTAAATTTAGAAATCAGAATATTTTCCATCTGCACGCACTTTTCCTTCCTTCATTATTCTTAGAAAAAAAAAGTGAAACAATATGATGCATTTTCCACCTGCACGCACTCCCTCGAACTAGCCTCTGCTAGCATAGCCGCACAGATTATTATCTCTTTTCGATAACAATACGAATGAATTATTAATTCATTACCTTTGCCTTCTCTAAGTATTCCCTTAAAGGTTCGTAACATGCTCAAATATACGACGCATCAATACATCATGCCTGCCTTCCTAAACCAGGTAAACGTAAGGTATGTTCATGTACTCATTACTAATGAATTCCAGGTAATATTGACAGGAAACCTTATCTAAGTCATGCATTCCCAAATTTCTCGCTGGGTTGTCAGTGTAAAGAAATACATCAGTACGATCAGTTATTCAGTTATATAGTTCATAAATTGGAGGAAATTTTAAGTGAATTTTTTCAAACAACTGCAGTAGCACGCAATGCAATGCAAATGAAACAATACTCAGTGATACGTGTTTAGAATTCTACCAAAATATTCATTGGATTGATTTACGTAAGTAATCATTATTATTTTTTCTGTCTATTTCTATTTTAATTCTCGTAGCCGTTTCAAGTATTAACAGATCTGAATCGATTTATCTTGCTGTCGTGAGTCTCAATTTTTAAATTATTCATATACATGACACATACGATCATCTGAAAATTCAGACCGTACTTACGACAAATTAAAAAAAAAAATAATATATTAATGGGTGTTGAAAGACTATCGGGTTGCTACATTCGATTTATTGGGTCCTTCAATTTATTTTTTCAGGCTTGATCGATTTTTATTAGCACCATGACCGCACAAGATAAGATAGCAAGACTAGAAGAATTATTAAAATTAGATACATTCAAGCATGCAATAGATGATGAGGGAAGGGTAAACATACCGAGTTCGAGATCGAAGATATGATTCCATTTAAAATCGATTTGACCAGTATTTGGGAAGAAATAAAAACCGAAGACGCTATTTACATATTTAAAAATCGGGGAGAACGAACAGTAAAAACTTTAAAACGCCGAGCATGGACGAATTTTCTTTTTGACAAAATTTTTGAGACTACCCGATTCCCGTGTCCGTTACCTTTAAAACGATCAACAATTTCTGAAAGTGGATGTGCCGTAAAAGTAGATGGATTTTGTCCTGAATGCGATTGCGAGTTTGAGGGAAAAATTGTTAACGCGCCAACGGCAAAAGAACAACTCGTAGAGATGGAATGTCTTATTAACTATTTCGATCACGCCGTTATTCACAAAAAAAAAAACGCCAGATGAAAGGGTCGAAACAAGTCGCAGTTGCCAAAGAGCTCGTGTGGCGGAGAACGGAAGCTGCAAAATTGATGCTAGTGGGTGAAGAAGAACCACCGCATTTATTTAAGGGGACAATATTGAGGAAGGCAAAACAGGAGCGACAGGATATTTTGCTTGGCATCAAATCACACAACGTCTTTGAAAGTCTGCAGTTGCTTAAATACATTTCAAAACACGAAGGAGCTATCCTCATAAAACGTTTAATTTGTGAAAAAAATTGTTGTTCTTTGCGGCACAACGCAGCACAATTCGAGCACAATTCAGCACAAGCTTTATTTTTGAAAATTTCGAAAAAGGCTGGGCTAACTTTATAGACATGAAAATATGAATCACTAGACGTATATTTCATCATTTTTCATTCATGTCGCTGTACTGATTAAAGTAAAGGAAAGATGCGCAGCTCAACATATTCGGTACGGTGGGTGGGGCGTAGCCGTTACTTCTTTCTTGTCTCGTCTTTGGAAATACATTTTGTTTGGCTGTAGTTATTAGGATTTGATGACTTTGTATCTAAATAAATGACCTTGATAAAATCCTTTTTTTGTATTAATTTCTGCTAGTAGAATCCCATATAGTTTACGATAATTGAGATTACATCTGTACTCAAAATTATTATTTAAAATATGAAATTTGTTTTAAAATATTTTGTATACAATTTACGTGAAGCAAAAGGTAAAGCAAAATGGGATTATGATTGAAAAATCGTCAGGTGATTTTTTCGTTCAAAATGCATCATTAACACGGTTCCGCGGGTATGTACTACTGCATGCGTATGGTAGACTGTCCTATTGAGCGGCACGTACCATTGGTGGTAGGTGCAATGGATGAAATCAATTTTATGCGTCTTGTCTCTACGTCGATTATTTTATCCAGACTCTAGGGTATAAAAAAATCTTGACGCCTGAATCATATACCTTATGATAATTCCCTTATCACGTGCTCACGTGGGGTTCATTTTACCTGAAATGTTTTATTTTTTATTAGTATGTTAATTACATCAAATAATGAAAATATTTTATCTGAAAATAACAAGTCAGCCACGAAAATGAATAAAAATTCTACCGAAACATTTTGTGTCTACTCGTATATGCTCATAAAAATTGTTGCCCATCCAAATTGCGGCCTTCCCTACATTGGGTCGAGGCATCGTTGATTTTATATTGGAGCGATGCACTGATCTCGTTTTCGGCCAATGCATAACAATTCGAAAGAAGAAATTTCCAGTAAATTTCTTAGAAAAAATTGAGACTTTTCCTTCATTGGGTCGAGGCAACGGTGATTTTGTATGGAGCGAAACATTGCTGGCTTACTGTCTGGGCACGTCATCAAGTGCCAAGTCGAGGCATCGTCGCGGCATTATTAATTTTATATTCTAGAAAAGGGTTGCATCCCAGTAGAAAATCTATTCCTTACTTCATTAATGAAGTAATGAACATATGTACACTAATATGCATTCCCAACACCAGTGTTTAACACAGAGATGTCATTGGAAATTCAGGTATTACTCTTTCATACTATAGTCTTTGATTATTTCATTGATGTAATATGGGGATTAAAGTAAGTGGCAATTTATGCATTGCCAAATTATCCAAGAATTCTTTGAAGTAAATGTAAGAGTAAAAGTAAGACTCCATTTGAGCATTACTAAGTCATCTATGAATTCTTCGAAGCACAAGTAAACATTGCGAGATCGCATACTTTAAAAGGTATCAAACCATCGAAGAATTCTTTGAAGAACGAATATGACTAATTTCATCCATGACCTAATATATTTAAAGGATATAATTCGCTAACCTTCTAAATTGAGAATTGACAATCTTTTTGCACAGGAAAAGAGGACAAATTTAAAATATACGTTATAAGGAATATCTACATATATTATATGTATATACATGCTTCAGTTCATTATAATTCATAAAAAAAATGAGTAAAATAGAATTAAAAAAGTAAAGTAAAATAAAATACAATAGAATCCAAAAGATAAATAATATAACATAGAATGAAAAAATTTAAAAAAATAAGTAAAAAACGAGTTTTCAAACAAAACTGATTGATCATACTGAAATATATCGGTGATTGTCAGCGAATTGATTTGATTGATGAAGAGAAAGAACATTCAAGAGAAATGTCCCAATCAAAAAATCTGAGTCCACCTCTGTGTGTGAAGAAAAGTTTATTTTCTACTTTTTCATGCGGCTTGGCCTCAGTTTTGTTTGAAAACTCGTTTTTTACTTATTTTATTTTCTGCCTTTTTCACGTTAACTAAATTGTTATTATGGCGGTTGACAAGGCACTGATTTACCAGTTTTTCAAAAAATTTATTCGAGTATCAAATCGTTTAAGTACTCCAACGGTTTTCGGAAATTCAAATTATGTTTTAAACAGCACTTTTTTGCTGTATTCCAACTTGATCCCATATAGCATTAATATTTCCAATTTTCCATGTTTTCTATGGACTTTTCCTATTACAATGAAATTTTTTTAAAAATTTACATTAATTTTCCTCGATTTTCATGCAAGTTTTACGATTGTTGAAGAGAAAGTATTGATGCCAGTAGGACCGAAAAAATCATTCTGCATAGCTTATAAAACTTTTTTCTCGGAACGTTTTCCAGAAAATTCGGAAAATTTTTCAGAAAAATTGGAAAATTCTGCATTTTTTCTGAAACAGATTTATCACTAGTCATATCGATGAAAATTTTTCCGATGATTTTCCCGCTTTTCCGGGTTTTCCACGGTGATTTCCACAAAAGCAACTTTATGCAACTCATTTCGCTCTTCAACTTTGTATTAGGGTGCAAAACGCTTCCTTGGTCGGGGAAACTCCGGAAAAGCGTTTTACATGAATTTTCCTCGATTTTTTCTGCAAGTTTTCACCATTGTCGGAGAGAAAGTAATGATGCCAGTTGATAGGGAACTTGATCCTGCATAATTTAGAAAACTTTTTTACCGGAAAATTTTCCGGAAAAGTCGGAAAATTCCGGAAATTTTTTTCGGAAAAATCGGAAAACTCTGCATTTTCCTTAAACGGGTTTATCACTAATCAAATTTGTACCAAATTTTCAAATGATTTTTCCCGATTTTCCGGGTTTTCCATGGAAATTTCCGGTTCAAATTTTGACAGATCCAATTGTTACGCGACATGAACCTGTGTGCCAAATTTCAGCTCGCTGTGAAGACGAAAAGTGTGTCTACGAGAGTGTCGAAAATAGTGAAAAAGAAATATATAAATAGACACAAATTCGTGTACGAGTTAAAGGGAATGGCTGGCCTCAATAAAATAAAATGCTGCCTTATAGTGATTAACCCGCCTTCTTGTTTGCACTTTGTTCCTGTTTTATCTAGTTGACGCTTTTATTTTTAAAATACCTGTTTTTCAATATCTTGAAAGCCTGTCGTGCTTCATTTATGTAATCAGGCTCTGTGTATCCGTCTCTATTTAAGGCAGCTAAAAAATACATCTTTGCGTAAGTATATTATCAGATTTAAATTTTTGGAATAACTTACCAAAAATAACATCATTAATGTTAACCAGTTCTTTGAAAGCCTTTTTTCCTTTAAACTCATCATAATTGTAGGAGTTGATAATTTCCCATCCAAATATTTTGTGGAAATTTTTTGTCAGATTTCCTGCCCGTACAATTTTTTTAATACTGGATTTCTGTGTTGATGATTAAATTATATTATGTACATGTAGGTAGACAATAGGATAGCAACTAATTATGAAAACTTGCATAGTCTTATTTATTATTGAGGATTTCCGTTTCACATCTTAGCAAGTCTTCATCATTTTTTAAAGGAAAGCGTTTTTCAAAAGTCTCTCGTTTTAACAATTGCTTTATTAAAACATTTTGTTCGGCTTGTACCTCTATTATTTTATTAACATTTTCTTGCATTGTTTTTGTTAAGTTTTCTATAGCATTTAAAATTGCATCACTTTTAATTTCTTTGGAAGCTAGAATATATATGTAAAAGATATCACAAATTTATAATAACAATTAATATAAAAATTACTTACGTAAATTACTTAGACTCCCTAATGTCGCGTTGCATCTTTGTACAGGTGTAAATACTAGCCTTTGCAGTTCTTCAAAATTTTATTTTCGTCGCCGTTTTCCATAATTAAAGTGAGCCAAAATAACAAGTGAATGTTTTTATCGGTGTATCGAATCAATGACAGGTATTAACAGTAAATTTTCCTCGTAAGGTAAGCACATATATTTAAACTCTATCAAATTGGTATTGAATATTTCTGCTTCTTCTGCAGCTATTATATTCGCTAGAAATATTCCTTTTCAATTGTTGCATATGATTTTCAAATGGATATGCAGAAAAAGTATCTAGAAATCCGATGTCCTTCATGCATTCAGTAATATGTAGAAGAGAGTGAACGTTGTAAGTTAAATTCTGTTCTGAATAAAGTACTGCGAATTATTCAACAAATAATTTCAACATATCACTGGCAGTGTTAATATGTGACATACAATTTTTTCGGCACAATAATAAACTCCACAGATTTCCACTTTAAAATTTCATCAATATGTCTTGGTTTGCGAGAAAATTCTTTTGGCACAAATGATACTAGAGAAAGTAGTTTTGTTGATAATGCATATTTTTTTTTTGTGGGTCTTGGTTAACTTTTGCTTTGTTATTTTGCCTTTTAGCTTACAAAGTAATATTTTTCTGATCACTCCCAAGTCTATCAAATGCATGGGGTCTAATGGAATTTGTGAAACCATATTCACTCCTAAACTTTCCAAAATATTTGGTCTATTTTGGAACTTGACTTGATGGTAGTTTTAATATTTTCTCAGTCTGAAGTCTTCATTATTTCGTAATATTTCAGACTTTATTGAATAAAATACCACCTTGTTGACTTTTTTGCCAATTTGAGTACTCCTACTGCAGCCATTAAAAAAATATGTCCAACTGTTCCACATAAGAAGCTCTGGCTGGTGCGTCACAAATAAAAGCTCTAATTTTAAAGACTAATAGAATGTTTGATATTTGTATTCCATCGTTTTTCAACCACTTGACTTCTTCCGCAAAATCGTGAAGATAATCGTCCACATTATTTGGCTTTTTATGCCCAAAATATATTCCTATTAGGATAATATTACGATTTTCCACATTGACTAATTTTCCCATTATTGGCCACAACGATGGATTGGAGCTTTTGAATAAGGGTAACGCATCAATTCCAATATCCATTACAAGTTCTTCCTTGCCCGTTAGTATTCCGACAATAATTGCTTTTCTATACCGATATGTGTATATGAACCCGGCGAGACTGTTCTTAAAATGACTTCTTTAGAAGATTTCAATATTGTTTTTGATGATAAAGGAACTACTAAATCTTCTGATCTTAAAATATTAAGTAACGAATCAAAACATTCTCTTGATGGGTTGAATTGTGCTCCCCAATCTCTTAACTTTCCTGTTAATGTCTCCTTTTGCGTAGCGTACGAAGAACTTAGAATATTTTCAGCATCAAACTCTACACTATTTGCTTGTTCCTGCTGATTTAGTATGCTATATAGTCTCATTACTCGTACTGGCTCCTTCACGCAGTATTGCTTCTGTTTCTTTTCTGATTAATCTTTATAAATGTCGTCTGCTTTACATTTTTTACCGGTAAGAGAAGGACAACTGCTTCTTCTGATAGTAAAAAAATAACGACACAATATTATTTTTCAAATGATCGTGGTGAAAGGGTTATAGTATGTAAATTATTTTTTCTTTCCACTCTTCGATACGAACTGATAAATAATAGGGTGATACGAACTACCTTTTCTGCAAAATGTGGAATTTATAAAAAAATATTAAAATGAAAAGGTAATAAAAGTTCATATTGAAAACTACAATCTTCAAATATCACATTATAGAAGAAAACATGCACCGAACATTAGATATCTCCCAAGCGATGTTACCATAAAAGCAAAGCCCAAAGATTTTCTACAGAAGCGCCGAATTGACTTTGACCGTTTTTTAAAGACACGTTATTTGTAATTTTCCCGATGAAACAGAAATATGTATTACAAAAATAATTGTGATGAAATTTTTAAAGTTAGCCAAAGAAAAAATTAAAAGAAATCTCAATGAAATTTTATGGAAAATGGGTCCAACTCTTCCGAAAAGTCGATGTTTTTTACATGAAGAAGGTTTTTCATTTTGTTGATATTTGATGAAATTTATTTTTTGCTTCTTCTTTGTTGTAAAAATATTATTTCCATATTTAATAAAAATGATCTACTTTGTACAACTGTTATGAAATAAATAACATAAAATATTAAAATATTCATGGAAGTTATAAACAATCACGCGTTTATTTTTAGCACGGGTATCATTACATCGTTCTTCATACAACGCAAAAAGGAACATCTGCTGAAACCCGCCATCCAAAAAAGTTTTACAAAAACTTTGTTTGTTAAAAATTTTAATAATATAAATAACGCAAAAATTGTCTTTCTACATTTACGTCGTTTACGCTAAGTACGATAGTAAATATATATACACTGTGTGTTTTTTGTTTATTGTCATTCAGTCAACAATTTATGTAAAATAAAATTTAATTCCACATTATTAAATAATAAAAAAAAAACTTGAACGCGGTAGTTTAAAGTTATTGTATGGCAACACTGCGAAGGTGCGTAATAAAATATTATTCGACGCGTTCTAACACTATTTTTTCAATAGAAATTTAAAACAGGGCGATGTTATTATTTCACGTCCAGAGAATTATATTTAAAATACGAAAAAAATAATTCAAACTAATTAAACTTACCGATGATTAAAATTCTCTGCTACTGGAAACTAAAACTCAAACACTTGCACTGACTACACTTGGCCTCACAGATTTTATATTCGAGCGAGGCACTGCTCTCGGCCCGACCAATACATAAAAATTCGAAGGAAGAAATTTCCAGTAAATTTCTAAGAAAAACTTGTGGCCTTCTCTTCATCGGATCGAGGCAACAGTGATTTTGTATGGAGCGAGCACTGACTTATAACAATGGACTGAGCGTATTGCCATTTTCCTATAGGAAAGAATGGGACAAATTTTACAGTTTTCTCTTTCGCCCTATGGCAGAGTTGGGGCAACCAACACAAAATATTGCTTACTGAACGGTTACTTATGCCATTTGATGTATTTATGTTGGCTGCAGATGCATCACCGCAGAAAGAATAAGGTAAAGATAGTGTTTACCATGCGCCGTCTCTCTTGCCCATACGCAAGATTCAGTTAAGAACAACTTTTGAAAATTAAAGTCAGAATTAGTTTAATTTCTTAGAAGAGTGCTTATAAGCGATTAAAATATCACTTGGACACATGAAAATATATTTTTTTAATTTAATTCGATTTACGGGAGTAAAATTTCATCTGATTGGTTGAGTTTTACATATTTTTGTGCAGTAAACGTTTTAAAGGGTGCTCTAACGGTGATATACAGAAACACCAAATTTTTTGTGCCACATGAAATAGCAAATCGCTCAGTCCATTGTTATAAGTCAGTGGGAGCGAGGCATTGGTGGCTTACCCTTTGGGCACGTCATCAAGTGCCAAGTCGAGGCTTCGTCGAGGCATCGTTAATTTTATATTCTAGAAAAGTGTTGGATATATTTTTGTTCTACGTGTCCAGTCTTTGTATGTTATTAATTTGTCTACGGTTATACGCTAACACTCCTTTTGAAAGATTCTTCAATCAAAACTATACAGATGTGTAGTGGATTTTGCTCCTGGTATATTGATTTATCTCCACTGACTTATAACAATGGACTGAGCGATTTGCTATTTCATGTGGCACAAAACTGGTTCAATCTATGCCAGATTTACTTTTAAAAGCTTAGATCTTGAGCACTTTTGAGTGTACATGCATATGAGTGAAGTGAGTGACCCCTAGTTAATTTGCAGATGTCAGATACATATATTTATCAATTGAAATAGTAGTAAGACCTAAACAAGGAGGCAGGCAGAGCATATTATCACTGACCCTGACACATATAAATTTTGCCCAGCTATACCCAATTACCACTGTGAATTGGCATTTAATTGAACTATGATAATGGTGGTACTAACATAGTAGCCACAGTACAGCAGCACCAAATTGAATTAAGAAAACCACATAACTTCTGAAATTTATTGTTCACCACTATTAGAAAAAGGCATGTTCTTGCTGTAAGAGCACAAAAAAAAAGTTGCCCTCTTCATTTTAGATTTCCCCCGAAATAACGATAAATTTCATGCTTCAGTTGTGAATTCGGGAAAAAGTTTGAAATTGCGACATGGTGAAATACATTGCATTGCCGGCTTGTACTCATATTAAATGCATAGGTAAATGCTACCCAAACATACGTATAACGGCACGGGGTGGTACGACGTAAATAATTACTGTACAGCTTGTAATAAGCCCTGAAATTTTAATTATTCCCCTTGGGGCAAAACAGAGTGGCGTACAAGATATTAAAAAAAAAGTGTTGACTGTGAAAAAACTTGTTGTTTTGTATGGGGATAAGTATGCCTAACATGATTGATCTACACACAATTATGTGTTATGTGATAACTTCAAGTTTGCTCTTTATCCTTTACGAGTAACATTGCATAATTAACATCAAGAGCCACATTGCCCGTGAACCTGCAGTTTTATATATGCATCTTGCTTAGTTAATTAAGTATTTCGCAAACACCCCTTCATACAGGAGACTGCTAATAAGATTTGATGTTAATTGAGTTGCCAGCTCAATTTGTATTTCTCCTTCTACCTTCACGTCCTTTACGTGTCGTAATATACAGTGTTTCTTCTATCCAATAGCACTTTAAATGTTACCCTGAACATTGTGCTGTGAAATCCTTCTTCACGTTTACACATAGTCGAATATTATCGACTTGTTCAGGGCTTTTCCTGAATTCAGGTAACATCAAGATGGATGGTGTCATTAATGAGATCCTAATCAAAGCAACACGTCACTTAAACGTAACTGAATTTGACTGAAAATAACTGAACTGAAGGAAGTGGATGACAATGATGATGGACTAAGAGCAAAAAAAAAAGATGACGAAAGAAGAAGATGTAGGGAGGGAGGGAAGGAATGATTGGGTGATTTCATTATCCTATTAGAACTGATACTGTCTTACAGAAATTTGTGGGAATTTCTCATCTAAGGATATCGTGTCGGCACTTGCCGTTCCTTTTGCTTGCTAGCTCTTGCCATTTAGCAAAGGTTTCATAACAACACTTTTCTAAGAAACTTATTTAAAGTGCTAAATTAGTCGGCAAGAATGGCAATTATATTAATCAACTTCTTTCAAGGACGAGTTTTAGTCATAATATCTATTCGAATTATTCGGCTGACATAACAGCAGGTCTCATATACCTTTTGGTACCCTTTTAGTTACAGTAATAACGTTCACTATTCGAAATTGTTTCGAATTTTTCTTCCAAATTAAGTTAATTAGCCGGCAAAAACTACAGTTAAGAAATTTATCCTATCGTTTTCATCTGAATTTTCTCCCCGAATAAGATAGATGAGACTCGATTAGTAAATTGTTTTCAGTTATTGATTTGAGTGCAGCAGATGTTTATGCCTGCCTAGCTCGAACACCTGTAACTTATAAATGAGAGGAAAAACAAGAGATGGTATACCAAATTTTACCTCTGCGTTAAGGTTCTTGTAGTAGGCAAGCGTAAAAAAAATTCCACAAGAAATCAGGAAAACAGAGTAGTGAATATAGAATATAATAAAGGGAATTGATATTTAAATAATCATGCGTCATCGCTAATCTTTTGAAGGTCCTTCTTTTGGATTTTGTTTAAATTAAGCAACAATATGCCCCGCCCCGGCTGGTATCTAGGATTTTTATTCTAATTTAGGCTTGGAATGAACTTGTTTAAATATTTCCTGGATCTTTGGTATAAAACGAGGCATTTTATAAGAGAACTTTTTTCACTCAATTTTCGAGTTGTTGATTCAGTAGCATACTTGATCAATTTCAAATTGACCAAATTCGTTATGAATTTATTTCATAGCAAAACTCTCTACGAAATGCTAGTCATGCATAGGACTAATCTTGCTAGGCATTCAATAAATACGTACTATTTCGCCTCATATAATGCACACTTATGAATTATTTGAAGTAAATATATTAGGTCAGCCTGGCTGTTCACTTTGGCGTATACGGAAGGCAGGAACCAAGCCGTACTGATGAGTATACGGTTCCTATCGTTACGGGATGTCTTCTTTTTGCAAAGAAAAGTAGATTCCCATTTTAGGCTCGATACCTCCAGATATGAGAGATGTCCGAAACGGTGATGCTTTGAACAACATTTTATTAGCAATGTTTATTTCAATTAAGTGGGGTCCAGAGCAAAAGTTTAAGTACCCACACTCCTATACTCGGACGCTTAAACAGCTATTTATAGCCATACCTCGATTCACTTTTTTATTATTGCCCTGTTTCTTATTCGAACGGTGGTACTAGATTTTAAAATCGGTAGGGAAATGGAAAATGGGTTTAACTGTTCGGCTCAGACCATTACCAGCTACAATTCGTAAAAGAAAATTTTTCTATCCATACCTTTAGGGTGGGTGGAAGGAGCTCTGGCGGGCGGTGAATCCAGTACGGCATGTTGCATATAAAATTAAAGGTCTCGCCGAATTCTATCTACCAATCTACTTAAGTACTTTACAGGTCTGCCATACAATTGCTCCTTGGTTAGCTTACTAAGCTATCGCGCCTCGGTCTACAAAGGACAATATATCGTCTCCCCTGTCTTATACGTAAACCTAGTGGAATCGTCACGCAATCGTTTCTTACAAAAAAAAAATTATAAATGAACTGCAACTGAGTATTCATGAAGGTTTACATTCCGCATATCACAAAGATGAAGAAAACAGGATAAAACCACTTCGATTTTTCAAACAATATGAGCTACCGCTTCGTGGAGAAATTGTGGAGTGTTCTATTTTCACAGATCTATGAATTGAATATTTATTGAAAATAAGGTTTTAAAGGTTCGTTTGGAATCAAGAATAAAAACTCGTTGTAATTAAACTTGTTCTGATTTACAGAAAAGAAAAATCACTGAGGAGGTGCAGCATGCATTCGCTTTTTTTCTGTGTTAGGTCAAATAATAAATAATTAATGTTTCTTAGAATCTGAATTTCTGAATGTATATTTTACATTTGTTTACATTTTTGTTCCAGGTATCTATAGATTCTAATTAATTTAAAAGCGAAAAGAACAAACGCGCCATCTAGTTTTAAAACAGGAAAATTCCGATAATGCCAGCTGGTAGCATTTATGACTTAAAAGCTAGAAGATTGTGATATATGTACATAGGAGAAGAATATCTTTTTCGTGGTATGAGCAACTGAGTGGAAAGCGGAATGTACCGGATTCAAAAATCAGAAGAGGCGATTGCTTTTCTCTTACAAATTTACATTAGAATATCCAAAATAAATTAAACAATTTCCCATTCAATTCATATATGCTGGTGTAAACTATGTAGTTATCATTAATCAGCGTGCGGTATCTGAGTCGTACTAATCAAGAAAGCAAAAATCCAGTAATTTCTTAAAAGTTTCTTGGATATGTACCGCTCGATATAGATTTAAGCTGACTCGTTGGTAAAGAGTACAATGATATAGAAAATTCCTCAAAACTTTGCGCAGATAAAGCTATCAATTAGAAACAACTGATAACAAATTTTGTTGAAAAGACTGCAATTATCATTCCTGAAAACCACAGAGTCGTTTCGTATCAGCAAGAACTTAATACTGCTTAGTACGGCTAGTTCTTCCCTTCCATATAAGCCTGACAGGAAAAGTTTGTTTTTTGAAATTGATAACGTTTTCTGTGAAAAGTCTTCATGATTTTTCTCTATGAATTTGGCTGTTCCCGCCGTAAATACTTAGTATTTCGCCTCATGTATATATATATATATATATATATATATATATATGAGGTCGACTTAGTTTTTACGTCAGGCAAAAACTAGCTGTACTGAAGAGTATTAAGTTATTGTGGATACGAAACGACTTTGTCGTTTTCAAATATATCATGGCGCTACCTACTGCAATGGCTTGGCATATAAATACCGTTCAGAAATTCATTAATGACAAGTATCATAATTATGCTATTATTTTAAAATGCCATTAAATCTTGTCATCAATCACCTGAACAATGTCCGCAAAGAAGGAAATACTGATGGAACGTAAATGAAATCATTCAACTTTTCAGTATGGATATCAGAATATATTTTAAAGTTTTTACCACTATCTATGTATAACTATTAAATAATGTACTAAACTCGAAGACAAAAGTCACTCCTAATCAAATCCGTCAAATTTCAACCAGTTTGCAAACATTTCCAGCAAGTAAACATGACGATCATATAAATTAACGCCTAAATAGAGTTCACTATTATCTTCTAGAAAAAAAAAGCCGGAGATATGGATATTAAATTGAAACATCCTCGTTCATTGATAGAATCAACCTTCTGAAAATGTCGACGATCTCTTCAGGCGAATCTATCTTCATCCCTTACTTGAACTCGTATTGTTCGACGAAGTTAAAAAAGAAAAACAACAATGTACCTAGATTAAAATGAAAGTAATGTAAACATCTTACCTGCACCTGGAGTGTGCCACAGGTGCGACAGTCTCTCGATGACATGAAACAAAAAAAGAATAGAATTAGAAGCTTTCAAATGAATTTTAATAAATTAGATCAATGTATTGAATTAAAAAAGAACAAATAGGATAATAAAAACCATCAGAAAGGTACATGCAAGTCTTTCATTCCATGTAAACAAAGACAAATAGTAACATACAAAGAAGCAGGAAATTATGAATAATTCTCTGCCATAACATGCACATAACATAATATAAACATACAAAGGGCAATTAACCATGCAAATAAAGGTACATGTAGAAGATTGGTGGACGCTTCAGGTGAGAAAACACCCAAAACAAAGCTCACCTGCACAAGTGTCCACCAATCTCAAAAACATAGAAACTCACAATAAATCCAATAAATTGTTATAGCTACCTGTACTACATTATATGCAGCGATGATAATTCCAGAAAAACACTACACAAAACAATAAAAACACTAAAAAACTAATAAAAAATAATCGCGCGCGTTTGAGGGTTCGGATTAAAATTTTACACGGTGAACTAACTAACTACTCCCATGACATGCGATACGTCAAATTGGGGTAAAATCGTAGCGCTATTTTCATGGTACCATTCGTTTCGCGTAATTCGCGATTTTTAGAATTGAAATACACACTAACGAGTGCGAAAGAGAAACACTGTCCGAGCAAGACAAAATAGCAAAAATCGAGAGAGGAATTACTTACAATGAAACAAAAATAAATCCTTATGGTAAAAATGCCAAAAAATGTAAAACTCATTTTGGCATATACCAATAATAATTAAAATTCTTAATTTATTCACAAAAGGCCAATATTTTGATAATTTCACATTATGGATAGTGAAATTGAAACAAATCTGTCTATAAAAGGCGTTTCATTCCTTCATTCGATCTCTTTTTCATTCGAGTTGTCATAAAGTTTACACATGCCAGTTGGTCATAATCTACTTTTTCATGGCAAGTTTTTTCTTAAGTTATTTTCGGTTTGGACTTAGAAATTTTCTTCATCGAAATTGTTCATCGGCTTCACTTGGGAATTTTTTGGAGTACAAATCTAGCACCAAATTTCGTGGCCATTATTTAGAATTATACAAATTCACATCAAGGTTTCAACAAGTAAAATTTTATAAAGAACTTACTTGTCAGTATTTATCAAAGAGGTAATTATTTTATGCATTTTTTTTTAACAGTTTGAGGTTAAGGGACAAACGTGATTGCATGCCACAAAGGTGTAATTACTGGTCACAAATTAACCTAAACAAAGTGTTCACTAACCATTAATAAATTTATTCCCTTTCAGAAATTTTGTTTGAATTTGTAAATTTTTATTGTTGACCGACATTTTGTAAAAAATATGCCTAATTGGTCATCTTTTACAAACCATGCTAAGACAATAAAAATTAACGTAGAATAAGTTCATTTGAATAATTACGTATCTATTAATTAAGGAATTTTGAAGTATATAGTTTTAAACAGATAAGCCTAGGACGCTGTTCAAGCGAAAACTTCGCCCGCATTATGGGCATATAATTCTACACGGAAAAAAGTTGTGGAGAAAATGTAAAATCACTAATTAAATAACATTAAACTGCCTGAACAATTCACGTAAAATCACAAATTACATATATGTGCCAAAGCGCCAAACATCAAAGGGTATATCTGTCAACTTTTCGGTGCGAAATATGTGCTTGGATATATAAATCGCTGCGGAAAAATTTCACCACTTCATATTAGCGCCATATGCATTCCATGATCTAAACATTGATTTTTTCTTTAGAACAGCATACTACTTTACGAAATCCCAAACCGAAATTTTCGTGGCACTTTTCGCCCACATTTTTTTACAAAGATTTTGTATAGGAAACGAAATTTTCGATTGAACAGCGTACTAGGCTATAAGGGTTAATTAGGAATCATAACGTAGAAACAGAATGAAATAAAAAACGTATAGGAGTTTATCTAGTTCATGAAATTTCGTGTGCTTAGGCATATGATTTCCTCCCACGTAGAATTACTGCAAACATACTTACAGGCATAGTCAAAACAGCTGAAATATAAAGAAAAACATGAATTAAATAAATTCAATCAACAGAAAAAACTTATAGAATAAGAGAAACATTACTTAATTCACACAGAAAAACATAACTTTTCCATAATTTTCCATGCAACATAAACGTAAACAAATGTATGCAAACACAACAACAACACTGTGGGAAATGGAAATTATGAAATAATTAGTCAAATTTCAATGTCTCTCCCTTGAAATTTACACCAACTGTCGAAAAAGAGTTATAGAACTCATCAACTATGGAAACACACTTTCCTGCGAATAATTTGAAGGAAAATTCACACCAATTTTCACCCTTTGACGGCTGTCATAAAGCTAAGCAAGGTACTCAAAAATCAATTTTTACCGCATCTTAAGGCATAATAACGCAATAAACATTACATTTATGAGTCATTAAATAGATTTCTTGTAGACAATCAATTGTGGGCTCCACAACAAAATATGACGGTTCAGATCCACACGTTGAGGATAGAGAGGCTTTTCAACAATAACTCTTGGGTTTTCCGAAGTTTTGGAATGCCTAATTCCAAACAACGACGAGGAATGGACAAACCTGGGTTTTCTTCAACACTTTCGGCTACAGCAGCAATATTCTCGGCTGTTCTTGAGCGACGTGCACGGGTTTTATTCTTCACATCACTAACTTGTCCCGACAGCTCGAATTTTTCTACCAATTTCTGTATTGCGGTCCGGCAAGGTGCTTCACGACGACCCAAAAATGTTCGAGTTTTACGAACCGTGTCTGCCACATTTTCACCATTTTTATAGTGAATTTTAATAATTTCAATGCGTTGTTGAATCGTGTATCGTCCCATTTTTATTAATGGCGTAGTTTCTACTCGTCAACTGTCAAATCAAAAAATGACAGCTGCAAAAGTGACATCTACCGAAATAGAGGGCTAATTAAAATAACACCTCTTATTGGAAAACCCTTTATAACAATAAACATAAGTAGCACAACTGTAATACTTTTAATGGGCGAACAAATGCTAACTGCTGGGGCGACCACTTTGTTAGTATCTCCAACACTAACCCAACTATTTACCAGGATAGCAATACGACACATACAATTAATAGCGTCAACTCACTACTTCGTAACAACTCTAGCCCTATTACTAACTTCACAAATAACATAAGACCACTTGGGCACATGCAATAAAACCACTAAGGACCCAGAGGTACCGAACTAACAGAAAGAACCGTCAATTATTCACGATAAACGTACTACACAGTATATTCGTAGCCGTAAAAACAAAAAATCTTGCGGTCTTGATAAAATCCATAACTTCATCATCAAGAAACTCCCCCTGTCCTTTAGCAAAAAACTCAAAACAATTTTCAACCAATGCTTGCATATTGCCTACCTTCCCAAAGGATGAAAAAGAGCAACAAAACTCCCCATATTAAAACTCCCAAATCCACTTAACCGACATACTAACTATAGAAAAATCTCGCTACGGCCAGCAGTAGGTAAAGTATTAGAATGTTTCTCAAAGGACAAAATCCACGATCAATGTGAAAATCACAATATAAAACCCATAAATCAATTCGGTTTTACACAATTTTGTTCAAATGCGCACGCTCTACTAAAGCTAAAGACTCACATTGCCCATCAGCTAAATCTCAAAACTTCCACAATATCATTACTATCAGATATAGAAAAAGCCATTGATACGGTCTGGCCGGAAGGCCTTATCCGCAAAATGCTTCACGCGTACAACTTCCATCCACAGCTCTGCAAAATTATCCCGAATTTTCTCGCAGATCGTTCCTTCAAGGTAAAGATAGGCTCCAAAATATCAAATAACTGCCATCCAAAACATAGGCCTCCCCCTAGGATCAGCACTCTTCTCCATCTTATACAACTTATACACAGCTGACTTCATGACCCCTGAGCTTTCGTCTCCCAGTGTCAAATCACTGAACTTTGTGGACTTTGTCATCACACACATCAAATCCAAAAATGCAAAACTCGCCTTAACCAAAATATATTAATATCTCCAATCCATTCATGATTAGACGTGAAATTTAAATCGAAAACTAACACAGACAAGTGTGAAGCAATTGATATTGAACGAGATTATCAATCACACATACTTTTAAATTGAGTGCAGACCGGTTTCAGCACATTGGCTATCATCAGTACACTAAAACTGTATTGCTCGCAAACAGATCCCTTACAGTGAATTGATTTGATACACAAAATTAAAGACTTGGAGATTCGAAAAAATTCCAAACTGGTCTGATTTGATGTCACTAATCTTTTTATAAACATACCCTGTGTAGAGTGTAAGGAGATTACAAACAACATTATTAAGCAGTCTGACTTAAGTTCGGTTCAAAAATATGAACTTTTTAACCTTCTAGACGCGGTTCTCAAACAAAATGATTTTACTTTTAATAACCAATTTCATAAACAGAACAATGGGTTAGCTATGGGTTCCCCAATATCTCCGTGTCTGGTGGATTTTTTCATGAATAACTTAGAAAATAAAATATTTAAATCGAATTCTCCGCTTTTATGTAACGTCATATATTGGTATAGATATATGAATGATGTATTATGTCTCTGGGCAGGTACCGAAAGACAATTAGACAATTTCCTTTAATACATGAATTTAAAAATTACAATAGAATAAACTTCTTAGATTTAACAATAGAAAAGCACAATAATAAACACAAATTTAAAAAAATATAGAAAACCAACATATACTAATGTGGTCATACACAAAACCGCTTTTACATATCCCAAATAGAAACAGTCTTCCTTCACAGGGCTGTATATACCCCCATGGATATAGACGACATAAGGGAGGATATTAAAACTATACAAAATATAGCACATAATAATGGGTTTGAAGTTGGCTGATAAAATATCATCTCGAAAACTACGATAAAAAGTTATACAAGAAGCAACTTGTCTTAAAAAAATAGTGGTGGATGATCATATCTGGGCTAGCTTTCCATATATGGGAAAAATTTCGGTAATCTTGGCATACAAGTTAAAAAAGTATAATATTAGAATTGGCTTTAAAATTTAGGTAATATTCTTCCCAATATAAAAGATAAGAAGTTATAGTTACAAAAGAATGGGGTTTATGGTTTGAAATGTTCAACATGTCAAGGAGTGTACATTGGTCAAACGGGGCATTCATTCAAGTAAAGAATAGATGAACATACCAGCTCCTACAGAAATAAAAATAACAAATCTAGTTATACGACTCATTTATTAGAACATAATCATGTACCTGATGTAAATGCGAAGATTCTACATGTGTATAATAAAGGAAAGAAATTAAATTCATTGGAATCATTAGAGATATGTCGAGCAATACTAGACAAAGACCACCCCTGCTTTAACGACCAAACAGGACTCTATCACTCACGGTCTGTACCCAATTAAAAAGTAAGTGTGATTGATAATCTTGTTCAGTATCAATATGTCGTATCACAAAATCTCTGCCGAAACCATCCAATTAATGTGAGGCAATTGCTTTCACAGGAATAAAATCCTGTAACTCCCGACAGAGTAAATTCCAAAAGGATATGAGCATACTTTTAACCAACTGCGGAATCACCAAAAAGAATTCAGTTAAATACCTAGGCCTAACCCTAACTGAAAATTTCAAACCGTACATGAATATTGATACAATAATTAAAAAGCCTCTATAGCCTTACTAAGGCTCAAAACAATCCTTATGCACGCCTGACCTATCTGGACCGGAACACATTCGTAAATTTGAGAAATCCATTCTAAGACGCTGCACGGCTCTATATCGAAAACCTGATTCCTACTAGTTCTTCAACAACAAAACCTTATACGAAAAACGGAAATTTCCAGAGTAGACAGAGAAATTATTAAGCAAATATTAAACTTTTTTGATACCCTAGGTAACACCGATAATCCCCTATTGCATACGTGCACATATTTTCCCACGCATTACCTGGAATCCACACAAAACCATTATCAATTGCAATTTGTCATCCCGCATCTCAATAGCCTGAACTCTTTTCATAACGACCCCGATGAACTAATAACTAGACCAGCCGGCCATATCTGGTTTATAATATCACCCAATAAAACCGCCCAAGGCTTTTTGGTCCTTAGTAAAATAAATACATGTAACTCTCCTACAGTAAAACGAATATTTTTATATACATATGTATTTTCCTATTTTATATCAATTATATAAAGATGCATACCCAATTAGGTTTAACTAACATAAACGGCCATATAAACAGGTAGCTAAGGTGGAATTAAATTACTTTAGATAAAATTTGTTACTTTTAAGTCCCTATGATAAATTACTTTAAGCCCCTTTCCCCT
This sequence comes from Dioctria rufipes, assembly GCA_963924295.1. Classification (NCBI taxonomy): domain Eukaryota; kingdom Metazoa; phylum Arthropoda; class Insecta; order Diptera; family Asilidae; genus Dioctria; species Dioctria rufipes. The sequence goes on along the minus strand of CAWUPM010001140.1, from coordinate 43,429 downwards.
TAGTTTTAAGACAGAACTTACGAGTTTTTTTCGATTGCTTTTTTCTCATAGCTAAATTTAATATAGATTTTATATAAAACTTTCTCAGAGGCAACTACGCTGATAATTGCAAGTAGAAATTAGGGTTCTTTAAAATTTGGATCTCTCTCTTAAATTTGTCAAGCTCATGCAGTTGGATCGTGGTAACATTTTTCTCGAGTTTCTTTTTTCAATTTTCCTTCAATTTGTCTTTGAATTTTTCAACTTTGTACATAATTGTGCATTCAGCTTGCAATCTACATACCTACGGTAATATGGGATTATTAGGTGGAGGTAAATTATTTGAATAGTGTTCATGTCGGTGATAGATTTATTGTGTTAAGTAAAAGCTTTTTATTAATAAAAGTGATTGAATTTAATGCTTTAATTTTATTAGCTTTTTTTGAAATAATTCAATTTTACTGAATTGTGGTAAATTTTATTTACATAGAGAATTCCTAGTGAGTAGTTAATGGATTCCTGTCATAATTAATTAGTTTACCAATAGTTTCAATTGAAATTAATAATAATATATCGTTGCCTGTATAGAACAAATTCAAGACTGTTATTCCCAGGGGCGGATTTGATCACTTGGCCGCCCTAGGCCTATGGAAGATTGCCGCCCCCCTACTCCCTGTAAAACACGAAAAATTGAATGATATATATCCAGTGAAGGGACCCCAGGCTAGAATTAGCGGAGTAGGCTGCCTCATAAATCGGAGTAGATTTGAAAAAAATGGAGTAGAATTAAAAATAACACTTTCCAACGAATTATTTTATTTAAAAAAACGAAAAAGTATAAAAATGTAATGAAATACCCACAACTACAAGAAAAAATCGCCGCCCCCTAAATCTGCCGCCCTAGGCCCGGGCCTACTCGGCCTATAGGGAAATCCGCCCCTGGTTATTCCTATACTGTTAAGTTTCAGTTAGCTGAAATATACTTGCGAATTGTTCTTTATCTCGCTTTAAGTTTTGTAACTGAATTAATAGTTGAAGTACGTAATCATGGAAAGATCTGTTAGATTTACCGTATAGATAACTCCCCAACTGTAAAGTATAGTTCTCAAGACATAAAATTGATTTTTTTCATTAAATCGGATGTAAATCTATTTCTACTCGCTCTGAATTTAACATACCGCTACACTAACTTAACCCAAGAAAGGCATTATTATTCGATGTGGCTTATGAACGGGTCTACAGAAACTTTTCCGATATGCACGTGCTACAAGCCTAACGTTCTTAACAAATATAGGGTGTTACATCAGCTTATTATACAAGCATATGGTTCGACATTCCTTCCTTAAAATTTTCTCATAAATAGTTCCAGGAACAATTCCTTTGCGTTTCAGAACAAACTATCGTTTCAACTGTACAAAAACACGCAAAAAGTTTCACATCCACATCAAAACATAATTCAAGGTACATTTTACTTGTTATTGTCGCTTATTGTTATCTAGCGTATTCAGATATTTTCAGTAAAAAGATAAGTCATTTCTCCATTGGTTAAAAAAAGAAAGCTTAGACTTAAGTCTCCCGAAGAATCAAGTGTAGGTATGCAACTTCGCCTTTTATTTTCTATAACAATCTTATAAAATTCTTCCTATTTAAATGCTAAAATATTCTCAAATTCACTGATTTGGCAATGAAATATTATCTTTAACTATTCATAGATAAATAAATAAATTTCCATTGACGGTGTAAAATCAAGCATGCATTTTTCATATTCTGCACATTTGCGCATAATTATGAATAATTATGAAAAATATGTTGATTTACGCACAAAAGTATGCTTTATTTGATAAACAAAATAAAATTATAGCAAATAACTCAGCAAAACTAAGACCGTAATGATTGTAAGGTGAATCAAATCGTGTCTAGTCACTTTTCCGGAGGATAAAAAGTATTTCTGGATATTTTCAAAGCTACTATAATTGAAATCATTAAAAAAATCTATTAAAATAATTGCGTGAAGACTACCCAAAACATAATTTAAAAGATACAAGGGGTAACATTTGCCAGCAAAATCATGATTATATTATGTTCATCAAAATTTTCCGACACAGTTATATATTCGTTTATCCGTAGAATCATCCATATAAAGATGATTAACCCATAAAGTCATTACGAGCCCATAAAGAGCATAGTGGGCCGAAGAGACGTTTTGACCTGGCATTGAACTGAATAAAATTGTTTTGCATCTCTCATAATCCTCTTAAAATTTCGATTCACAAATTAATTCCCGATTTGAATTAACACGCTCGCCAGGATACAATCCTTTATAACAGGATTCGGGTAAAGGTACGTAAGTACAGAAATGATCAAATCGAATACGGCTGGTTTTATCCTTTCAACTGAAAACTGTTGTGGATAGAGCTCCTAAAAAGGCCTCATGTGTGCCTTAAAAAAGGAGCTTGAATTTATTATGAGCTTATAAAAATTTTAATTTAATTTTAATATATTCTTTAAATTCATTATAATCCCAGGGAATTTAAAGTTTCCTAGATATATTGAATTTAAATTGTGTGCTAAATTTTAAATAGGGTGTGGAGACGAGAATATCTGGGGATTAAAATGATGACGACTATTTTATTGATAATTTAACACGATCTTCTAAAGTTGAAAATGATTCAAAACTGGACCCAAATCGGTTTCCTTAGATGTGCCAGGATATATGTTTTTAAATGTATAATACTGTCAGGAGCGGATGGGCCATAAGACGAACCGGGAAATTTCCCGGTGGGCCGTCTGTTCAGAGGCCAGCAGGGCCGGTGGCAGAAAGTACGTCTAAGTGATCTACCAACCTATCTTCATGTACTTACCGAGAATAAAGAACCGGAATGAATTTTTCATTTTCTTAACAAATTTTTGTAGAATTTTTGTATAATTTTTTCTGTATTTTACACTATTATTTGCCTATATAATTAATCAGCGAAAAATTGAGTTTTTATATTTCTTCTTCCGACTGCCCATAAATAACTCTCAAACTTTAATGTTTTGTGGTAATTAAGATAAGTCACGCGAGATATATATTTTGTTATTTGCCTCTAAAAAAAAAATAGATTTTCACTTTGGAGAGGGATTCAAATTAGGAGCACCAAGATTTGGGGTTAACACAAAGATCTGACTTGATAACAATATACTTTATTCGGGTTTAATCTTTTACCATTTAACACTATCTTACTTAAGTATTCTTATTCTTAAGCGAACACAAATAACCGAAACTTATAAGAGTAGAATAACCGAAAAATTATCCGTTTTTATTTCAGGTGAGTATAACTTGGACGACCGATCATGACTGACTTACATATTACCATTTTCTTCCTATCTTCCTACATTCAACTTAACTTTGAGACAACGTGACTTAACTTTTTGTGCAGGTAAGCACTTATTTTCATGGGAATGATAATTTCATATTTTGTGAGAACAAATTTATGCAGAGCACTGCGGAAAAAGCTTTACGTTATTTCTTTATGGACTTTACCAGGCCATAGGTTTTTCTTTAGATTGTATTTTATATGGATCGGGTAGATCCGTTGTCGCTTCAGATTTCTTTGGAATGTCTGGGAAATTAATATATGTAACTCCTCCCCGGTTTAGATCAGAAGCCTGCGGCTTCGTATTATTAATGATTTTAATTTTTTCTCGACTATTCTTCCAAAATTTGAATATTATTATTCCTGAAAGGCCTAGGATCAACAGAGTTACCACACCTATATTGCTTCCGTACATAATCTTCCGGTGGTATTTCAATTCTTTGATTTCATTGATATTATTCACGTTGTCCCAAGTCAGTTTATTAAAATCTATAGGTTTTACATGAATTTGTTTAAATTCGCTTGTTGGATAAATATACTTATCTAATAAGATAATTTTCTTATTATAAATTTTTTTGTCTTTTATCCCTAAAGTACAATTATTAAAACTTATCAAGTAAATTAAATTTAATTTCCTTTTGTCACAATTCTGCCATAGATAGTCCTTGTTCATATTCTTTAATAAAATTGTCTCATCATCAATACTTTCTATGCTGGTTACATTATTATGTACTAAGGTGCATCTATTGGTAAAAATACAGTGTTTGCTTAACTTCAAATCTTTTATTAAGGCATTTTGCTTATATTGATACGATTCTCCTTTTATTTCTACTATTAACTCTTCTTTTTCATCAATTTCAAATCCTTCTGCATTTGGTATTGCTTTTAGTATCTGTAAATCTGTAACAATGTAGTTTTTTGGAATTTTAATTGCAAAAATAAGGAATTGATCTTTATACTTTGTAACTCCTGCTTTTAAAAGTCTTAACTTATGAAAGTCTATATTATAGTTATCTAATTCTTGTAACGTTAGCATACTTGGATGAATTATGTGGTTTTTCGTTGCCATAATGTTATCTAGGATTTGGTTTATTTTGTTTTCCAAATATCTTAACTTTGTTTCTTGGTCTAAGAATAAAATTTTATAGTTCAATTCTTTCAATTGTTCATCGGTTCCATTAATTGACTCTAGAATTTTATCTCTATCGTTTTCAATCAACATTTTTAAATCAAATAAAGTCTGGTTAAAGTGATTATTTATTTTTATTTGTTGATTTAAAGTCTGTATTGCGTTATGATTGTTTTCGTCCACTAGTCTTAAATGTTCCAGTATGTCTTGTCTGTCACTGTCATCCATGGTCCCGAATAACCATTTCTGAGCGGTCCCAATTACATTTATTAAACCTCGTTTTTGTCTGTTAGGATTTTGAATCGTTCGCAATTTAGTTTTAATTAACTTGATTTCTTTGGTAAGAGATTCCCTATCTTCTAATTTTAGATATTCTATGTTTTGTTCTAATTGGCTTAGGATTTGTGAAAGTTCATTTGGATCGATCATGTGTAGAATTATGTCGGTTTCGTCGCCTATTTCTACCTGTTTACTTTTTATTCTAACGTACCCGTTCTGTTCCTGTATTGGATGTACCTGCAATAGCCCTTGTACTGTCTTGGTCGTCATCAGTAGTAGTATTATGGTTACCTGTAAATATATAAGGTCTTTTAATATTGGAAAAATGTACGCCTTTTAGAGGGTACTTTCTATAATATGGTTGGTCTTTATGTCTTAAGCGTTTATAGTTTCTGATGTAGCCTTCTTTCCTATTTTCTTCGTATGTTTCTCTAGTTTTGTTTAGTTTATTTATATACTGTCTTTTTTGTGTTTCGATTTTCTGTACCAACATTGATAGATCTGTTAACCTATTAGCTTGTCTCGGTGTCATTCCTATCGTTGAATGGTACCTGTCATTATAATTACTTACAGCTATATGCATTTTATGTTCTAGCGATGTATCACTCTCGACTGCTTGGAGCTTTTCTATTAGTGTTGAATGCAACCTTTCGACATCGGCATTTCCTGTGTGATTATTTGGCTTTGTCCAATGGACGTCTATATCCTTTTCCTGAAGGTATCGTTTTACTTGTTCGGATCTAAACTCATTATCCATAACTATCTTCTTAGGTTTTTCAAATGTTGCTAAATAGGCTTCTATGATAGCGATCTTTTTGGTCCAATTTCTATCATTTATTAGGTATATCACTGCGAATTTCGTAAGTTTGTCTACAATAGTTACGAAAGTTTGTTTTTTGTAATGAAAAACATCAAGATGGATAATTTCACCTTTATTACGGGGTGTTTCTGTTATTCTTAGTTTGGGTTTAATGGGTTTTCTGTCATATTTTATCCCCATGCATTTATCGCAATTATTTATTACTAACTGTATGTGCTCCTGTAATTTAGGGTAGTAAATTTTTTTCTTCAGGGTTTGGTATGTTTCGCTTATACCACTGTGTAGGGATTCCCTGGTATGATAGAGTGATATCTGCTTGTGGCATTGTTCTTCATTGGCCAGTTCTTGTGCCCTATGTGTTGACTTCATAAACTTTAGTTTTTTATCGTTTGAAAACATTTCTATTATACATTGTTGTACCTTGTTGTAGTCTCTGTCATCTACTTCAGGATATATACCAACTCGTCCCGGCTTTATATATTTCTTTAACATCTCCCTGATTACCTCTTTCTCACTTTGTGGGTTTAATTCGATTATTCTTCTACCATGTAGAATTTTTATTTCTTCACTTGGACTATACGTTAAGATTAGCTGGGTTTTATATTTGTTCACAATTTCTTCCCTGATACCTATATGATCGAGGAGTTGTTCTTCCACTGAATGAACGGTTCCAGACAGGTCCATGTTAGATTCACTGCTGTTATATTCATTTATTGGTGGACTATTTTCAATTCTACTTAAGAAGTCAGCGACTTTGTTTTCTTTCCCTTGAAGGTACTCTATTTCAAAGTTATACTCCTGTAGTTTTAAAAGCCAACGCTGATTGCGTTGTGAAAATTCTTTTCCTTTGTATTTGGAGTTTAAATATTTAATAGGGGCATGATCTGTTACGATCTTAAATTTTCGCCCATATAAATCTGGTCTGAAGTAAGTCACTGAATAGACAATAGCGAGAAACTCCTTGTCGGTCACACTATAATTTCTCTCATGATTATTCAAAGTCCTAGAGACGTAGCATACTGGATGACTATCTTGCGAAAGAACAGCTCCAATGGCGTATTCGCTAGCATCTGTAGTTACCACGAATTGTCTGTCATAATCTGGGAATTTTAATATTGGGTGTGAAACTATGAGTAGTTTAAGTCTTTCAAAGGCTTCGATATATTGAGGGTCGTTACGCTTAATTTTCACATCTTTTTTAAGATACTTTATTAAGGGATGTGCCACCTTTACAAACTTTCTATAAAATCCCGTCATACCCAAAAAGCTTTTTAATTGTTTGTCCGTTTTGGGCAGCTCTACCTTTAGAATATCATTTACTTTGTTTGGGTTTGGCTTTATCCCTTGCGTTGTTAGCACATGCTCTAGAAATTCTGTCTCCCTTTTCATAAAGCTGCATTTGTCAGCTTGTATTTTAAGATTATGTTCAGTTAGTCTCTTAAAGATTTTTTCTAGTGAATTTAGATGCTCATCTAATGTCGTTGAGAAGATGAGAATATCATCTAAATACACCACGCAAATTTTATTGATATATTCCCTCAAGATTTCATTGATCAACCGTTGAAAAGTAGCGGGGGCATTTTTCAGCCCGAATGGCATTCTAACGAACTCGTACAAACCAGATGGAGTGATGAAAGCTGTTTTCTCTATATCTTTTTCAGCAATCAAAATTTGGTGGTACCCCTTAGCAAGATCTAAGGAGCTGAAATATTGCGCTTTCCCCAACTTGTCCAATATACTATCTATATTTGGGAGTGGGTACTTGTCGTCAATCGTAATTTCATTTAATTTTCTGTAATCCACTACTATTCGATATTTCTGCGATCCAGAATTATCTTTTTTCTTAGGGATTACGATAATGGGTGAGCAGTACCATTATTGCTTTTGCGTATTATACCATTGCTTTCCATTTCTCCCATCTGTCTGCTAACTTCCGTTTCATGCTGAGGTGGATATCGGTACAATTTGGAGTTTATTTGGTCCCTAGTAGTTGTTCTAATTTCATGAACTATGCTGATAGTATTTGTAAGCCTATCCCCTTCCCTGTACATTAACTTTTTGTATTTGTCTAATAGTTTTAACACACCGAGTCTTTTTTCTTCATTTAAGTGGTCTAATGCAATATTCCCTAATTCACTTTCTTCTAACATGTTTATTTCGGCTTCAATAATTTTATTTAAAAATGGTATTTTCACATAATTGTTTAAAACGACTTCTTGATTTTCTATGTCAATTGATTTGACATTCTTTTCCACCCAGTCCATTCCTATGAGAAAATCATATGATTTATCGAGCTTTATTTTAACCCACTTTATTCTAGCATTTGGTGGTTGCTTAAATTCATCTGGACATTTCGTCTTTACTAATTCCGCATCTCTTTTCACTAATCCCTCAATAGTATTGATTTGTAAATTATTTCCACCTATTTTTTCATATATTTGCTTTGTCACTTTATTTGAATTTAATAAACTTACGGTGGAACCTGTGTCCAACATCGCACTATAAATTTTATTTTCTATTGTTATTGCTATGAATATTTTGTTTCTTTCCGAGGCTAGTTGATAAAAAAAGTGCCACCGATCTGATTTACGTCTTGCCTAGTATTTAATGTATCCACTGCCATCGGCTGTACATTATTATTATATTGTGGGGGATTCCTAGCCAATGCACTGTGATTATCGGAATTTCTTTGAGGTTGCCCTAAATTATTTCTGTAATTATTATTTCGGAATTGTCCCGAGTTGTTGCGATAAGAATTAAATTGTCGACTTTGGCCAGGCCAATTTTGAGAATTACCGTGTCGTGAATGGTTTGCGTTGTTAAAATGGGAGTAATTAGTATGTCGATTTTGCTCAGAACTGTTATTGTTAGGTCGGGTAGTATTGTTAGGTCTTGTCATGTTTTGTCTGTGTTGGTTTCTGTCTCTAAATGTCGGGTTTAATCGAAACGATTTAAGGTTATATTCGTCTTGTCCGATGTATTTATTAACTATTGGTCTAATATCTTCTAAACTGTATTTATCATATATTTCGGCTGCAAGAGCCCCTGCCGTAACCTCCTTAATTTTTAATACTAACACACTGCTGAGATTGTTCACAATTTGGGTTTGATAATCACTGAATATTGCGCACTCCGCTATATCGTTACAAAGATTCTAATTTTGTCTAATAATTCACTAATGGTACTTACTCTTAACATGCTGATTTCTTTCATTATATGTCCCTGGTTTTTCGTTGGTTTATAGTGGAGTTTTAATTTTCTCTTGCACTCATTCCATGTTGCTGGGGGGGCCGTTTCCAGGTAGTTTTTGGCTGGTCCTAGTATTTTGTCGCTATATATGACGCTGTATGCCTGTGGAGCTTGCTGTCCATACTCTGCCAGAACCCTGTCTATGGACGTGATGAATGCAGGTAATGTTCCCTCTTTTTCTTCGAACGCCGGTAAGAATCTAACTTCCTTCTCTATCCTACTTCTTAAGGTTGGGGGCTGATGTTGCCTGTTGATGATGTCGGTGAGAGCGACCACACACTGTTCTAGTAGATTTTGTTGTCCTGGTTGGGCCATATTTCGGTTTTCGCCTATAACCCTATGTCTTCGATTCCTCCTGTCCAGTGTGTCTCAGTTATAGTGGATGTTTCTTCGCGGTTTACTAAATATTGCTTTAAACTGCTGTGTTTCACCACTTTATGCACTTGGCACACTCTTCGGTTCGTTTCACTGGATCCTTCTTCTACTGAATAGAATCCTACCGACTGCGCCAGATATATATTTTGTTATTTGCCTCTAAAAAAAAAATAGATTTTCACTTTGGAGAGGGATTCAAATTAGGAGCACCAAGATTTGGGGTTAACACAAAGATCTCACTTGATAACAATATACTTTATTCGGGTTTAATCTTTTACCATTTAACACTATCTTACTTAAGTATTCTTATTCTTAAGCGAACACAAATAACAGAAACTTATAAGAGTAGAATAACCGTAAAATTATCCGTTTTTATTTCAGGTGAGTATAACTTGGACGACCGATCATGACTGACTTACATATTACCATTTTCTTCCTATCTTCCTACATTCAACTTAACTTTGAGACAACGTGACTTAACTTTTTGTGCAGGTAAGCACTTATTTTCATGGGAAAGATAATTTCATATTTTGTGAGAACAAATTTATGCAGAGCACTGCGGAAAAAGCTTTACGTTATTTCTTTATGGACTTTACCAGGCCATAGGTTTTTCTTTAGATTGTATTTTATATGGATCGGGTAGATCCGTTGTCGCTTCAGATTTCTTTGGAATGTCTGGGAAATTAATATATGTAACTCGCGTGACGTGCTATTCGATTTTATGAAATGACAGGAACAAATTCAATTTTTGACTGAAAAAGAAAAGCAATTAGTACCACCAGCGATTAGAAATATTTAGTTTTCATACGGCTACTGAATCATTCGGTCACAGAAATTTAACGTATGAAACTGTGTAAGAGCAGGCTTAAAGTGCTTTGTGTTTTGCGTGTGTTATTTATTCTGAATATTCGAATCGGACTTAAGGTAATTAAAATAATAAAATTTGTAAAAATAATTTAATAAAAATATGGTTTAGGTTTATCCAATATCGCCATTAAAAAATGGACAAAGAAAATCTGAAAGGAGGAGCGGAGAAGTTACGCGAAAAAAGAAAGAAGGCAATGGAAGCTGAGGCACACACGTCAAAAAACATTAAATTTATGTTTGAAAAACTAGTCTCTTCTTCTATTATTAGTCAACCGCAACCATCTCAAGAATTATCGGAAAAAATTTTTTTGTTTCCCGAATCCATAAGTTCCCAAGTTGAAACAGGAATATAAAACGAAAGTGAAAACCAAGCGTGCACGCCTACTGCTTTAACAACTTCTTGTAATTTTCAAAGCATTCGAAAAACCAACGAAGCAAAATCAAGCTTTCAATCCTCAATTAACATTACTGATAGTCACTATGATAGTTATTTTAAAAAGCCAAATTTGTACGACATTCAAAATTTTTTTTTCATTTCATCCGAGACAACCAGCTTTAATTGAATTTTTTAATCGCGAAAAAGCCTTCAAAATGAAAAATGGCACAGTAAGGAACTGGCTAACATACAACGAAACAAATTTTAAGTTGTTTTGTACTGTATGTCTAGTATACGCAAAGCACGAAAATCGATTTGATCTTGGTATGAATGACTTTTCGCATACTTATCAACGAATTCAGGAGCATGAAGTAAGCAGTGAACATGAACATTCCGTTAGAGCACACTTTATGTGCAAGAATCAAAATGACATTTCCAATTTCCTTCTTTCATCTACGTTAAATATCAGACAGCAGCAAATAAAGAAAAAACGACGAGTATTAGAAGTGATTATAGACGTTATAAAACTTATTGGAAAACGCGGATTAAGTTATACAGGGTGGGCCAAAAGTCACCATGGGGTTTAAAAATTAAATTGGTAACATATGGTAGGATTTAAAAAAGGAGGGGTAAGGTAGGGTGGGGAAACATGCTTACCTATGAAGAGCAGACAGTTGGCTATCATGTAAAAAAGGAATGAAGAGAAACGGTCAACAGGGTGTGGAGCAATGTATGTACAAACGAAAAAGTTAGTTATTTTTAAACCCCATGGTGACTTTTGGCCCACCCTGTAGAGGAAAGAAATATGAAGCTGCATATACTTTAGCTGATCCCACATTGGATCATGGTAACTTTTTGGAATTAATATTGTTAGTAAGTAAATATGATGTACACTTAAGATCATTTAAATGAGGTCATCGAAAAAAGCAAAAATATCCATGAAAAAGGACAACAACGTAGATCTGGATCATTCGTAAGTTTATTATCTAAAACAACTGTAAATTCAATATTGCAAATTATAAGAGAATTGATCAAAACATCCATTTTGGAAGAAATCCAAAAAGCAGAAATATTTTCTGTGCAATTGGACACTACACAGGATATTTCAGTTCATGATCAATGTTCAATTGTAATAAGGTATGTTTTGGGTTGTGAAATCTATGAAAGACTGGTTTCTGTTGTAAGTTGTACAGACTCTACCGGAAAAGGTATGTTAGACCTCATTCAAAAAGAATTTTCATCTTTAAATATTCCACTAAAAAATTGCGTCTCTAATGCCACTGATGGTGCAGCAAATATGCAAGGGGCTTACAATGGTTTCTCTAAATGGATGTCTGAAAATACACCTAGACAATTACATGTGTGGTGTTACAGCCATATCCTGAATCTAGTTGTGTCCGACACCGTTAAAATAACAATAAATGCAGCGTCTTTATTTACCTTATTAAATTCCATTGCAATTTTCTTCAAAGAATCCTACCAAAGAACGAATATTTGGAAAAGCACATCCTTAGAGGCAAAAAAAAAGAAATTACATGTAATTGGAGAAACTCGTTGGTGGGCAAAAGAAGCAGCTTTGAAAAAAATATTTGGAAATTACAAAAATCACGCCAATGCTCTTTACATCGATGTATTATTAGCATTACACGATATAAAATTGTCTGAAAAAATGCCACCAGATGTCCGTGTGAAGGCCTCTACCATGCTTACAAAATTTATAGATTATGAAATGCTACTAACGGCTCAAATTTTTACAAAATTATTTTCAATTATTGGTCCTGTTTCGAAATATTTGCAAACTAGCGGATTAGACTTACTAAGATGCCACGATATGATTATGAATTGTACATTACAATTGAAGTCCGTAAATCGGGACATGAATGATATTGAAACATCTACGCAAACGTTCATTGCATGGGCACAAGATGAAATTGACAGCCGTGAAGAAATCGACATCGACATACCAATTTCTTTTCCTGAAAAGAGAATAAGAAAACGAAAGAAAATGGCTGGAGAATTGGTGGAAGATGATCCCATAAAAAATAGCCTAAAAAACTATGAAGTTGAAACCCATAATAGAATTTTAGATAAAATTATAAATTCTATAGAATGTAGATTTAAGAATAATGGCGAGCTTTATAAGGATATTGCCTTATTGTCTCCAACAAATTTTAATGAAGTTAAACAAGGAGTACCATAAAATAGCTTTAAAAAATTGTGTGAACTGCTAGAAAACTATTACCCAAATATTACAAAAGAAAATCTGCAAGAAGAATTGGTTAGTTTCGCGAAAAATTTCGATAAATTTAAAGTTTCGACAACAACTAATGCGGAGCGAATCAACAATTTCAGAATAATGTTACAGTTATAGACACAGATGAAACTGATGAAGAACACAACGATGATTTTGAAAGAGATGGTGGTTTTGATGTTAATAATAAAAAATGTAAATCTTCTCTTAAATGTGCAATTTGCTGTTATTATGTCATTCAAAAGTACAATATGTACAGTGAGGCATATTCTACACTAGGAAATGCTTACAAATATTTATTAACATTATCAATAAATCAAGTGCAATGTGAAAGAGCTTTTTCCAAGTTAAAATACATTAAAAATAGATTGCGGAATTCAATGTCGAATAATAATTTGGATGCTTTTATGTTAATGGCTTGCGAAAATGATATTTTATATAATATTGACTCTGATAACATTATAGATATGCTTATGCAGCAAAGCAAGTTATTAAATAGATTGTTAAAAGAGTAAAGTTTTATATAATAATTTTTTCTTAAATTTTTGTGTTTATAGAATTTTTATGAAGTTGTAAGTTCTCTAATCGTTTATAACAAACCTAATTTCTACACTTGGAATAAAAATACTTTAAACTTTGATTTACTTTTATTTTGTTGTTTTTTTTTGTTGTTGTATGTTTTTATATTTGTATGTACTTGACTGGGAGTCCGGCATTTTTAACTAAAAGAATGTTTTTTGGATAGTAAATGTAATCTGATTCAAAAATCTGTAATAAACCTGTGCTCTATTTAATTTTAAAGGAAAAATGCGTAACACCATGTAAATGTATATTTTAGCCATAAGCGGAAATTGAAAAAGGGCCGACAAATAATATTTCCCAGGCCGCTAAGATGTTGCCCATCCGCCCCTGAATACTGTTACAGGATTCTTTAATGAAATTACTTGATCGGAAAGTAAAGAAGGTAACATACATAAGTAGTTAAGAATAGACATATAGGATTTATTCGTATGATTCCCTTAAAATTATTGTTGGATTAATATTGCAACATTCCTCCTCTTATTTGAAATGCAATTCTCTTGGGCAGTGTAATTATTCAGGGCTTAATATATTCTAGTGTCACGAGGAGGATGGATAAAAAGTATACCGATCCCCAGTGTATCCGATGGCATGTAATAATGGGTTTGTTAAATCCAGACTAAATGCAGAACGGAGTCTTCGTCGAATGAAATATCACTTCTCTACAAACCATAACTTAAGAGATTACACTAATGACTTTATGGAAAAATATTCTACTCTCAAGGAAATATTTGTTCATTGTTGAGACCGCCAGAATTCCTCTACTCTGAATTTATCATGACATGGAATTATTTTTGTACAAACTTCTGGTACCTAACTCCGGTAATATTTATTATTTTCTGCTACTACATAGAAGATGTATAGTAGCTCTCTATTAGGAAGGACCAAGATTCTAGTGAATGAGATGGGAGAACTAGTGCATTTTTCTACTAGCCTGAAATTCGAACGATATACAGTCAAAATCAAATTCATGAGTAGGTTTGGATTGCAATATACAGAGAATTAATATAAAAAATCATAGTCCCATTAAACCAGAGAACACCGATTGGTAACAAAAATAGTTTGATCCATTTAACGCTGCAGTTTCATTTAAATAATGACGAACAATCATGTTATCTGCTGGACTCATAGATATTCTGTCATGAATCTCCAAGAATTATTCGCTTTTCGGCACATATGATTCTCTTTTAGCAATTAAGGTTCAATTTAAGTTGTTACTCACTCTTCACAAGTTTCAATTTAAGTTGGCAGCTAGTCTTCACAATGGAGGTTGGCAGTTGAATAACGGTCTTCTATTGAAGGATATATCTTCATGTGCCTACTTCTCAACAGTCTTGTTCTTCTTAAAAATCTTGTATACTTTGCAATTCAGCTGTATACACTTTCAAATTTCAGTTATTTTAATTGGTTGTCACTTCAGTTATCTTACTCATTGTCAGATGTGGTCTAGCTTTACGATTCACTGAGTCTTGTAGAGGGGCTGCTCGTCTAGGGGTTCACCGGGGCCGGGCTCCACTATGAAGTTTGAACAGTGCATAACAAAAGCAACCCTAAAATATTTCAAAATTTGAAAATATATTTTCACAAAAATTTTAATTTTGTTAGTCACTATTACAAAACACTTGGCACACAAATCTGAAATTGATGTCGGAGACAGAACACGGCACGATTACTAGCTAGTGAATACACATACCCACATATTGCATTACGTTGTGTGAGCTACCAGCAGTTGAAACTAGGAGTCACTGCATGACTATGCCTATGCTCATGCCTAATGCGCGATGATGATGGCGACGTCGGCTGCCTGAGCCTGCTCTGCTGGATGCTGGGTCAGATGAAACTGGCCCCAGAAAAAGCTAAGGGAAAGAGAGCGCAAAGTTTCTCGTTTTCTTGTGGAAAAGAAATTCAGTTCTGAGGCCAGCTGTGTCTGGCCCCTGATAGGAATATTGTTCCGTGGTACCGTGGCATATAAAGGAACTTAGGTAACTTATGAAAATTTATAAAATTCTTGTTACATGCTTTTTGAGAAAGATTTGTTTATGAGGAAATATTTAATCTTGCGGTTGTAAACAGTATTTGATCTACGAATTAAAAAACGTTTAGAGGAGCATAAAATTGGAAGTATTTCTCTTTGTGTAAAGCAAATAATTCATTCGTTATTTTTGTGAATTTGGAAAGTTGGGTGATAAATTGTGAGTTTAGAAGGAAGGATTTCCTGTAAATTAATACATTCGTAAATAGTTACGTACATATATGTATCTAATTGTGTCAATATTGAGTGTTTAAAAGGTTCGTGTTTTTTTTTTTTATCATTTGGACAAATTATTCGCCATGAATAAAGTGGACTGCTTACTAAGCACTAACTTCTCTTTGCTAAAGTTAGAAGAAAAGCTAGACGTAAAGCGGCTTTGTCCGTATCACCCGTTGGAATTTAATTTATCTCAGCGGGATGGAAATAAAACCGACAATTTTCCACTAGCTGCTTCCAAAAACAGCCATTAACAGTAAGTGATAAAATAATGTCTATTTTTTGTTTTATTGCTTACTTTGTAGTGGGGAAAATTTATGGGCGAAAGGTGGTTACAAAGATCTGAAACATTTATCAGAACGATTGAAAAAAGATGAATGCAGCTCTATGCATATGAACAATGCTGTAAAATATAAAACTTTAGGTACCATTAATATATTGTTTCAAATAAGTGAGGAATATAGTTTGTCTATTAAAAAGCATAACGAACTCGTTGACAAGAACAGACATATATTAAATGGAATAATTTATTGAACAAAATTCTGTGGTGTCCATCAATCACTTAATCGCGGAGCGATTTTAGATCTAATATATCATACAGCGCGTTTTGATTGTATTTTGGGTTAAAACCTAATTTATGCTACGACATCAAAAAATACTTCTAATACAACACAAAACGATCCTTTAGACGCGATTTATCAAGTTTACTTAGAGAATCTAGAAACTGAGATAAATAGAGTTAATTTTTTCTCTCATCAGGCTGACGAGAATAATAATGCTTCCTGTCGTTCACAATTTGTCATTATTTTGCGATTCATTAAGGATTGTACAAAAGTTGAACTATTCTTAACTTGTGTTGATGAGAAAAATAAAACTGCTCCAGGATGAACTTCTGTTCTTTTAACCGAGATGACTAAATTTAATCTCAAACATAAACTCATATCGCAAGCATATGATGAAGCAGCTGCTATGAGTGGCGTAAGAGGAGGTGTAAAAGTTTTAATGAAAGAAGATGTTCCATTAGCACATTATGTGGATTGCTATGCGCACCAAATAAATATAGTTCTTCTAATTTTTTGTTCCAATATTAAAAGAGTGAGAATATTTTTTTGCAAATATAAGTGGAATAAGCTCTTTTTTTACATCATAGCCAAAAAGAAGTAATATTCTCGGAGAGATTTGTACAAGCAGCAACAGCTTCTCAAACAAGATGGAATTATGACTTCAAAATAGTAAATCATATTCGAGAAAACAAAGGAGAGCTTCCAAAATGCTTTCAAAGGATCCAAAATGAGGATCATTGGGATGATTAAAGTATTAGAGAAGCAGCTGGCTTTGAACGCTTGCTCAATGATGAGGAATTTATTTTGCTAAAAAGTTTTTTTCTCTAAAGCTTTTAAACACGTAGATACACTGTTTAACATAAGTCAAGCGCAAGGTACGACAGGTGCTAGGATTATTCGTGCTCTGCAAAATTTTGAAACGGCGATTGCTGACATTAGAAATAATACGCAAAACTTTACGGTTAATTTGGAAGAAAACTGCGATATTATTAACCCCCAAAAGAACTAGACTAGAGCAGGACATTCCTTTAGAAATGGAGATGAACGAAGTATGTGATATCATAAATAATCAAATTAAAGAACGTTTTGAGAAAAGTGAAATATTTCGGTTATTCTGTCTTGTTTTTTAAGAAAAATTTTCCCGATATACACATAAATCCATTAATAAAAAATTATCCCATGCTTAGCAAAGAAAAACTCAAAAACGAACTACTTGTGATATACAATAAAAACACATTTAATGGCACTTGGTTGCAGTTTATGAAATTTTTACAGAGCAATAATTTAATAAATACCTTTTCGGAAATATCAAAATTAATTGAAGTCGCTTTAACAACCCTTGTTGCAACTGCTGAAGTGGTCGGATGTTTCAGTTCTTTAAAAGGAATAAAGACATTTTTAAGAAATACGATGGGACAGGAAAGGTTAAATGCACTTGTGGTGTTATCTATCCAAAAGGAAAGTATCACCGAAATGTCAGATTTCAATCAAAAAGTTATTGAAAAATTTGCTACTCAAAAAAATAGAAGAGCCGAATATTTATATATAAATAATTCAATTTATGCATAACTTATTCTGGTTACAACCTAGCGAGCAAACCTTTTAACAAGCATTTAATATTTTAATGCGCGATAAATATCCATATCCTAAAAAGACGTTTACAAGAGGGTTAATATTTTACAATGGACATGAGATACACCTTTAAGAAATGGAATATTTCTCTTTCCTAATTGTGTAAATGTTTCTAAAAATATTTGATAATACTTAAATACTAATCCTAAGAAAACTTAATTATGTACTTGTCAGGCCAACTAGAATGAAACATAGAACCAATAATGGATATAAAATTGGTATATACTACTAATTTTCAAAAAGGCCTCTTTCTTAGCGATATTATTTGTGTGTTACCAGCTTCTATGATTTTACTTACATATGAGTCTGGTGAATCCTCTTTTCTACCTCGCAGGAGCGATGAATATTTAAATGACCATTCCTTTGTTCAGCAGGAGAAAGCATAGTGAGGATCGTTAAATTTTGATTTAACACCCTGCAATTCTCCTTTGGCAAGATCGGTGGTTGCCTAGAAAGCAGCAATAATATCCAATTTTCGTTCATTGGTGGAATAGTAACACGGTGTCTATAGGCGGCATACTTAAGTAATTTTGGTTTTTATGGCAACAGCGGAAAGGTTTTATAAAATATAGAGATAGCTGTTTAAAATATCGCTGAGGAAGTGGTCCGAAAGTATTATCTTATAATGTACTTTTTATTCCCTAGATGCAATTTAAGTATTATCTCATTTTCGTTTCTAACCATTAGATAAATAAACTATCATCGATATATAAAACATATTACAAAATATTGTACATTATTTTATGATTAAAAATAATATAAAATTTTTAGCTTTATCGTAAACTGACCAACTGGGGTTTTTTTTTTGAAAAAGCACTTTATGGAAATATTTTTCAGTTTATGCATGGTTGTTCAGTAAATTTTTTTGTACCAGTAAACAAAAAATATAATGACTAGTTTCCTATCCTTATGATTTGATCTAACGTATTCAAAAGATAAAATAATACAAAAGCGAATTTAATGTATATTATATGTAGTTCTTTTGGCGAAAATTTTAGTACGTTATAATCATAAGGGGTAATTTAAATAGTTATGCCACTTCTATATGTACATATGTAGCTCTAAAGCTATTTTTAATATTAAATATTTAATATTAAAATTAATAAGATTTCTAATAATAGAAAGATGTGACAGATCATCTAATAAGGCATAATTCTGAAGGAGGATTAAATCTAAACCGGACCGCTTCTGCATTGATGCAGAATCCAGCGTAGTTTTCTAAAGCTTAGCTCACCGTATTATAAAAGTTAATAGAAGTAGTTAGGAAACAAGGAGATATGCGACTGTTTTTCATTTAATCTATTTTATACTTAAATTTTTCAATGGAGATTAAGGAAAAGTTTTTAAAAATAAGGTTTTATCTGTTTTACAAGTACTATCGTAGTACGTAATAAAACGGGATTGGGGCTACAGGCGACACTCTTCTAAATAAAAACGAGTGGAGGCAGTTACCTCTGCGGTCACTTGGAGTTATTGTTTTACTTTAATTCTTAGTTATTTTTTTATTTTTTCCGAAATTAAATAATCTAGCACTACTTTAGATCTGGACATACGAGAAATCGGTGCAAACTCTTATCTTTGCTTTGTTGCTAAGTTTACACAAAAATAATGTGTCACCTTCAGAGTTTTCCAGTTATGCTCACTCCAACTGTGCTAAGTTCCCTGAAACATGCAAAATTTTATGAGAGGAAAGTTGAGAAATTATATCGGGGTAAAATTAAATCATATACAGTATGATTTACCACAGGAAATTAAATTGGAAATTCTATCTTCTAGGTATAATGTACACATGCGGCATATCCCGCAACTGGCCCTTGGCTGGAACTTTCAGCATAATACTTTCTACAAAACAACAAGCTAAACCACCACGCAATACGTACAATTATGAGCAAAGAACAAAAAATGGTTACTCCTTACAAACCGTTAAAGGACATAAGAAGAGGCGGTCTGTCGTGATAGTACAATGAATTCATATACAAATCTGGTATGTAAAACAATTATTATATTTTGCTAACATTTTATATACTTTGTTACATTGGATATATTTACCTTAGATTTCGCAAAAAAAGAAATCTTAAATGTGCCCCATTTGTTTGTTTTATCACGAGCCGCCACTGGCTTTATAACTGCAAAAATAGTTCTGTTGGTTATAGTGTGTATCGGGTAGCAGTATTTCTGCTACCTTTTTATCAAAAACTTAACACATTTACCTTTCGAATCCACAAGAGAGCCAATATTGCCACCTATACTAGCATTTCTATACCTAGCGTATGCTCACCTTTAGAATCGTCGACTACTAGAAAGTGTCCATCTCAATTCCCTTTTTGACCAGTTCATCAGCCCTCTTATTGCTAGCTATATTTCTATACACTGGTAGTCATCGGATACCAATTCACTAAATAGAAACAATACCCCATGCTAAATTGCAGCTATGTTTTTTTCCTAACGGACAAGGACACTGCACCTGTCCTACAGTTCGTAAGATTATTTCTAGTTCCATTTACTCTTGATCTTATGCTTGCACTAATTTTTGAATCATCCATATATATAGTAACCTTTGGATTGTTCTACCACTTCATACCTTTCCGTTCTATAAGGAATGTTAATAACAAATCTCTAACTAAAGTTGGGTACAAGCAGTCAACATCTAAAAGTACACTAGAGTAACCGTTTCCCCCAGCATTATGTGACCTTACTCCTCAACTCGATTTGATACTGCATTCGATTCCATAACATTTGTCGATTAAATTTGATTTTGTTGTTCTTAAACTCGATCGAGTGCATAAAAAGTATCTATTCAATTTAGATAATTCAAAGTTCAAACTCAACTAGCTGGGTGATTCTGAATGTAACCTGATAACGGTACTTGAGCAATCATTGTCTATCATTAAAGGTGTCGAAGATTGAGTGGATTGATCTGTTACATCCTTTTAGAAGATGCACCAGTTAATAGAGAGAATATTCATGGTCACTCTAGTTAATTCTAATGCTTTTACATAAAACACTATAACGTTCTGAATATTTGAGCCCTGAGATCTTTTTTGCAGATTTACAAGAAAGTGAAGGCTAAAATGAGTTAGACAAGCAGTTTCTATACCTACCCAGAAGATGACAGTTTTTTCTGCGCATCAAGTAATTCGCAATCCACCATTTCAGCATATTGGCGAAGATTATCGGGATTCAATTCTATAGTTTACTTAAATCTAGGACATAAAAGAACTTAACGTCTATTTTCTGACATCTTTGTTTGCATAGCTACAAAAGTGTTCTACCTTGCAGTCATCGTTAGATTTAAATACTAAAAGATTTATTTCAAAACGTAGAGCAAATGTAACAAGTTACACAGTGAAGCCGCTTTTATAAACGTATGTTGACGAAGAAATCGGCACTTACACTGTCAGTAAGGGTTGCTAAAACAGCTCATTCACCATATCGTTATATTTTAAGCAACTGAAGGACAGTTTATACCTCCTCAATCCATCCTTTTGGCGGCTTTTAACAAGTTTCAGTAAAGGTTAATAATACAATGTCAGGAAAGTGAAATGTGCATTCATGCCTACGTTCGACGAACTCTACATACTATTCGTCCAAACTCAGGAATTAATGAACTCTAGATTTGTATGCCGTTTGAATTCAGATACTTATGTCATAAAAACCTTAACGCCCAAAACATTTTTCCATCTGTTCTGGGTTACAATCACTTCTAATGAACTATCTCGTTTTTTGGTCTTCATAAAATATCATCTTCCTCTGCGTTTTTGGGTTCGCTCTTGACATTCGCACTGGCTTTGATGATTTCGTTCGAAATGTCACCAAAAAGGACGTACCCTTTCCTGTTAATTATATTTACTAGTACTTAGGAGGACTGTCTGCATCAATTCTGTATGTACTATCATCTTAGTATTTTAGCGGAACTGAGTGTACATATAGCGACTATTTGTTATGTTAGTAATTATTTTTTGCAGAGTGTTGCTTTCCTTAGCAGAAGACCTTTTTAAGAAATTTTTATATACTGACGGAATCTCCTTTGTTAAACTTTCCCTTCATAAACTGATTTGTACGATCGTAAATTTAAGTCTGGAGACTTCTACAACTGGACTGTCCAGTCTGGACATTATTCTAAATATATCGCCGATGTAGTCAAAACGATGCGCCTGTTTTAGTCGCATCTGACGAAACAAAAACAAAACATAAAATTGAACACTTTCACCCCACCAATCGGCGATACAGTGAATTACTTACTTCGATAACATTAATTTTACTCCTTCAATCCAATTACGGAAGTATCATTTCATTCAAGGAAATTCCAAATATCTTCCCATCCTTATTAAATCTACCCCCAAACCATCTCCACCTTAATTGAGATTTCACTTAATTTATCAGCAATACTGAGACAAAAATGTGCGGCTAATGTAATGCACTTCAAATTTCCATAGAGTGGTTTAAATATAAAGAGCGTGCGTGATGCTTCCGGTAACGAGCCCCATAAATGTTTATCGCAGAATTAAGGACAATACACTTCCATACATACCTACATATTTCTCACCTGGCTCTGAATAACCGAGCATCATAATACTCCCCTACAGTAAGGTCTTCGTTCGTTGAGGAAAACATAAAGATCTATACATATCCGCATACACAGAACATTGTCTTTATTGGTTTATCAACAATTCGTAAGTACTTTCACCTGAACAACTTTATCTAACTTCCGGGAGTGTGAATGAGTTTGTAGCCCCTTCGACCGGTAAAGACAATATTTGGAAGTTTGTCTGAATGCATATACAGAGGATCATCAGGTAGACATGACAGGCTGAAATGGGTCAAGTCTTTGAATTATATTGGCAAAGTTAATACTAATGGAAATCACCTCGTAGGGAAAAGTCAAGATTCTAAAAAGCTATGAATTATTTACGAAAACACTGTGTCATCATTCATTATTGGCGTTACCATGTGTGACACAGTTCAGCTCATGAATGGAAGACAGGTCCTGCGGTGGGATAAAGCATGTCCTGTATTGTCCTGAATCCTCGTAGTAGAGAAAAATTAAAACAGCCAACTCTGTATTGGTCCATTCTGACAAAATTTATAGTTTTAGGTGTCTGAATACGTACAATGTAGGTTCGTTAATATGTACATGTATGGTCAAGTACATTTTAGTTGCGCCTCATGATGTGTATTCATTGTTAGAGATTCCAAAACATAGTCAGTTTAACAAAATTTGTGTGCCCTTAACACGTGCGACCAACTTCCGTATTTTACCGGAGCTATGAATATGGCTGGTAGTCCTAGTTAACTGAAATTGTGTTTGTGACAATTCGCAATTACGGATTTTTTTACGAACTTGCTTTTGGAGTCCGCTGATGACTAAGCATCACAGTAATTATTTCTAATACGAGTGATTTACAATCCGAAATATACTTCTCACTTCGACTCCAACGAAAGGGTTTGAAGAATTTTTTTAATAATGATGTTGAGGTTACTTTCTTTGGAGACCTTCCTCAAGAGAAGTTATTTTATTTTTTACTTTTAAAAAATAAGAATGAACCTCGAGACGAATTATCGTTCTTGAAATATGAAATGAATTACTAAATAGTTCTATAGCACTTCTTTATATCACTATCTGACCCGAGAACATCCTCGTAAATTAGGAATTTGTATAAGATCTGAAAACATTCTCTACATAGTTCTTTCCACTCTACATTAACCATTTTTACCGCACTAAGAACAGAAAAAGAACTACATGGTTACAAAAGCAACACCGGTCTATAAATTCTGGCAAGAACATGACCCCCTACCCCATATATGCAATTTGCATGAAATTTTAATTATTGACATAGCAAGTGTCACATAAGGTAATTCTAAGTGTACTGGAGGCAAATAGCTCGGAGTCTAATTAATTTTAATCAGACCTATGTTGAATCTGTGTACCCGTGCAGAGATGTACATTTCTACTTACCGCAATATCAAATATTCCTGACATTATGTAACCTGGTATAAATCTCGACCTACTTACCTTACATTTAGTTCACTCAAGCAGTACAAATGCCGACTCAGGTGAAAAGCAAGCTTTCTAAATCAAACAAGAAATACCAATCAGAGCTAAAATTTACGATATCCTCGATATAAAGGTTTGTCATACTTCAACTAGCGAGAGAGACTGCGGTCTAATCAACACTTAGCAGAATTTTGTATTACTTTTATAAGGAGACGGAAGAAAATAAACCTATGTATGCATGTGAAATCTTGATCGCAATCAAACTCCTATCCAATTATGAGGATAAACACTTCGGAGGTAGTATTAAGGGCAAAATTGAAGCCATCTCACAGCCGAGCTGTTTCTTTTTAATTAGTGTACGTATACCTTTTAGCTGTATATTCTTAGCGCGGTACTGAATAGCTTTGCTAGCTGAGAAATTATGCCGAGTTGCGGTGTTTCTAACCGAATGATCGAATTGCATAATTCAGAATATCAATATAATTTACAGTCTATCATTCGAATGCATCCATTATTTATCCCCGAAATGGCAGTCTAAATATTAAGAGATATCTATCGATTTTGCAGGTGGTTCCATTAAGTTTTGCGACAATATCCTGTAGATCGGCTGCTCTGTAGCTAATTATGACAATTTAGTGAGAATGCGTACACGTTTATGCATTCTGCCTGTTTTGAAATCAAATGGAATAAGTACACTCCACCGGCTCGTATATTCGAGTAGATAGGTAAGATGTACGCAGTGTAACGGAATTTGCTCATAATAGGTTTACCTCTATAAAGAACCAGGTATATGTAATTATATGTATATAATGTCGAACAACGTGCCTCCCTGCAATTATACAGCAGCAGCTAATTTACAGTCTGTAAATAATTAACTGCTAGTCCTTGCCATTTTTCCCCGTTGGAGGTTTTTGCAATTCCTGCCACTATCTATCCCTATCCAGAGATGGAATCGAAATTAGGCTACCCTCAAGCTATTCGTATGAATATTTAATCAGGTGAAAGTACGACAGAGTAACATCCTGTGATGCGAAAGGCAGAGGTGAAATTCCAGTTGCGGTTAGGCAACTTTGAATCTATGCAGGGGTGAAGAGTGTGGTACATACGACATCTCCGTATAGATGTAGACTACAACATTGTGGTGCCTAAGCCACATCGGAACGATGATTTTATATAAAAAGATTCTCTGCAAAGACAGGAATAACACCCAGGAACAGTAAGGCAAGAATGGATATTTTTAGTTTTCATAGCTAAATATTAAACAGAGGAATGCAATGAAGACATTGCGAACGTCCTTAATAAAAACTCTTGATATTCCTGGCTTGGGCATTCTATACTGAAATATTAATCATTGGGTGAATATTCATCTGATATAACCCAGAGAACTCCCCCGTAGGGAAATCGTCCTCAGTATGCAGCTGGTAGATTAAAAATCAAACCCTCCTTTTTGGTGTAACTACCCTTAGGATGTCAGCGCTTTGTACTTCCGAAGGATGTCAGGGGTAGTATTATAATCTGCTTCCAGTATTCAACTGGATTACAAATGATAATGTGAAATTTTACCGTCATTCAGTGTTGTGCTAATAAATAAGAAGGAGATGCATGCGCTCCTGAACGTAGTATTCAATTCTATCCAAAGAGATATTGTCCTTTTGAGGAGTGCCATGAGTGTACAAATCGGTCCCAAGTACGTCGTTAGTAAACAAGACATTAGCACAGTCCACAATGCGGAAGCGATCTTTCCGTTGAATTCTTAGTTCTCATAATCTAGTTATTTTTAACATAAATATGATACACAAAGAGACCTGGATATTTATTTTCTACTTATCTATTTAATTACCTTGAATGTTATAAAGATAGCAAGTAAATAGAAAATCTTCCAATAAGATACGACCTTAAAGACAATTGAAAGAGTTAAAGAATTTGCATAAACAAAAGAAGAATTTAAAGAATATTAAAAAGCGAAAAGTTAAAATAATGTTAAGATATAACTACAAAAAATAAATTATAACTAAAGAAATTAAATTAAGAGCAAAATGTTAAAAGAGCTAAATAATAGAAAGAAAATATAGAAAGCGTCCAAGTGCGAGTCGGACTAGCATAAGAAGGGCTCCGTATTATCCTACAAAAGTTTCACACTACACACTTTTTATTTATTTTTTATCAATAACATTCTATCACCTTACAGACCCTTGACTCAGAAAATTTGTGTCTGTGCGGCTGAGAGTGCCGTTCGTGACGAAAGAGTTTTAAGGTAGTAAACATGCATGGATATACATGGGGTTTTTTCATTTAGAATGAGTGAATATGGAGCTTTACGATAGGGTAAAATGTTCTTACGTGCTGGGAGTTTTGGGGTGGGGGTGGTAACTATCACCCTTGTGCTGTCCAATTTGGCCCGCCTGTGTATTATGAGTCAAGAGTCGATTTTCGAGAGTTGAGTATCGAATTTCGAGAGTCGAGCTTCACAAGTCGAATTTCAAGAATCAAATCTCGACAGTCGACTTTTAAGAGTGAGTTTTCGAGAGATGACTTTCTCGAGTCGAGTTTCGACAGTCGCCTCTTACCCTCTTCTTTGCAAATACCCCAGTTACCTTTGACTTTTAGTTTGCCCGTTTGATCCCGTGCTGCTGGTCCACCTGATGTGGATGGGATGGGTATTTGGGGTCCCATCATACATTCGATAGCATATCTTATCCCGAAGTTCCTCATAATGCATGAATTCGCTACTCTGATTTGTACCGCTGGCAGGGTGAGAGCCTCACCAAGATCTTGCAGAAATCTGCGTCTCGTATTTGTATTTTGGTGAGGATTAAAATATTTAAAAAAAATGCTAGGGTGCACAGCAATGTACGTCTTTTGGTGGTGCAATGTCCAACCATCGTATAACAATATAATTTCAGGCTTTCGGAGGACACCGCTAACACTTTCATCGTAATGCACTGTTCAAAGCTAAATTACAGATTTTCTCTTTTTTGGCACATAAGAGCATATCGGGGTAAAGAATAAACCACTCCTACTCACATATATTACAACTATACAATATTACGACAAGTAAGAACGAATTAGTGACGATCCGAAAGGAATATATTACCGGAGCGGTGTCGATAGAGCTTATAATGACCATGTTTAGACAGTTTCAATATGAGGTATGCTTTCCGTTCGATACCTCAAAATGCAATTTATGATCTAGTCACCAGTGAGTAGAAAAAGTACAAGCCGGTTTCAAGAATGAAATTTACATTTAATATGAACAAATTCTCCTTGAAATTCTCGAAAAACTACATTCCTGCCATCATCTATCTCCAAGTTTTGTAAGCCATATTCAGCACACCCACCTTTCGGAACAGGCCAAATCATAAAAATAAATCCTTAGGTACTGTTTGAGACTAAATATTCTCCTTATATATGTATGTCGTACACATTTGACGTAACTCAGCATTTCACGAAAAGTCTAGACACTTCATGGAAAGTAGGCAAATAATGTAACGGTTTTGACTTAGCCCCTTTTTACATTATGTGTCTGAAATTTTTAGTCATTTCATCAAATGCTAAAAGCGTTTACGCCGATACTGTAATACCACCCTATATAACCAAATACTAGTAGTGGGAGATGGGTGGTGGGGGAGGAGGTCGCACCCAGGCCCGCGACACACGTTCCCACACACCACACATACACATCCACCCAAATACATACACATATGCACACAATAACACACACATACACTTGCTTACGTTGATTTCAATACAGTTTTCATGGCAGCATTTCTTCAGCCGTAGTATATCCTTTCGAAGATAACACAACCCGCCTCTTGTTAATTTTCCTAAAACAGGACATGTCGTTGAGGTATAGAAAAATTAGTGGTGCAAGTATTGTGCCTTGGGGAACTCCAGGAATTCGTTTAATTGAGGAGTATTGATGACCATTAAGATATGATACGTGTTCGAACTATTTAGGTTTTTACTGAAAGACAAAATGCCTCAGGGTTTTGATTTAGTGAATGTTCTGTGTGATTCACATACTTCTGATAACATCGTGTAATCAAGGATTTTGATATCTTCCTCAAGTAAGAGAAAGTCTTATAAATCTCAGAGTGGGGACTTTCTCTTGTACAGTCGTCTATATTTATCTTTTGCCTTAAGGACTCTGATCAGTTGGGAGCTATACCATTTCGGAAAATAATTTTAATTGCGTTTAATTACTTCAGGAATAAACAACTCTATTACAGTATTAATTGCTTCATAGAATTTACAAAATGATTGATCAACATCAACGGACAATGCAGAAGAAAAATCACTCTTTGGAAATTTCTTTTTTTATCAAATTGACTATGAGCATTTCTTGAACGTTCAAAGTCTAATACAATTCGAGCGGAGGATGATGGTAGTCTATCTTAGATAGTGGACATAAGGATAAAGTGATGCTCACTTTTGAATGCAAAACGTTTGACCAAACCAGATCGACAATCCTATTGTTTATATTAGATTGATTATTAAATTGCTTAAGGCTACATTACTTCATATTATTGAGAAGCGAATTTGAGAAAAAACTATAGGCTGCAGAGGGACGCATAAAACTGTCATGCGCTTCATAAGCACAATTCATATGTGATAAGTTGAAATCCCCTAAGAAGATTACTACTGAGTTAGTACGAAGCTGTTATATTTTATCAGTAACTCTAGAAAAAAAGAAGTTATATTATTCGTAAGCTACTTACGGTGCGATGTAATCACAACACACGTAAAGAATACAGTGCTTTTCTTTTATTGCCACCCATAACACCTCCTAGTCCATTTCAAACATATGTACATATTCCTGATAACACTACCACGAACAAAGAATGAGATATAATAATACATAACATTTTATTAGCTGGCTAAAACCAAGATTACTTCCTTGAAAAATGCGGCGTATCTACCAGAGAATTACACAGAAGATATCAAAATAAAAATTCCTAAGAGTGGCGGGCCTAAAGGATTGTGAAAACTTTCTCCACGTTGAGGAAAATCTAGCTCCGATGATCCTTTAAAGAAACAAATCAGAAGTCAACTGAGCATAAAGAAAGCACCAAATAGTTTCAGAAAAGGATGTACCTTCATTTCATACATCAATACTTGTAGTTCGTGGGGAATCACAAAATTTCGCGCCATCTTACCCAACTTTCATAGATTCCAAAAAGATCTTAGCCTTTAATGAGGGAATTTTAATTATTATGCGTGCAATTTTTAAAGTTTTTTTAAATTTAGCAATCTAACAAGGCATTTTTCCTAATAAGCTTTATGTATATGTGCTATTGTCACTTCTGTCTATAAAAGTAACGACAAAAAGATCCCTTGCAATGATAGACCAACCTCGCTATGACCTAACATAGCTAAAATATTTGAAATATGTATTAAAAATAGCATTTGAAGCTAATAAAATTATTTCTAACAATCAGTATAGCTTCAAAAGTGGATATAGTACTTCAGATGCACTTTATGAAGTGACGACTCCATAAATCGTGCAATAAAAATTTTACATTTTTTTTTTCAGATAAAAAAGCTTTTAATACTGTTGAGCACAAAATTCTTGTTTATAAGCTTGATAACACTGTTATTAAGAAAAATACTCTTTCGGTCCTACCTCTCTGATAGAATACAAACTAAAAATTGAACATACATTGAGCACTAAACTGACCGTAAAATGTGAAGTCCCGCAAGGAACTGAATTATGTACTATCCCTTTCCTTATTTACATAAATGAGCTCTGCAGATTTAGTGAATTTAGCTTAACGGGAGAAGTAGTAGCCATTGCTAATAATACAGTTCAGCTTCTTAAAAGTAAGGCCTGATCAACAGTATCTGTAAATGCAAACAGAGGATTAAACTAAATTTATACTTGACGCACTAAATCTTGATAAGACAAACTAAATTATATATGGGGCCATTGCGTGAAATTAAAAGGGATTTCTATGGGAAAGATGTCAAAAAATGCAATTTGTAATTTGACATCAAATGACTACAACAAATTTACATATTGTAGTCAAATTAAGCCTAAAATTTGCATAATTTATTTTTATGGATATGAAATCGGAACGAAATTCTCTATAAAAAGGGGGTTCATTCTTCATTCTGTCTTCTTATTTTCAAAGTTGTCAAAGTGCGAGCACATGCAGTAGTATTCCTCCCACAATTTGCAAATAGTCATCAGTAAAGGAAACAGAAATTTCAGCAACACAACCTTAGTGTATTTTTTTCAACAATAGAATCGTTAAAGTTTTTTGTTCAAGGAAAAGTAGCAACAGCAAAAATTTCAAGTGAATTTATTGGTTAAATTTAATAGCAACAAATTTAAATTAAAGTAAAGATAAATTTGCATATTAGTTATTATTTTCAATTTGGGTTAAATTTCATTGTGTTTGCATGCCAGGTGTTGGTTATACACACATGTATGAACGATTGAAATTTTTATTCTTAATCTTGTCCTTTCAGCCATTTTAACTAATTCACTCAAGTAAATCGACATTTCTAACAATTATTTATCGTGTGAAACATATGCCATTTGGTCAGTTTTTGCACAACATAATAATTCAGAAATTGGATCTATCTTGAGTTCTAATAATTATTTACTTTCAGCTACTAGTAAATATATTAGTTAAGAATCAGAAAGAAAAATTTATTTAGATATGCAATTGTGAAGTAGCATAATTTTTTTGAGTTATTATTATTGAAAAGAAAGAGATAGATTCGAGTAAAAATATAATTCCTTTGTACATTTGAATTTTCTTTAATTACTAAATACATAAAACATACAGTGAATCAGTGAATTTTAAGTGAAGTTTCCAAGCTTGTACGTCTAAGTTGAGGGAAGTAATTTTGTCATAGTGATAGAATTTTGCATGTAATTAATTTCTCATAAACTTAACATTTGTTTAGTTATTAGTATTATTTGTGGCAATAAATAATTAATTGAATAATAGAGTGACAAATTATCCTTTTTTATTTAACCGCTACACTCCACCAGAACATTTTCTTTCAGCATACGTGGATTCTCGTTTGCAATTGCAGTTTTCTTTCGAAAGTCAATTATAGGAATTGACAGATTTCATTAAACTGTACTTTGCGAACGCAGTCTATTTGTATTTGTCAATCAGTCGAATTGACATTAGCTGTGGGAAAACACTATATAATCATAAAATAGTGGAAGGTGGCCGACTTTTGGTGCAATTACCCTAAATTAATTGAGTATGTGGTTAAAGCGTGAAACAAAGTGCTGGCTTCTCCAATCTGTCCGGCCTCACCAAGTTTGACAGTTCTGCAGAATATATTAGATCAGGCTATCAAGCTCCCAATGGGAAAGTTGGTGAGGCCGGCCAGGTTGAGGTTGAACTCGAGTAGGTCTACTTTCTACTCTGCTGGATCTTTGTCAGCTTTGACAACTAATTTTTGTAATCAATTGATACCATAGCATTGTTTACTGGAAAAAGTGTATGGGAAATTTGTTGAATAAAGTTTGGGAAACATATTTAACATGAAAATTTATTTCTGCTGTAGTAATTTATTACAAAATAATTTCAATTTTCAAGTCAATAGCCCAATTAACTGCTATCATACAGAAGTTGTCAAGGTCCGTATTGTGAATTGCAAAAGTTGGCAAGGCTTTTTAGGTTCTGGTTCTTAAAGTTATACTGACGTGGAGGTTGGAAAAGCTAGCACTGTGTTTCGGCCTTAAGTGGTTAGTCGAATCTCATCCATTGAATAAAGAACTAATAAGGAAGCGGGGTATCGTGCGAATACAGTGTACGTGTTTAAGCAATTCAATGACAGTATGACCTATTGGGGGGTGGGTGGAGAAATGACAAGAGGGACTAGTGGCTATTTTGCGTCAGTTCAATATTTCTGACATTTCATAATTTTAAAAAGAAATTCTCGGATTTGAATTCGCGATATTGTAATAAATAAATAATTTAACAGGATTTTTACTTAATAGTAGTGTAAAATAAGTGTAAAATATTCTTTTGTGAACGATATTTTATGTAATAGAGACTCCGGAGTCTTAAATAACCGTAATGAAGTGCGCTGTGCTGTGCTGCATGAACGAACAGAGTTATTGCCGTGGGAAAGCATTCTTCAAGTAACTTTAATAGCTTTACTTATTAATTATAGTGTTTCTAACAAAATAAAAGTGAAATATTTATGAAAAATAAGCAGTGCTGCCAAAAAAATTAACATTTTACCAATGCCGGTTTGTTTGTTTGCAATTGAATTGTCATTGGTGGCTAAACTATGCCAGTCATACAAAGGCAACGCCAAGAAATATTATCTGAAAATAAGGCGGAGCTAAAAATTTGTTTATTTTACATAGCAAAATGAATTATAAAAAATTTTCCCCTTCAAAATGTCAGGATTTCATTGCTGCCATGAAGAAACGAATACAAACACAGCACACTAATGCATTTCGCCGAGTGGCTTAGGTTTTCACCCGATATGCCGTTTCCTTATTAGTTATTTATTCAATGATGTCATCGGAAAGCAGTCCTTTAAATCTCAGAAGGATGGGATGTAATATGTCAATGTTCTTGAGTCTTGTATTGTATACTTTTTGAATTCTAAAAGTTGGACATTTTTCTCAGCCATGGCAACTGCGTTGACTCTTGTTGGATTAAAAGGAGATTAATGACGATGATATTTCTCTGTACGTTATTTGTCAACAAAGAAAATATGGTTAGGTAAGGAGAAATGAGTCAGTACAGCGATGCCAGAAATCATGTACCTCGAAATGAAAAAACGGAACTCTTACAAAATCGCTCTTGCGTCCGTAAGTCTGTATAACGTAACTTAGGAATTTCGAAATTTGGCAGAATGTTAGATCTTTGTGGCGCGCATATATTTCCATAGTCAACGATTATGAACTATATTTTTTTTAATTACTTATGGGGGTTGGGAAAAATATGCAATATTTTCACATTAAAAGATTAGAACTAGCATCTTTTGTGACAAGCCATATCTCAGCCAACTACAAACATTCCTTCTATGCACCCAGACATCACATTTTTATAATCGAGATACTTGGCGTAAAGGAAAGAATGTGAAAGAATAAATTCTATACTCAAAAATTGGACAGTAATTGAACAAATGATGTCCCCTTAAAGGGGTTATACCCACTCAGTTATTATCGTTCGTTATAGCCGAAATTCTAAAGACAAGCTTAAAAGAAATACATCGGCGTATTCTGAGACAAGAATAATAAAAAAATTTCCCGTGGAATTGTTTTTTACTAGTCAAAAACAAAAAGAAGATGTGCTAAGTTTTCTGGTGAATTGATAAAAACATTGTTTTTTTACTTTGCTATCCACCAGGCCAAATATTAACCATCGTTGATAGTTTGATGATATAAATGAATTAAAATTTTTTTTCGCTTTTATATTGCAAATTTCTGTACTTTTCTGTGTGGACTGGACTGTGTTCTATTTGTTCAAATGACAAAAATATTTCACTACTGTTTCCTGTTAGCATCTCCATCTCTGCGTTTGGAACATTATTAAAGAATAGTCTCATACAAAGTAGTAGGGATTTCTTGCAATGTTCATACATACATATATACAATGCCATCTTTACGCATGAACCAACTAGGTCCGGGCCCAGACAACAACATATCACAAGGTAGTTTAACTGTTAGATTTTCGCTACTGAAAGTAGGCCGTGCGATTTATTATTATTTAAATTATTCAATAATAATAATTAAATTATTATTTATTAAATTTTCATATAAAATAACGTATAGTATAGGAGATGGTGACCCTCGCCTAGGCGAGTTTAATATGCACACAGCTAGTAACTGTCACCGCAAAAAAATCATGTTTCATATTACCATGATGAATATCAATATAAATTTCGAGGAGGCGGCTGTGATATGTGTATTTGTCATAAAGATGTAGAAAATATCAACGCTCTTAGGTCCTTACAATTTGGAGCCAAATGCTTTTTAAAGAAAAATGTCACTTAATGTTTGATGAGCTTTTATCCTATCCTGAAAAATTTATTTATTTTATTTATTTATTTATTTCTGGTGACTTATTACAGATTTTACGACCTGCTATAACTTATCAAGGTACCAATGCGCCACCATCGATCGTATCCGAAAGTGACTTGCTGTAACTCGTTTGTCTGTAAACACTTTTATGGATATTTCTTCCCACATTTTTATCTTCAAATTGCTATCAGATTATTCCTTCAAATTTTTGTTGTATAGGGATGGTCTCATTTGTACTTCTTGTATTTATGCTTCATTATTATACCATAGATAACGAAACCATAAAGTATACTAAGTTGGTCATTCCGTTAGTAACGCACAGAAATAATGATGGTAAAGCAAAATTATTCAAAGTTATTTCGATTTTTGCATGTTCGTCCGTCTGTCCATCCGTTAGCACGATAACTCGAGAGCGCGTGCACTTAGAGAGCTGAAACCGTGAATTTTATGTATTTCAGAGTAAATTTTCGTTAAATCTAATTGCTGCACTTCGGTTTTAGGAAAACGAAATTTTCTAATAAATGTTTTATTGTCTAATCAAAAAACAAATTATTCTCCCTATATATATTTTTGTTATTTCACGGAATAGAAAATCATCATTTTCATCGTAACTTAAACTACTGCACAATATATGTATCCTTTTATTATAAATAATTCTTTTCCCAAAACACTGTTATCACCAACTACGCTAACGAGAAACTTTTTATGTATGTATTCTGTTTCTCCTCCATTGGATACCATAATGGCTTTCGGGTTCTTATGATATATACTACAGTGTTGTGCAAAATTTAATTATATTAACGATTAATGCTTACGATTAAAAGTACCAATCATCAATTAGGAACAATGATTTAAATATTTCATCATTTAAAAAAATCTGTGAAACGATTAATGATACATTAACCATAAAAAGCATAATACCATTATGGATTGATCAATCGTTAATCGTTTTCAAAAATGATTTCCACTAAATACTTTTATTATCTTTCAAGCATTTTTAATATTTCTGAGTAACCTTGTTAGGCACTAATCAAAGAAACGAACGTGCATTAACGATGGGCAAATTTGCGCCAATTGCATTCTCCTGTTCCCCGTATATTTATACTTAAGGCGGGAGACTAATGATAGTAACGATTTTTTCGTACTATGTTAATCTAAGCTCTCATAAAATAAAGAAATTGTTCTTTTAAGCATCTTCTATAAACCTATATTCTTCATTTGGTAGTTGGAAATCTAAATTGTTTAATTTCATAATTTTGGTTTTAATTTATTTCATTTCATTACATTTTTTACTAATAACTAATAAACGTATCTCGTTCACTTTTTCAATTTAACAAATCAATTGAAAAATTCGATTAAGGCGCCTCCTCTTGAAATTGTGATAAAACCTGATTTTTGAACACGCCTCTAACTTACTGCATGCGTATATATTCTTTAAATTGTAATAAATAAAAACTAATGTTGTCTTACGGAGGAATTGTTGGAAATAAATTTTGGATATAAGGAATTTATAAAAGTTATAAGCTTTTTCAAACATGGTGTTCACTAGATTAGCTAAATTTCGAAGATTTTCATAATGTGATACAGCGTTTGAAAACTAATAAAATTAAATCGAAAGCACATATATCAGTAAAGTAGAATGCTGTTGAGCAACTGTTGGAAACAGTTTTTTGATATTCTGTTTTATTTCCTTAAAAAGCACTCTCGACCATAACCCTTTTCTTGAGAAAAAATCTTAATTTTTACAGGCGAATTTCGTTATTTTTGAATACGTTTTCATGCACCCTTTT
Source organism: Dioctria rufipes (assembly GCA_963924295.1). Taxonomy (NCBI): domain Eukaryota; kingdom Metazoa; phylum Arthropoda; class Insecta; order Diptera; family Asilidae; genus Dioctria; species Dioctria rufipes. Next base: position 7,929 of record CAWUPM010001140.1, on the reverse strand, counting down.
GTACTATCATTTAGAATGATACATTTTATGGTATATTCTGACATAAAAATTTAAGTTTTTTATATGTAAAGTGAATTACAAGCAGGGGCGGATTTCCCTATAGGCCGAGTAGGCCCGGGCCTAGGGCGGCAGATTTAGGGGGCGGCGATTTTTTCTTGTAGTTGTGGGTATTTCATTACATTTTTATACTTTTTCGTTTTTTTAAATAAAATAATTCGTTGGAAAGTGTTATTTTTAATTCTACTCCATTTTTTTCAAATCGACTCCGATTTATAAGGCAGCCTACTCCGCTAATTCTAGCCTGGGGTCCCTTCACTGGATATAGATCATTCAATTTTTCGTGTTTTACAGGGAGTAGGGGGGCGGCAATCTTCCATAGGCCTAGGGCGGCCAAGTGATCAAATCCGCCCCTGATTACAAGTAATATTTAAAAACCCGTTTTTTCATAAAAAGTGCTATTCTGCTTTTTACTAACCCATAGTAGATGGCGCTCAAATTGAACTATAGAAATTCTTTCATTGAACTTTGATTTGTATGGGATAAAAGCTTTGTTTTACTTGGCTTTCTGACGAGCAGACCTAAATGGTGCGACGATCGTTTCTATTTCATATATGTACGTAATTGTGTGTGCAAATGTTCAGATTATATATGTTTTAAAATATTAAAAAAAAAAAAAGTTGTGACGGAAAACAATGAGGATAATGTTTTATTATATTTTGATATCTCCAAATTACACCAGAAAATGTCGATAAATTATTCTGTTTTGTAAACATTTTTTAATAATTCTCCGGTTTGGCTACTTTTACTTCCCCTTTTAACATTCTTCAAAGTGAAGCTTCCTAAGGTACATAATACAATCTGGTATAGTATTAGCCATTCCACACAAAACCAATCACCTTGGAACTCAAACATCTTCGATGTTGATGAAGCTTTCACAGTTTGTATGGTATGCAGAGTTTCATCGTAAAATCACGAAATTCTTAAACTCCCTGGTGGTAGGGTAGGATAGGGAAAAACAAAAAATACGGCCGAGATATTTTTGCATTTCATATACATAAACTATGAAAGTTTCATCTAAATCGGAAATGATTTGTTACAAAATTAGTCCAAAATAACACAAAGGGATTGGTTTTGCGTGGAAGGGCTGTGTATACGTGGTCACTTTAAAAATTTATATCTCCACAATGAAGCTGAACACCATCGCAATTTTTTGCTTTTAACTATAAAATGAAAATACAGACAAAAAAATTTAAAGGTTCTCAATAGTAAATATTACTATTAAAAACAAAAAAAAAACTACTATCAACAACAACAAATTTTGTTCGGTACTGCTGTATTTTTTTGTGAAAAATATAAAGTATTAAGCTTCATCTGGAACTTAAATCAGGAAAGTCGGTTGTTCCAGTCTCCAGATATGATTTTTTGAAAATGGCGTATCATCGTAAAATTTCTAACGTCTTAGGCCGGGCTCCCACTGGAGTGGTGTGTGAGCAAAGTGGCAGTGTCGTGGTTTTGGCGTGCGATGTGGCAACAAAGTGGTGTGGCAGTAGAATGGTGGCGGATTGGTATTAATATTATTAAGCGCGCATCAAAATGGCAAGCAGCGTATCGATTAAGTAATTCAACATTAACAGTAATAACTGGAGAAGTGGCATTCACTGCCACTTACCACTCGAAAATTAAACTTGTCGGAGACTAGTGGCAATTTAGTGGTGCCACGCCACTTGTCAAATGCCACGCCATCGTCACTCTATTTCAATGTGCGCTATTCTATTTGTTTTTACGGTACTAAATTTTTTCACTTACCATTTAATCGCCACATTGCTCACACACCACTCCAGTGGGCGCCCGGGCTTAGAAAAAATGTAAGGATTTCTACATCAGGTCGAGACATCGATGCATTGCTGCCTGCCTCGAATAATGCATAAAATTTCTAAAGAAAAAATTACCAGTAAATTTCTAAGAACAAGTTGAGTGCTTCTTTGCTGGTTTACCCTCTGGTTTTCTCATTAAACCCAAGTCGTCGATTTTATATTCGAATGAGGCGCTATCGATTTTTGTTACTTGCCCAGTCTTTGTATTGTATGCCTAAGTTACGGTACGGCTTCACTAATATAGCTTGTTAGTATTCCTCTTTGTTATTCTAAGAATTGGACAGCATAATAACATAAAGTAATAATGAATGAATCATAAGCTTAATAAAATCTTGAAGCTAACACTCGATAGGTAGCACTACATAATGGAACATTTATTTAAGGCAAGGCCTGACAGGAGGCATTACTGTAAAACATCGAGGTTTTATTTTAAGAGGAGGCGCCTTAACGATTTAAAACTAAGGAGTAAATACGATTAGTACCTGTCGATTGAACTTCATTATTATTATCGACTGACGATTAAATTGATCATCCTATTAAATTAATTAAGATTATTTTCTTAATTTGAATTTTCAATCGTAAATTTAATTGCAAAATTTAATCCTTTAATGTTCAACACTGCATAGTACATGTAATTTTGAAAGCAATACGGAAATTTCCTGGATTTTTAGTTGTCAAATATTATTTACTTCGAAAAGTTTATTATTAGCTACATGTTTTGTAATTTAAATGTTAAAACTAATTAACTCTAAATACATATCATATGTGCGGATATGAGTGTAGTTCAATTGCAAATTTTCAATGCAAATTTTACTCTTATCTGACTTGTATGAAAATCTATTAGTCTCAAACATCGGTAGAAAATTCACTGATTTCTACAAGCTATGATGGATTTTCAAGTCGGATTGTAGTTGCCAAAATTTCCCACTTGTAGAATTATCGTTGTACAATTGTACAATAAATTCTACAAGTACTGACTTGTTGAAAAACACTGACACTCGTTGAAAAATACTTGTAGAATTCATGGTTCAATGGTACAACGGTAATTCTACAAGTGGGAAAATTTGACATATACAAATTACTGTACCAGAGAACTGCAATCCTTACTTACTTACTTATAGTTATGTGGAATGGTGCCTAGTCCATGCACATTCATAAAAACGTGAAGGCATGCTGATAGTTCTGTCACCCAAGAGTGGCTAGCTGGAGGAACCCAAAAGTCACTTTGCTGACATGTGTGCATTTACATTAGAGACTATGGAAATGACGGTGATAATCAAATAGTTACGTGACGGAAGGTTTCTGATGTGCGATAGGCCTTAACGTACTTTATGTTATTATTTCTGTTGATAACCAAAAATATTTTTGAAAATAATTTTTGTCAGGGGGCCCCCATATATTAATACTTCAAAAGATCACCTTTCGAGGAGTAAAACGAATTGCCTATTAGCATCATTGCGTGCAAGTCAAAGATCCTATATCCAGCTCTTATGTTTTTATATATTTTTTTACTGCATATTTATTCAACTTTCATTGTTCTCACATCAAATGATAAAATTAGCACAAACTCAATAAATAAACGTATGTCAAGGAATAAAGCAGCGAATATTCAAAACCTGCTTTGTATTTTAATTACTTAACGTTATTTCCGTCAGTGGCTCCAAAAAACTAAAAATAAGTAAAATATATACATAATTATTGCAAGAAGGATATGAAATTTTCACCATGCATTCAAACAGGGCTTAAGTCCTTCTATGTGAGGGAAAAATAACTATTTAGTTGTCATGACATAAAAGAAAACCGCGCTTTCGCCGAAAAGCATCAAGTCCGTTTATCCACAATGGCAGGGTCACTAGGCAGACCAAAACTACTTTTCTACAGTGAGTACGATGAAAATGAAGGTCTTTTCAAAAATTTCTAGGAAAAATCGTTCCTTTCTATGAATAATTCTGTGTAACCCGAATCCAGAGAATGAACGGCAGGAGATTATGGTAGTGAATCTGGATGAGTGAGGGCATTGCTCCATCATCGGCCTGAATTAAGATTTTATTCTGTCCATATAACTGTCACCTGCCACGCCGCCACCACCGTCATCGCCGTCGACGTTGTCGCTTTCATTATGTATACAACACACTGTACCTACGTAATTCAGATAAGATAGATGACGTCCCCATTACTAGTCATTAAGCAAATAGCACGACATTGGACCGGCCGGGAGATGTGCGATGGTGCACAGGAAAATCACTTTGGATTCGGATGCACTGAAATTACTCTCTTTAATCAGTCCAGAGTTGACCTGTTTTATATTCACGTGGAATGGATACTATTCCTCTGTTGGTGTCACCCTATTATGGTCAGAGCTGGAGAGCTGATGGACATTATCGAAACGACTGGCGGCGCGGCGTAATGGGTTTGTTTGCATTAGCCTGGAAATGAATCTAATTAAAAATCAGTCCACTCTCAAGCGATTTACAGATTAATCATGCTTTCGGGAGTGATTTGTCAACTGAACCGTATTCCGATGGTGTTTGGATTTAGTGAAATATTTAAAGTATTAGCAATAAGCGGCAAGGATTTAATGACGATACAAAGAAAAATGCGTTTGTGAGGAAATAAATTTTGTAAAGACTGGCTTAAGCATGCCAACGAGCTTTTGTCAGCTAAGCGCATTAAAAAGGCATTTTTCTCTATTGCTTCAATCTCATCAAGCTGCTTAGGGTTTTTTTTTCTTGAATTTCTGAGCATTTCATCAATATCTTTTGCCCTTCTTCATTTTGCTATCACCGAGATACATAGTTTTATTTTCTTATTTTATGGTAATTCAATTTTAACTGATATATGTGGTGTTAACAGATGTTTTCTTTTTCATTATGTTTATTCTTCGAGAAGATATCACGTTTTTAGAGAGACTATATCGCATCATGTCCTGTGTAATTTGAGTAGTGCAGTTCTTCAATCAGCCTGTTAATATCTATCTAAATACCATAAAAATTAAAATTGCTTTCTCACTTAATCGACTGTAGCTAAAAATATATAATGGCGGAGAGAATTGACTGTAGATTGTAGTCTTATTCCAATTTGATTATTATTATTCCACTGTTATTGCCGAGTTGACTTGAAAGTGTTCCTTCTACGCTTTGTAGTAGACCTCTAACCGCATGGAACCAGAAAACTTTTTTAGATCACCTTCCATTTTCTATGGCACAGTTTACTTGCAAAGCATGCGTTATAATGTCCATTCGTGCTAGTTCCTAGATAGGGAGGTGGTTTCTATGTCCTAAGTGGTGTTATTAGATCCACTAGGTTTCTTGGAATCACGCTGTAAAAAACCCAGTTAGTTTATCTGTGAGCCCTGTTTTCACCATTTCGTATTAATTTTTTTAATTTGAAACCGAATGTAGGCATGATCTGATAGTGATAATTCACCAGATATCTACATTGCAGTTACTAAATTGTGAGGACATAAAAAACTAGAATGGGAAAATCTATCACCTCTATCCTAATCAAGTTTATAAACGTTGGTCACCCCTTTAGGTGGCGTTTATGCAACCCCATCCTAGTTGATGTACATTAAAGTCGCAGCAAATGATGAAGTTTGTTGTTTCTTGTCTGATAGTATTCATCTTACTGGCACCCTAGGACGTATGGCTTTTGGGTGAAATCAATGTCTTTTCAGTCTCGAAACGAATCTGCTGCTGAGCTCGTCTATGGCGTTCTTAGCAATTGAGGCTCTGGTTGTTATTGGTGGTTTTTCTTTATTTTTGCGAGAAAAAAAGTCCCTTAACATCCTTACTTCTTACAGTGATCGGTATGCTACGTATAGTAGGCGGGTTTCTTCCTTTTTCTTGAATTTCCGTGTGACGGATATCCCAGTTTTATCGTTTAATAGTCTGTTTGGGCCTAGTTGTTGGGCTCTTGACTTGGGTTGCTGACACTCTAAAGCATTATTGTACTGCTGCTTCTTGTAGCAGTTGGATATATGTACTCGAATTGATAGTTTACCCAGTAGTCGATTTGTTGTAGTTTTTCTGCTGAGGTGAATTTAATAAATGAGTATTCTTGTGCTACACTGAAGCCTTTCACTTCTTTGCTCTTAATCCAACAACATTGACAATTTGTTTTCTGTGAGGAGCTATCGGCTTTTTTTGGAGAGCCTTCCACAATTTGTTGAGATAAAATGTCGGTCTACTACATTCCAAGGTTTTGCAATATTTTTATTATTTTGTTTAGCAGGTTGTAAATTTGACGGCACGCGTGAACGTACGTTTAATATATTTCTCTGCCTTTGCAACACTCTTGCACTAGTACACGATTGAAAATTTATATTCTGATGAGGTAGGATATACGAAGGACTATGTAAAATTTGTAAAGCTTTTGCAATATTTGAACGACTACAGAAAGTGCAAACCACTAATTGTTGATCATTTCTGGTAATTTGTTTTTTTTTGGGTTGCGGAGCTTGTGTGAGGTTGAAAACTGATTTTGACCAACAACGATTTGAACATTTGCAACCCAATTCCAAAATTTTTGTAATTTTTATAAAGATGGCATCCAAAAAAGCAATTGGAGCCCCATCCATTTAAAAAGAATATGTTGCCGTCAACACAAAATGTTGAAAATTGGTACAGGTGTTCAGGTAAGTGGCAACAGATATTTCACGGTTTTTCAGAACTTTTGCAATAATTTTTGATATTAGTTACTAATAGAAGCATTATTTTGCAATAAAAACTTATATTGCGGGAGCGAAATGATTGGAAAAATTAACACACAGTAAACATTACTTTAAGTTTGCAGAACTTTGGGAAATTTTTTATGGAACAAAAAAAAAAAAAATGCAAGTTCTTATATTGTATTTTTTGTTTTTTGTTTTTTGTAATTTTGCTCATGATCCGGACCTCGGTGATAGTTGTAAAATTAAATTTGTATTTATTGTACCTCACCATCAAAATTTCAAAACTTTCGTCTCTATTAACTGGCCTAATATTTATATATAAGGATAGATGTTTGCGGTTGTGTTATCAAAATAATCCGAAATAGAAATTTTCCAGGCGTTGGTAAATTGAACTTATCTGGATCTATAAATAAGAGTCACTGTTCTGTGTTGGCAAGGTAAATATTTTATCAAGGACTCTTTTCATGCACTAGAAGGAATCTAGAATCCTATGTATTTTCCAAACATCCTATATATGTACATGCGGAACTGAAAAAAAAAAATCGTATTAAAATTAATTCAACTCCAAATTAGAGATCAAAAATATGTTACCATAGATAAAGATAGATTTAGATGTAGAATTAATTAGCTTACACAAAAATTGTCCACTCCCAAAAACTAAAAGTAGCAATCTGTAGGGCTCCACCTAACTAACTATGTGAGACCTGCCGGGTCTCATAGAGTTAACAAAAAACAAGAGCGGAACTTCTTTGCATTTGCCTTGAAAAGTTAACTAAAGCAAAAACTAAAAAAAAAAAATGGCTGGTGTTCCAGCCTGAAGGAAATAAATCCTGCAAATGTAAAAATCAGGAACCGAAAATAACTGGTATTTTGAAAATTTTAAACAAAAAAAGCTGGGATAAATCATGATCGTGGAATTTAGTGGAATATACCAAAAGAGGTCTCGCGATACCCGCTTCGATTCCTGTAAAGCTTTTGAAAACAAAAATAAAAAGCCAGCCTGGCTTTCTATTTTTTCTGGCAAAAATAAAAAGCCAGCTTGACTTTCTATTTTTTCGAGTTGGAAGTAACAGGTTTTGAAGCCGGAATTTTAAAATGCCAAGTTGGCTTCTTATTTATAGGGACCAAATCAGTTATGAATTTTTACGAAAAAAGCTTAATTTACTTGTTATTCCTGGTTGGTAATTGTTTTGAAGCGAGAAAAATCAGGCGCAACGGCTTACTAATTTTTTCGGGAAAAATATAAAAAGCGAGCCCGGCTTTTTATTTTTTCTAGCCAAGCTGGCTTTTAATTTTTGCAAGATAAAATAAAAGGCCTTTCCAGCTTAGTTTTTTAGCTTGAAATTATTATCGGTCAGGAATAACAAGTAAAGTTGGCTGTTT
>CAWUPM010001138.1:0-77897 GCA_963924295.1 Dioctria rufipes | reverse complement strand
AACTAATATTTTTTACTGTCGCAAATTTTAAATACGCCGAGGATTGCCTTTTCTATAGTGAATTTGTCAAAAAATAATTTTTTACTGTCGCAAATTTTAAATATACCGAGGATTGCCTTTTCTATAGTGAATTTGTCAAAATAGTATTTTTCACGGTCGCAAATTTTAAATACGCCGAGGATTGCCTTTCCTATAGTAAATTTTTCAAAAAATAATTTTTTACTGTCGCAAATTTTAAATACGCCGAGGATTGCCTTTTCTATAGTAAATTTTTCAAAAATAATTTTTTACTGTCGCAAATTTTAAATACGCCGAGGTTTGCAATTTCTATAGTGAATTTGTCAAAATAATATTTTTTACGGTCGCAAATTTTAAATACGCCGAGGATTGCCTTTTCTATAGTGAATTTTTCAAAAAATAATTTTTTACTGTCGCAAATTTTACATACGCCGAGGTTTGCCTTTTCTATAGTGAATTTGTCAAAATAATATTTTTTACGGTCGCAAATTTTAAATACTCCGAGGTTTGCCTTTTCTATAGTGAATTTGTCAAAAAATAATTTTTTACTATCGCAAATTTTAAATACGCCGAGGATTGCCTTTTCTATAGTGAATTTTTCAAAAAATAATTTTTTACTGTCGCAAATTTTACATACGCCGAGGATTGCCTTTTCTATAGTGAATTTGTCAAAAAATAATTTTTTACTGTCGCAAATTTTAAATACGCCGAGGATTGCCTTTTCTATAGTAAATTTTTCAAAAAATAATTTTTTACTCTCGCAAATTTTAAATACGCCGAGGATTGCCTTTTCTATAGTAAATTTTTCAAAAAATAATTTTTTACTGTCGCACATTTTAAATACGCCGAGGATTGCCTTATCTATAGTGAATTTGTCAAAAAATAAATTTTGACTGTTGCCAATTTTAAATATACCGAGGATTGCCGTTTCTATAGTGAATTTGTCAAAAAATTAATTTTTACAGTGGCAAATTTTAAATATACCGATGGCTGCCTTTTCTATAGTGAATTTTCAAAAAATTATTTTTTGCTGTCGCAAATTTTAAATACGCCGAGAATTGCCTTTTCTATAGTAAATTTTTCAAAAAATAATGTTTTACTGTCGCAAATTTTAAATACCCCGAGGATTGCCTTTTCTATAGTGAATTTGTCAAAATAATATTTTTTACGGTCGCAAATTTTAAATACGCCGAGGATTGCCTTTTCTATAGTAAATTTTTCAAAAAATTATTTTTTACTGTCGCAAATTTTAAATACGCCGAGGATTGCCTTTTCTATAGTAAATTTTTCAAAAAATAATTTTTCACTGTCGCAAATTTTAAATACGCCGAGGATTGCCTTTTCTATAGTAAATTTTTCAAAAAATAATTTTTTACTGTCGCTAATTTTAAATACGCCGAGGATTGCCTTTTCCATAGTGAATTTGTCAAATAATAAATTTTTACTGTCGCAAATTTTAAATACGCCGAGGATTGCCTTTTCTATAGTGAATTTGTCAAAATAATATTTTTTACGGTCGCAAATTTTAAATACGCCGAGGATTGCCTTTTCTATAGTAAATATTTCAAAAAATCATTTTTTACTCTCGCAAATTTTAAATACGCCGAGGATTGCCTTTTCTATAGTAAATTTTTCAAAAAATAATTTTTTACTGTCGCAAATTTTAAATACGCCGAGGATTGCCTTTTCTACAGTAAACTTTTCAAAAAATAATTTTTTACTGTCGCAAATTGTAAATACGCCGAGGATTGCCTTTTCTATAGTAGATTTTTCAAAAAATAATTTTTTACTGTCGCAAATTTTAAATACGCCGAGGATTGCCTTTTTTATAGTAAATTTTTCAAAAAATAATTTTTTACTGTCGCAAATTTTAAATACGCCGAGGATTGCCTTTTCTATAGCAAATTTTTCAAAAAATAATTTTTTACTGTCGCAAATTTTATATACGCCGAGGATTGCCTTTTCCATAGTAAATTTTTCAAAAAATAATTTTTTACTGTCGCAAATTTTAAATACGCCGAGGATTGCCTTTTCTATAGTAAATTTTTCAAAAAATAATTTTTTACTGTCGCAAATTTTAAATACGCCGAGGTTTGCAATTTCTATAGTGAATTTGTCAAAAAATAAATTTTTTCTCTCGCATATTTTAAATACGCCGAGGATTGCCTTTTCTATAGTAAATTTTTCAAAAAATAATTTTTTACTGTCGCAAATTTTAAATACGCCGAAGACTGCCTTTTCTATAGTGAATTTGTCAAACTAATATTTTTTACTGTCGCAAATTATAAATACGCCGAGGATTGCCTTTTCTATAGTGAATTTGTCAAAAAATAATTTTTTACTGTCGCAAATTTTAAATATACCGAGGATTGCCTTTTCTATAGTGAATTTGTCAAAATAATATTTTTTACGGTCGCAAATTTTAAATACGCCGAGGATTGCCTTTTCTATAGTGAATTTGTCAAAAAATAATTTTTTACTGTCGCAAATTTTAAATACGCCGAGGATTGCCTTTTCTATAGTGAATTTTTCAAAAAATAATTTTTTACTGTCGCAAATTTTAAATACGCCGAGGATTGCCTTTTCTATAGTAAATTTTTCAAAAAATAATTTTTTACTGTCGCAAATTTTAAATACGCCGAGGATTGCCTTTTCTATAGTAAATTTTTCAAAAAATAATTTTTTACTGTCGCAAATTTTAAATACGCCGAGGATTGCCTTTTCTATAGTGAATTTGTCAAAAAATAAATTTTGATTGTGGCAAATTTTAAATATACCGAGGATTGCCTTTTCTATAGCGAATTGGTAAAAAAATTAATTCTTACAGTATCAAATTTTAAATATACCGATGGCTGCCTTTTCTATAGTGAATTTTCAAAAAATTATTTTTTGCTGCCGCAAATTTTAAATACGCCGAGGATTGCCTATTCTATAGTAAATTTTACAAAAAATAATTGTTTACTGTCGCAAATTTTAAATACCCCGAGGATTGCCTTTTCTATAGTGAATTTGTCAAAATAATATTTTTTACGGTCGCAAATTTTAAATACGCCGAGGATTGCCTTTTCTATAGTAAATTTTTCAAAAATAATTTTTTACTGTCGCAAATTTTAAATACGCCGAGGATTGCCTTTTCTATAGTAAATTTTTCAAAAAATAATTTTTCACTGTCGCAAATTTTAAATACGCCGAGGATTGCCTTTTCTATAGTAAATTTTTCAAAAAATAATTTTTTACTGTCGCTAATTTTAAATACGCCGAGGATTGCCTTTTCTATAGTGAATTTGTCAAAAAATAAATTTTGACTGTGGCAAATTTTAAATATACCGAGGATTGCCTTTTCTATAGTGAATTTGTCAAAAAATTAATTTTTACAGTGGCAAATTTTAAATATACCGATGGCTGCCTTTTCTATAGTGAATTTTCAAAAAATTATTTTTTGCTGTCGCAAATTTTAAATACGCCGAGGATTGCCTTTTCTATAGTAAATTTTACAAAAAATAATTTTTTACTGTCGCAAATTTTAAATACCCCGAGGATTGCCTTTTCTATAGTGAATTTGTCAAAATAATATTTTTTACGGTCGCAAATTTTAAATACGCCGAGGATTGCCTTTTCTATAGTAAATTTTTCAAAAAATAATTTTTTACTGTCGCAAATTTTAAATACGCCGAGGATTGCCTTTTCTATAGTAAATTTTTCAAAAAATAATTTTTCACTGTCGCAAATTTTAAATACGCCGAGGATTGCCTTTTCTATAGTGAATTTTTCAAAAAATAATTTTTTACTGTCGCAAATTTTAAATACGCCGAGGATTGCCTTTTCTATAGTGAATTTGTCAAAAATAATTTTTTACTGTCGCAAATTTTAAATACGCCGAGGATTGCCTTTTCTATAGTAAATTTTTCAAAAAATAATTTTTTACTGTCGCAAATTTTAAATACGCCGAGGATTGCCTTTTCTATAGTAAATTTTTCAAAAAATAATTTTTTACTGTCGCAAATTTTAAATACGCCGAGGATTGCTTTTCTATAGTGAATTTGTCAAAAAATAAATTTTGACTGTGGCAAATTTTAAATATACCGAGGATTGCCTTTTCTATAGTGAATTTGTCAAAAAATTAATTTTTAAAGTGGCAAATTTTAAATATACCGATGGCTGCCTTTTCTATAGTGAATTTTCAAAAAATTATTTTTTGCTGTCGCAAATTTTAAATACGCCGAGGATTGCCTTTTCTATAGTAAATTTTACAAAAAATAATTTTTTACTGTCGCAAATTTTAAATACCCCGAGGATTGCCTTTTCTATAGTGAATTTGTCAAAATAGTATTTTTCACGGTCGCAAATTTTAAATACGCCGAGGATTGCCTTTTCTATAGTAAATATTTCAAAAAATAATTTTTTACTGTCGCAAATTTTAAATACGCCGAGGATTGCCTTTTCTATAGTAAATTTTTCAAAAAATAATTTTTCACTGTCGCAAATTTTAAATACGCCGAGGATTGCCTTTTCTATAGTGAATTTTTCAAAAAATAATTTTTTACTGTCGCAAATTTTAAATACGCCGAGGATTGCCTTTTCTATAGTGAATTTGTCAAAAAATAATTTTTTACTGTCGCAAATTTTAAATACGCCGAGGATTGCCTTTTCTATAGTAAATTTTTCAAAAAATAATTTTTTACTGTCGCAAATTTTAAATACGCCGAGGATTGCCTTTTCTATAGTGAATTTGTCAAAAAATAAATTTTGACTGTGGCAAATTCTAAATATACCGAGGATTGCCTTTTCTATAGTGAATTGGTAAAAAATTAATTTTTACAGTATCAAATTTTAAATATACCGATGGCTGCCTTTTCTATAGTGAATTTTCAAAAAATTATTTTTTGCTGTCGCAAATTTTAAATACGCCGAGGATTGCCTTTTCTATAGTAAATTTTACAAAAAATAATTTTTAACTGTCGCAAATTTTAAATACCCCGAGGATTGCCTTTTCTATAGTGAATTTGTCAAAATAGTATTTTTCACGGTCGCAAATTTTAAATACGCCGAGGATTGCCTTTTCTATAGTAAATATTTCAAAAATAATTTTTTACTGTCGCAAATTTTAAATACGCCGAGGATTGCCTTTTCTATAGTAAATTTTTCAAAAAATAATGTTTTACTGTCGCAAATTTTAAATACCCCGAGGATTGCCTTTTCTATAGTGAATTTGTCAAAATAATATTTTTTTACGGTCGCAAATTTTAAATACGCCGAGGATTGCCTTTTCTATAGTAAATTTTTCAAAAAATTATTTTTTACTGTCGCAAATTTTAAATACGCCGAGGATTGCCTTTTCTATAGTAAATTTTTCAAAAAATAATTTTTCACTGTCGCAAATTTTAAATACGCCGAGGATTGCCTTTTCTATAGTAAATTTTTCAAAAAATAATTTTTTACTGTCGCTAATTTTAAATACGCCGAGGATTGCCTTTTCCATAGTGAATTTGTCAAATAATAAATTTTTACTGTCGCAAATTTTAAATACGCCGAGGATTGCCTTTTCTATAGTGAATTTGTCAAAATAATATTTTTTACGGTCGCAAATTTTAAATACGCCGAGGATTGCCTTTTCTATAGTAAATTTTTCAAAAATCATTTTTTACTCTCGCAAATTTTAAATACGCCGAGGATTGCCTTTTCTATAGTAAATTTTTCAAAAAATAATTTTTTACTGTCGCAAATTTTAAATACGCCGAGGATTGCCTTTTCTACAGTAAACTTTTCAAAAAATAATTTTTTACTGTCGCAAATTGTAAATACGCCGAGGATTGCCTTTTCTATAGTAGATTTTTCAAAAATAATTTTTTACTGTCGCAAATTTTAAATACGCCGAGGATTGCCTTTTTTATAGTAAATTTTTCAAAAAATAATTTTTTACTGTCGCAAATTTTAAATACGCCGAGGATTGCCTTTTCTATAGCAAATTTTTCAAAAAATAATTTTTTACTGTCGCAAATTTTATATACGCCGAGGATTGCCTTTTCCATAGTAAATTTTTCAAAAAATAATTTTTTACTGTCGCAAATTTTAAATACGCCGAGGATTGCCTTTTCTATAGTAAATTTTTCAAAAAATAATTTTTTACTGTCGCAAATTTTAAATACGCCGAGGTTTGCAATTTCTATAGTGAATTTGTCAAAAAATAAATTTTTTCTCTCGCATATTTTAAATACGCCGAGGATTGCCTTTTCTATAGTAAATTTTTCAAAAAATAATTTTTTACTGTCGCAAATTTTAAATACGCCGAGGACTGCCTTTTCTATAGTGAATTTGTCAAACTAATATTTTTTACTGTCGCAAATTTTAAATACGCCGAGGATTGCCTTTTCTATAGTGAATTTGTCAAAAAATAATTTTTTACTGTCGCAAATTTTAAATATACCGAGGATTGCCTTTTCTATAGTGAATTTGTCAAAATAATATTTTTTACGGTCGCAAATTTTAAATACGCCGAGGATTGCCTTTTCTATAGTGAATTTGTCAAAAAATAATTTTTTACTGTCGCAAATTTTAAATACGCCGAGGATTGCCTTTTCTATAGTGAATTTTTCAAAAAATAATTTTTTACTGTCGCAAATTTTAAATACGCCGAGGATTGCCTTTTCTATAGTAAATTTTTCAAAAAATAATTTTTTACTGTCGCAAATTTTAAATACGCCGAGGATTGCCTTTTCTATAGTAAATTTTTCAAAAATAATGTTTTACTGTCGCAAATTTTAAATACCCCGAGGATTGCCTTTTCTATAGTGAATTTGTCAAAATAATATTTTTTACGGTCGCAAATTTTAAATACGCCGAGGATTGCCTTTTCTATAGTAAATTTTTCAAAAAATTATTTTTTACTGTCGCAAATTTTAAATACGCCGAGGATTGCCTTTTCTATAGTAAATTTTTCAAAAATAATTTTTCACTGTCGCAAATTTTAAATACGCCGAGGATTGCCTTTTCTATAGTAAATTTTTCAAAAAATAATTTTTTACTGTCGCTAATTTTAAATACGCCGAGGATTGCCTTTTCCATAGTGAATTTGTCAAATAATAAATTTTTACTGTCGCAAATTTTAAATACGCCGAGGATTGCCTTTTCTATAGTGAATTTGTCAAAATAATATTTTTTACGGTCGCAAATTTTAAATACGCCGAGGATTGCCTTTTCTATAGTAAATTTTTCAAAAAATCATTTTTTACTCTCGCAAATTTTAAATACGCCGAGGATTGCCTTTTCTATAGTAAATTTTTCAAAAATAATTTTTTACTGTCGCAAATTTTAAATACGCCGAGGATTGCCTTTTCTACAGTAAACTTTTCAAAAAATAATTTTTTACTGTCGCAAATTGTAAATACGCCGAGGATTGCCTTTTCTATAGTAGATTTTTCAAAAAATAATTTTTTACTGTCGCAAATTTTAAATACGCCGAGGATTGCCTTTTTTATAGTAAATTTTTCAAAAAATAATTTTTTACTGTCGCAAATTTTAAATACGCCGAGGATTGCCTTTTCTATAGCAAATTTTTCAAAAAATAATTTTTTACTGTCGCAAATTTTATATACGCCGAGGATTGCCTTTTCCATAGTAAATTTTTCAAAAAATAATTTTTTACTGTCGCAAATTTTAAATACGCCGAGGATTGCCTTTTCTATAGTAAATTTTTCAAAAAATAATTTTTTACTGTCACAAATTTTAAATACGCCGAGGTTTGCAATTTCTATAGTGAATTTGTCAAAAATAAATTTTTTCTCTCGCATATTTTAAATACGCCGAGGATTGCCTTTTCTATAGTAAATTTTTCAAAAAATAATTTTTTACTGTCGCAAATTTTAAATACGCCGAGGACTGCCTTTTCTATAGTGAATTTGTCAAACTAATATTTTTTACTGTCGCAAATTTTAAATACGCCGAGGATTGCCTTTTCTATAGTGAATTTGTCAAAAAATAATTTTTTACTGTCGCAAATTTTAAATATACCGAGGATTGCCTTTTCTATAGTGAATTTGTCAAAATAATATTTTTTACGGTCGCAAATTTTAAATACGCCGAGGATTGCCTTTTCTATAGTGAATTTGTCAAAAAATAATTTTTTACTGTCGCAAATTTTAAATACGCCGAGGATTGCCTTTTCTATAGTGAATTTTTCAAAAAATAATTTTTTACTGTCGCAAATTTTAAATACGCCGAGGATTGCCTTTTCTATAGTAAATTTTTCAAAAAATAATTTTTTACTGTCGCAAATTTTAAATACGCCGAGGATTGCCTTTTCTATAGTAAATTTTTCAAAAAATAATTTTTTACTGTCGCAAATTTTAAATACGCCGAGGATTGCCTTTTCTATAGTGAATTTGTCAAAAAATAAATTTTGATTGTGGCAAATTTTAAATATACCGAGGATTGCCTTTTCTATAGTGAATTGGTAAAAAAATTAATTCTTACAGTATCAAATTTTAAATATACCGATTGCTGCCTTTTCTATAGTGAATTTTCAAAAAATTATTTTTTGCTGTCGCAAATTTTAAATACGCCGAGGATTGCCTTTTCTATAGTAAATTTTACAAAAAATAATTTTTTACTGTCGCAAATTTTAAATACCCCGAGGATTGCCTTTTCTATAGTGAATTTGTCAAAATAGTATTTTTCACGGTCGCAAATTTTAAATACGCCGAGGATTGCCTTTTCTATAGTAAATATTTCAAAAAATAATTTTTTACTGTCGCAAATTTTAAATACGCCGAGGATTGCCTTTTATATAGTAAATTTTTTCAAAAAATAATTTTTCACTGTCGCAAATTTTAAATACGCCGAGGATTGCCTTTTCTATAGTGAATTTTTCAAAAAATAATTTTTTACTGTCGCAAATTTTAAATACGCCGAGGATTGCCTTTTCTATAGTGAATTTGTCAAAAAATAATTTTTTACTGTCGCAAATTTTAAATACGCCGAGGATTGCCTTTTCTATAGTAAATTTTTCAAAAAATTATTTTTTACTGTCGCAAATTTTAAATACGCCGAGGATTGCCTTTTCTATAGTAAATTTTTCAAAAAATAATTTTTTACTGTCGCAAATTTTAAATACGCCGAGGATTGCCTTTTCTATAGTGAATTTGTCAAAAAATAAATTTTGACTGTGGCAAATTCTAAATATACCGAGGATTGCCTTTTCTATAGTGAATTGGTAAAAAAATTAATTTTTACAGTATCAAATTTTAAATATACCGATGGCTGCCTTTTCTATAGTGAATTTTCAAAAAATTATTTTTTGCTGTCGCAAATTTTAAATACGCCGAGTATTGCCTTTTCTATAGTAAATTTTACAAAAAATAATTTTTTACTGTCGCAAATTTTAAATACCCCGAGGATTGCCTTTTCTATAGTGAATTTGTCAAAATAATATTTTTTTACGGTCGCAAATTTTAAATACGCCGAGGATTGCCATTTCTATAGTAAATTTTTCAAAAAATAATTTTTTACTGTCGCAAATTTTAAATACGCCGAGGATTGCCTTTTGTATAGTAAATTTTTCAAAAAATAGTTTTTCACTGTCGCAAATTTTAAATACGCCGAGGATTGCCTTTTCTATAGTAAATTTTTCAAAAAATAATTTTTTACTGTCGCTAATTTTAAATACGCCGAGGATTGCCTTTTCTATAGTGAATTTGTCAAAAAATAAATTTTGACTGTGGCAAATTTTAAATATACCGAGGATTGCCTTTTCTATAGTGAATTTGTCAAAAAATTAATTTTTACAGTGGCAAATTTTAAATATACCGATGGCTGCCTTTTCTATAGTGAATTTTCAAAAAATTATTTTTTGCTGTCGCAAATTTTAAATACGCCGAGGATTGCCTTTTCTATAGTAAATTTTACGAAAAATAATTTTTTACTGTCGCAAATTTTAAACACCCCGAGGATTGCCTTTTCTATAGTGAATTTGTCAAAATAATATTTTTTACGGTCGCAAATTTTAAATACGCCGAGGATTGCCTTTTCTATAGCAAATTTTTCAAAAAATAATTTTTTACTGTCGCAAATTTTAAATACGCCGAGGATTGCCTTTTCTATAGTAAATTTTTCACAAAATAATTTTTTACTGTCGCAAATTTTAAATACGCCGAGGATTGCCTTTTCTATAGTGAATTTGTCAAAAAATAATTTTTTACTGTCGCAAATTTTAAATACGCCGAGGATTGCCTTTTCTATAGCAAATTTTTCAAAAAATAATTTTACTGTCGCAAATTTTAAATACGCCGAGGATTGCCTTTCCTATAGTGAATTTTTCAAAAAATAATTTTTTACTGTCGCAAATTTTAAATACGCCGAGGATTGCCTTTTCTATAGTGAATTTGTCAAAAAATAATTTTTTACTGTCGCAAATTTTAAATACGCCTAGGATTGCCTTTTCTATAGCAAATTTTTCAAAAAATAATTTTTTACTGTCGCAAATTTTAAATACGCCGAGGATTGCCTTTTCTATAGTAAATTTTACAAAAAATAATTTTTTACTGTCGCAAATTTTAAATACGCCGAGGATTGCCTTTTCTATAGTGAATTTGTCAAAAAATAAATTTTGACTGTGGCAAATTTTAAATATACCGAGGATTGCCTTTTCTATAGTGAATTTGTCAAAAAATTAATTTTTACAGTGGCAAATTTTAAATATACCGAGGATTGCCTTTTCTATAGTGAATTTGTCAAAAATAATTTTTTACTGTCGCAAATAAATACGCCGAGGATTGCCTTTTCTATAGTAAATTTTTCAAAAAATAATTTTTTACTGTCGCAAATTTTAAATACCCCGAGGATTGCCTTTTCTATAGTGAATTTGTCAAAATAATATTTTTTACGGTCGCAAATTTTAAATACGCCGAGGATTGCCTTTTCTATAGTAAATTTTTCAAAAAATAATTTTTAACTGTCGCAAATTTTAAATACGCCGAGGATTGCCTTTTCTATAGTAAATTTTTCAAAAAATAATTTTTCACTGTCGCAAATTTTAAATACGCCGAGGATTGCCTTTTCTATAGTGAATTTTTCAAAAAAATAATTTTTTACTGTCGCAAATTTTAAATACGCCGAGGATTGCCTTTTCTATAGTGAATTTGTCAAAAAATAATTTTTTTACCTGTCGCAAATTTTAAATACGCCGAGGATTGCCTTTCTATAGTAAATATTTCAAAAATAATTTTTTACTGTCGCAAATTTTAAATACGCCGAGGATTGCCTTTTTATATAGTAAATTTTTCAAAAATAATTTTCACTGTCGCAAATTTTAAATACGCCGAGGATTGCCTTTTCTATAGTGAATTTTTCAAAAAATAATTTTTTACTGTCGCAAATTTTAAATACGCCGAGGATTGCCTTTTCTATAGTGAATTTGTCAAAAATAATTTTTTACTGTCGCAAATTTTAAATACGCCGAGGATTGCCTTTTCTATAGTAAATTTTTCAAAAAATTATTTTTTACTGTCGCAAATTTTAAATACGCCGAGGATTGCCTTTTCTATAGTAAATTTTTCAAAAAATAATTTTTTACTGTCGCAAATTTTAAATACGCCGAGGATTGCCTTTTCTATAGTGAATTTGTCAAAAAATAAATTTTGACTGTGGCAAATTCTAAATATACCGAGGATTGCCTTTTCTATAGTGAATTGGTAAAAAAATTAATTTTTACAGTATCAAATTTTAAATATACCGATGGCTGCCTTTTCTATAGTGAATTTTCAAAAAATTATTTTTTGCTGTCGCAAATTTTAAATACGCCGAGTATTGCCTTTTCTATAGTAAATTTTACAAAAAATAATTTTTTACTGTCGCAAATTTTAAATACCCCGAGGATTGCCTTTTCTATAGTGAATTTGTCAAAATAATATTTTTTACGGTCGCAAATTTTAAATACGCCGAGGATTGCCATTTCTATAGTAAATTTTTCAAAAAATAATTTTTTACTGTCGCAAATTTTAAATACGCCGAGGATTGCCTTTTGTATAGTAAATTTTTCAAAAAATAGTTTTTCACTGTCGCAAATTTTAAATACGCCGAGGATTGCCTTTTCTATAGTAAATTTTTCAAAAAATAATTTTTTACTGTCGCTAATTTTAAATACGCCGAGGATTGCCTTTTCTATAGTGAATTTGTCAAAAAATAAATTTTGACTGTGGCAAATTTTAAATATACCGAGGATTGCCTTTTCTATAGTGAATTTGTCAAAAAATTAATTTTTACAGTGGCAAATTTTAAATATACCGATGGCTGCCTTTTCTATAGTGAATTTTCAAAAAATTATTTTTTGCTGTCGCAAATTTTAAATACGCCGAGGATTGCCTTTTCTATAGTAAATTTTACAAAAAATAATTTTTTACTGTCGCAAATTTTAAACACCCCGAGGATTGCCTTTTCTATAGTGAATTTGTCAAAATAATATTTTTTACGGTCGCAAATTTTAAATACGCCGAGGATTGCCTTTTCTATAGCAAATTTTTCAAAAAATAATTTTTTACTGTCGCAAATTTTAAATACGCCGAGGATTGCCTTTTCTATAGTAAATTTTTCACAAAATAATTTTTTACTGTCGCAAATTTTAAATACGCCGAGGATTGCCTTTTCTATAGTGAATTTGTCAAAAAATAATTTTTTACTGTCGCAAATTTTAAATACGCCGAGGATTGCCTTTTCTATAGCAAATTTTTCAAAAAATAATTTTTACTGTCGCAAATTTTAAATACGCCGAGGATTGCCTTTCCTATAGTGAATTTTTCAAAAAATAATTTTTTACTGTCGCAAATTTTAAATACGCCGAGGATTGCCTTTTCTATAGTGAATTTGTCAAAAAATAATTTTTTACTGTCGCAAATTTTAAATACGCCTAGGATTGCCTTTTCTATAGCAAATTTTTCAAAAAATAATTTTTTACTGTCGCAAATTTTAAATACGCCGAGGATTGCCTTTTCTATAGTAAATTTTACAAAAAATAATTTTTTACTGTCGCAAATTTTAAATACGCCGAGGATTGCCTTTTCTATAGTGAATTTGTCAAAAAATAAATTTTGACTGTGGCAAATTTTAAATATACCGAGGATTGCCTTTTCTATAGTGAATTTGTCAAAAAATTAATTTTTACAGTGGCAAATTTTAAATATACCGAGGATTGCCTTTTCTATAGTGAATTTGTCAAAAATAATTTTTTACTGTCGCAAATTTTAAATACGCCGAGGATTGCCTTTTCTATAGTAAATTTTTCAAAAAATAATTTTTTACTGTCGCAAATTTTAAATACCCCGAGGATTGCCTTTTCTATAGTGAATTTGTCAAAATAATATTTTTTACGGTCGCAAATTTTAAATACGCCGAGGATTGCCTTTTCTATAGTAAATTTTTCAAAAAATAATTTTTACTGTCGCAAATTTTAAATACGCCGAGGATTGCCTTTTCTATAGTAAATTTTTCAAAAAATAATTTTTCACTGTCGCAAATTTTAAATACGCCGAGGATTGCCTTTTCTATAGTGAATTTTTCAAAAAATAATTTTTTACTGTCGCAAATTTTAAATACGCCGAGGATTGCCTTTTCTATAGTGAATTTGTCAAAAAATAATTTTTTACTGTCGCAAATTTTAAATACGCCGAGGATTGCCTTTTCTATAGTAAATTTTTCAAAAAATAATTTTTTACTGTCGCAAATTTTAAATACGCCGAGGATTGCCTTTTCTATAGTAAATTTTTCAAAAAATAATTTTTTACTGTCGCAAATTTTAAATACGCCGAGGATTGCTTTTCTATAGTGAATTTGTCAAAAAATAAATTTTGACTGTGGCAAATTTTAAATATACCGAGGATTGCCTTTTCTATAGTGAATTTGTCAAAAAATTAATTTTTAAAGTGGCAAATTTTAAATATACCGATGGCTGCCTTTTCTATAGTGAATTTTCAAAAAATTATTTTTTGCTGTCGCAAATTTTAAATACGCCGAGGATTGCCTTTTCTATAGTAAATTTTACAAAAAATAATTTTTTACTGTCGCAAATTTTAAATACCCCGAGGATTGCCTTTTCTATAGTGAATTTTTCAAAATAGTATTTTTCACGGTCGCAAATTTTAAATACGCCGAGGATTGCCTTTTCTATAGTAAATATTTCAAAAAATAATTTTTTACTGTCGCAAATTTTAAATACGCCGAGGATTGCCTTTTCTATAGTAAATTTTTCAAAAAATAATTTTTCACTGTCGCAAATTTTAAATACGCCGAGGATTGCCTTTTCTATAGTGAATTTTTCAAAAAATAATTTTTTACTGTCGCAAATTTTAAATACGCCGAGGATTGCCTTTTCTATAGTGAATTTGTCAAAAAATAATTTTTTACTGTCGCAAATTTTAAATACGCCGAGGATTGCCTTTTCTATAGTAAATTTTTCAAAAAATAATTTTTTACTGTCGCAAATTTTAAATACGCCGAGGATTGCCTTTTCTATAGTAAATTTTTCAAAAAATAATTTTTTACTGTCGCAAATTTTAAATACGCCGAGGATTGCCTTTTCTATAGTGAATTTGTCAAAAAATAAATTTTGACTGTGGCAAATTCTAAATATACCGAGGATTGCCTTTTCTATAGTGAATTGGTAAAAAAATTAATTTTTACAGTATCAAATTTTAAATATACCGATGGCTGCCTTTTCTATAGTGAATTTTCAAAAAATTATTTTTTGCTGTCGCAAATTTTAAATACGCCGAGTATTGCCTTTTCTATAGTAAATTTTACAAAAAATAATTTTTTACTGTCGCAAATTTTAAATACCCCGAGGATTGCCTTTTCTATAGTGAATTTGTCAAAATAATATTTTTTACGGTCGCAAATTTTAAATACGCCGAGGATTGCCATTTCTATAGTAAATTTTTCAAAAAATAATTTTTTACTGTCGCAAATTTTAAATACGCCGAGGATTGCCTTTTCTATAGTAAATTTTTCAAAAAATAATTTTTCACTGTCGCAAATTTTAAATACGCCGAGGATTGCCTTTTCTATAGTAAATTTTTCAAAAAATAATTTTTTACTGTCGCTAATTTTAAATACGCCGAGGATTGCCTTTTCTATAGTGAATTTGTCAAAAAATAAATTTTGACTGTGGCAAATTTTAAATATACCGAGGATTGCCTTTTCTATAGTGAATTTGTCAAAAAATTAATTTTTACAGTGGCAAATTTTAAATATACCGATGGCTGCCTTTTCTATAGTGAATTTTCAAAAAATTATTTTATGCTGTCGCAAATTTTAAATACGCCGAGGATTGCCTTTTCTATAGTAAATTTTACAAAAAATAATTTTTTACTGTCGCAAATTTTAAACACCCCGAGGATTGCCTTTTCTATAGTGAATTTGTCAAAATAATATTTTTTACGGTCGCAAATTTTAAATACGCCGAGGATTGCCTTTTCTATAGCAAATTTTTCAAAAAATAATTTTTTACTGTCGCAAATTTTAAATACGCCGAGGATTGCCTTTTCTATAGTAAATTTTTCACAAAATAATTTTTTACTGTCGCAAATTTTAAATACGCCGAGGATTGCCTTTTCTATAGTGAATTTGTCAAAAAATAATTTTTTACTGTCGCAAATTTTAAATACGCCGAGGATTGCCTTTTCTATAGCAAATTTTTCAAAAAATAATTTTTACTGTCGCAAATTTTAAATACGCCGAGGATTGCCTTTCCTATAGTGAATTTTTCAAAAAATAATTTTTTACTGTCGCAAATTTTAAATACGCCGAGGATTGCCTTTTCTATAGTGAATTTGTCAAAAAATAATTTTTTACTGTCGCAAATTTTAAATACGCCTAGGATTGCCTTTTCTATAGCAAATTTTTCAAAAAATAATTTTTTACTGTCGCAAATTTTAAATACGCCGAGGATTGCCTTTTCTATAGTGAATTATTCAAAAAATAATTTTTTACTGTCGCAAATTTTAAATACGCCGAGGATTGCCTTTTCTATAGTAAATTTTTCACAAAATAATTTTTTACTGTCGCAAATTTTAAATACGCCGAGGATTGCCTTTTCTATAGTGAATTTGTCAAAAAATAATTTTTTACTGTCGCAAATTTTAAATACGCCGAGGATTGCCTTTTCTATAGCAAATTTTTCAAAAAATAATTTTTTACTGTCGCAAATTTTAAATACGCCGAGGATTGCCTTCTCTATAGTGAATTTTTCAAAAAATAATTTTTTACTGTCGCAAATTTTAAATACGCCGAGGATTGCCTTTTCTATAGTGAATTTGTCAAAAAATAATTTTTTACTGTCGCAAATTTTAAATACGCCGAGGATTGCCTTTTCTATAGTAAATTTTTCA
Organism: Dioctria rufipes; assembly: GCA_963924295.1. Lineage (NCBI taxonomy): Eukaryota > Metazoa > Arthropoda > Insecta > Diptera > Asilidae > Dioctria > Dioctria rufipes. Next base: position 61,509 of record CAWUPM010001138.1, on the reverse strand, counting down.
AAAAATAATTTTTTACTGTCGCAAATTTTAAATACGCCGATGTTTGCCTTTTCTATAGTAAATTTTTCAAAAAATAATTTTTTACTGTCGCAAATTTTAAATACGCCGAGGATTGCTTTTCTATAGTGAATTTGTCAAAAAATAAATTTTGACTGTGGCAAATTTTAAATATACCGAGGATTGCCTTTTCTATAGTGAATTTGTCAAAAAATTAATTTTTACAGTGGCAAATTTTAAATATACCGATGGCTGCCTTTTCTATAGTGAATTTTCAAAAAATTATTTTTTGCTGTCGCAAATTTTAAATACGCCGAGGATTGCCTTTTCTATAGTAAATTTTACAAAAAATAATTTTTTACTGTCGCAAATTTTAAATACCCCGAGGATTGCCTTTTCTATAGTGAATTTGTCAAAATAATATTTTTTACGGTCGCAAATTTTAAATACGCCGAGGATTGCCTTTTCTATAGTAAATTTTTCAAAAAATAATTTTTTACTGTCGCAAATTTTAAATACGCCGAGGATTGCCTTTTCTATAGTAAATTTTTCAAAAAATAATTTTTTACTGTCGCAAATTTTAAATACGCCGAGGATTGCCTTTTCTATAGTGAATTTGTCAAAAAATAAATTTTGACTGTGGCAAATTTTAAATATACCGAGGATTGCCTTTTCTATAGTGAATTTGTCAAAAAATTAATTTTTACAGTGGCAAATTTTAAATATACCGATGGCTGCCTTTTCTATAGTGAATTTTCAAAAAATTATTTTTTGCTGTCGCAAATTTTAAATACGCCGAGGATTGCCTTTTCTATAGTAAATTTTACAAAAAATAATTTTTTACTGTCGCAAATTTTAAATACCCCGAGGATTGCCTTTTCTATAGTGAATTTGTCAAAATAATATTTTTTACGGTCGCAAATTTTAAATACGCCGAGGATTGCCTTTTCTATAGTGAATTTGTCAAAATAATATTTTTTACGGTCGCAAATTTTAAATACGCCGAGGATTGCCTTTTCTATAGTAAATTTTTCAAAAAATCATTTTTTACTGTCGCAAATTTTAAATACGCCGAGGATTGCCTTTTCTATAGTAAATTTTTCAAAAAATAATTTTTTACTGTCGCAAATTTTAAATACGCCGAGGATTCCTTTTCTATAGTAAATTTTTCAAAAAATAATTTTTTACTGTCGCAAATTTTAAATACGCCGAGGATTGCCTTTTCTATAGTAAATTTTTCAAAAAATAATTTTTTACTGTCGCAAATTTTAAATACGCCGAGGATTGCCTTCTCTATAGTAAATTTTTCAAAAAATAATTTTTTACTGTCGCAAATTTTAAATACGCCGAGGATTGCCTTTTCTATAGTAAATTTTTCAAAAAATAATTTTTTACTGTCGCTAATTTTAAATACGCCGAGGATTGTTTTTCTATAGTAAATTTGTCAAAAAATAAATTTTTACAGTGGCAAATTTTAACTATACCGATGGTTGCCTTTTCTATAGTGAATTTTCACAAAATTATTTTTTGTTGTCGCAAATTTTAAATACGCCGAGGATTGCCTTTTCTATAGTAAATTTTTCAAAAAATAATTTTTTACTGTCGCAAATTTTAAATACGCCGAGGATTGCCTTTTCTATAGTAAATTTTTCAAAAAATAATTTTTTACTGTCGCTAATTTTAAATACGCCGAGGATTGCCTTTTCTATAGTGAATTTGTCAAAAAATAAATTTTTACTGACGCAAATTTTAAATACGCCGAGGATTGCCTTTTCTATAGTAAATTTTTCAAAAAATAATTTTTTACTGTCGCAAATTTTAAATACGCCGAGGATTGCCTTTTCTATAGTAAATTTTTCAAAAAATAATTTTTTACTGTCGCAAATTTTAAATACGCCGAGGATTGCCTTTTCTATAGTGAATTTTTCAAAAAATAATTTTTTACTGTCGCAAATTTTAAATACGCCGAGAATTGCCTTTTCTATTGTAAATTTTGCAAAAAATAATTTTTTACTGTCGCAAATTTTAAATACGCCGAGGATTGCCTTTTCTATAGAAAATTTTTCAAAAAATAATTTTTTACTGTCGCAAATTTTAAATACGCCGAGAATTGCCTTTTCTATAGTAAATTTTGCAAAAAATAATTTTTTACTGTCGCAAATTTTAAATACACCGGGGATTGCCTTTTCTATAGTAAATTTTGCAAAAAATAATTTTTTACTGTCGCAAATTTTAAATACACCGGGGATTGCCTTTTCTATAGTAAATTTTGCAAAAAATAATTTTTTACTGTCGCAAATTTTAAATACACCGGGGATTGCCTTTTCTATAGTAAATTTTTCAAAAAATAATTTTTACTGTCGCTAATTTTAAATACGCCGAGGATTGCCTTTTCTATAGTGAATTTGTCAAAAAATAAATTTTTACTGTCGCAAATTTTAAATACGCCGAGGATTGCCTTTTCTATAGTAAATTTTTCAAAAAATAATTTTTTACTGTCGCAAATTTTAAATTAGCCGAGGATTGCCTTTTCTATAGTAAATTTTTCAAAAAATAATTTTTTACTGTCGCAAATTTTAAATACGCCGAGGATTGCCTTTTCTATAGTAAATTTATCAAAAAATATATTTTTACTGTGGCAAATTTAAAATATTCCGAGGATTGCCTTTTCTATAGTGAATTTGTCAAAAAATAAATTTTGACTGTGGCAAATTCTAAATATACCGAGGATTGCCTTTTCTATAGTGAATTGGTAAAAAATTAATTTTTACAGTATCAAATTTTAAATATACCGATGGCTGCCTTTTCTATAGTGAATTTTCAAAAAATTATTTTTTGCTGTCGCAAATTTTAAATACGCCGAGGATTGCCTTTTCTATAGTAAATTTTACAAAAAATAATTTTTTACTGTCGCAAATTTTAAATACCCCGAGGATTGCCTTTTCTATAGTGAATTTGTCAAAATAATATTTTTTACGGTCGCAAATTTTAAATACGCCGAGGATTGCCATTTCTATAGTAAATTTTTCAAAAAATAATTTTTTACTGTCGCAAATTTTAAATACGCCGAGGATTGCCTTTTCTATAGTAAATTTTTCAAAAAATAATTTTTCACTGTCGCAAATTTTAAATACGCCGAGGATTGCCTTTTCTATAGTAAATTTTTCAAAAAATAATTTTTTACTGTCGCTAATTTTAAATACGCCGAGGATTGCCTTTTCTATAGTGAATTTGTCAAAAAATAAATTTTGACTGTGGCAAATTTTAAATATACCGAGGATTGCCTTTTCTATAGTGAATTTGTCAAAAAATTAATTTTTACAGTGGCAAATTTTAAATATACCGATGGCTGCCTTTTCTATAGTGAATTTTCAAAAAATTATTTTTTGCTGTCGCAAATTTTAAATACGCCGAGGATTGCCTTTTCTATAGTAAATTTTACAAAAAATAATTTTTTACTGTCGCAAATTTTAAACACCCCGAGGATTGCCTTTTCTATAGTGAATTTGTCAAAATAATATTTTTTACGGTCGCAAATTTTAAATACGCCGAGGATTGCCTTTTCTATAGCAAATTTTTCAAAAAATTATTTTTTACTGTCGCAAATTTTAAATACGCCGAGGTTTGCCTTTTCTATAGTAAATTTTTCACAAAATAATTTTTTACTGTCGCAAATTTTAAATACGCCGAGGATTGCCTTTTCTATAGTGAATTTGTCAAAAAATAATTTTTTACTGTCGCAAATTTTAAATACGCCGAGGATTGCCTCTTCTATAGCAAATTTTTCAAAAAATAATTTTTACTGTCGCAAATTTTAAATACGCCGAGGATTGCCTTTCCTATATTGAATTTTTCAAAAAATAATTTTTTACTGTCGCAAATTTTAAATACGCCGAGGATTGCCTTTTCTATAGTGAATTTGTCAAAAAATAATTTTTTACTGTCGCAAATTTTAAATACGCCTAGGATTGCCTTTTCTATAGCAAATTTTTCAAAAAATAATTTTTTACTGTCGCAAATTTTAAATACGCCGAGGATTGCCTTTTCTATAGTGAATTTTTCAAAAAATAATTTTTTACTGTCGCAAATTTTATATACGCCGAGGATTGCCTTTTCTATAGTAAATTTTTCACAAAATAATTGTTTACTGTCGCAAATTTTAAATACGCCGAGGATTGCCTTTTCTATAGTGAATTTGTCAAAAAATAATTTTTTACTGTCGCAAATTTTAAATACGGCGAGGATTGCCTTTTCTATAGCAAATTTTTCAAAAAATAATTTTTTACTGTCGCAAATTTTAAATACGCCGAGGATTGCCTTTTCTATAGTGAATTTTTCAAAAAATAATTTTTTACTGTCGCAAATTTTAAATACGCCGAGGATTGCCCTTTCTATAGTGAATTTGTCAAAAAATAATTTTTTACTGTCGCAAATTTTAAATACGCCGAGGATTGCCTTTTCTATAGTAAATTTTTCAAAAAATAATTTTTTACTGTCGCAAATTTTAAATACGCCGAGGATTGCCTTTTCTATAGTAAATTTTTCAAAAAATAATTTTTTACTGTCGCAAATTTTAAATACGCCGAGGATTGCTTTTCTATAGTGAATTTGTCAAAAAATAAATTTTGACTGTGGCAAATTTTAAATATACCGAGGATTGCCTTTTCTATAGTGAATTTGTCAAAAAATTAATTTTTACAGTGGCAAATTTTAAATATACCGATGGCTGCCTTTTCTATAGTGAATTTTCAAAAAATTATTTTTTGCTGTCGCAAATTTTAAATACGCCGAGGATTGCCTTTTCTATAGTAAATTTTACAAAAAATAATTTTTTACTGTCGCAAATTTTAAATACCCCGAGGATTGCCTTTTCTATAGTGAATTTGTCAAAATAATATTTTTTACGGTCGCAAATTTTAAATACGCCGAGGATTGCCTTTTCTATAGTAAATTTTTCAAAAAATAATTTTTTACTGTCGCAAATTTTATATACGCCGAGGATTGCCTTTTCTATAGTAAATTTTTCAAAAAATAATTTTTTACTGTCGCAAATTTTAAATACGCCGAGGATTGCCTTTTCTATAGTGAATTTGTCAAAAAATAAATTTTGACTGTGGCAAATTTTAAATATACCGAGGATTGCCTTTTCTATAGTGAATTTGTCAAAAAATTAATTTTTACAGTGGCAAATTTTAAATATACCGATGGCTGCCTTTTCTATAGTGAATTTTCAAAAAATTGTTTTTTGCTGTCGCAAATTTTAAATACGCCGAGGATTGCCTTTTCTATAGTAAATTTTACAAAAAATAATTTTTTACTGTCGCAAATTTTAAATACCCCGAGGATTGCCTTTTCTATAGTGAATTTGTCAAAATAAAATTTTTTACGGTCGCAAATTTTAAATACGCCGAGGATTGCCTTTTCTATAGTGAATTTGTCAAAATAATATTTTTTACGGTCGCAAATTTTAAATACGCCGAGGATTGCCTTTTCTATAGTAAATTTTTCAAAAAATCAATTTTTACTGTCGCAAATTTTAAATACGCCGAGGATTGCCTTTTCTATAGTAAATTTTTAAAAAAATAATTTTTTACTGTCGCAAATTTTAAATACGCCGAGGATTTCTTTTCTATAGTAAATTTTTCAAAAAATAATTTTTTACTGTCGCAAATTTTAAATACGCCGAGGATTGCCTTTTTTATAGTAAATTTTTCAAAAAATAATTTTTTACTGTCGCAAATTTTAAATACGCCGAGGATTGCCTTCTCTATAGTAAATTTTTCAAAAAATAATTTTTTACTGTCGCAAATTTTAAATACGCCGAGGATTGCCTTTTCTATAGTAAATTTTTCAAAAAATAATTTTTTACTGTCGCTAATTTTAAATACGCCGAGGATTGTCTTTTCTATAGTAAATTTGTCAAAAAATAAATTTTTACAGTGGCAAATTTTAACTATACCGATGGTTGCCTTTTCTATAGTGAATTTTCACAAAATTATTTTTTGTTGTCGCAAATTTTAAATACGCCGAGGATTGCCTTTTCTATAGTAAATTTTTCAAAAAATAATTTTTTACTGTCGCAAATTTTAAATACGCCGAGGATTGCCTTTTCTATAGTAAATTTTTCAAAAAATAATTTTTTACTGTCGCAAATTTTAAATACGCCGAGGATTGCCTTTTCTATAGTGAATTTTTCAAAAAATAATTTTTTACTGTCGCAAATTTTAAATACGCCGAGAATTGCCTTTTCTATTGTAAATTTTGCAAAAAATAATTTTTTACTGTCGCAAATTTTAAATACGCCGAGGATTGCCTTTTCTATAGAAAATTTTTCAAAAAATAATTTTTTACTGTCGCAAATTTTAAATACGCCGAGAATTGCCTTTTCTATAGTAAATTTTGCAAAAAATAATTTTTTACTGTCGCAAATTTTAAATACACCGGGGATTGCCTTTTCTATAGTAAATTTTGCAAAAAATAATTTTTTACTGTCGCAAATTTTAAATACACCGGGGATTGCCTTTTCTATAGTAAATTTTGCAAAAAATAATTTTTTACTGTCGCAAATTTTAAATACACCGGGGATTGCCTTTTCTATAGTAAATTTTTCAAAAAATAATTTTTTATTGTCGCTAATTTTAAATACGCCGAGGATTGCCTTTTCTATAGTGAATTTGTCAAAAAATAAATTTTTACTGTCGCAAATTTTAAATACGCCGAGGATTGCCTTTTCTATAGTAAATTTTTCAAAAAATAATTTTTTACTGTCGCAAATTTTAAATTAGCCGAGGATTGCCTTTTCTATAGTAAATTTTTCAAAAAATAATTTTTTACTGTCGCAAATTTTAAATACGCCGAGGATTGCCTTTTCTATAGTAAATTTATCAAAAAATATATTTTTACTGTGGCAAATTTTAAATATTCCGAGGATTGTCTTTTCTATAGTGAATTTGTCAAAAAATAAATTTTTACTGTCGCAAATTTTAAATACACCGGGGATTGCCTTTTCTATAGTAAATTTTGCAAAAAATAATTTTTTACTGTCGCAAATTTTAAATACACCGGGGATTGCCTTTTCTATAGTAAATTTTTCAAAAAATAATTTTTTACTGTCGCAAATTTTAAATACGCCGAGGATTGCCTTTTCTATAGTAAATTTATCAAAAAATAAATTTTTACTGTGGCAAATTTTAAATATACCGAGGATTGTCTTTTCTATAGTGAATTTGTCAAAAAATAATTTTTTACTGTCGCAAATTTTAAATACCCCGAGGATTGCCTTTTCTATAGTGAATTTGTCAAAATAATATTTTTTACGGTCGCAAATTTTAAATACGCCGAGGATTGCCTTTTCTATAGTAAATTTATCAAAAATTAATTTTTTACTGTCGCAAATTTTAAATACGCCGAGGATTGCCTTTTCTATAGTAAATTTTCCAAAAAATAATTTTTTATTGTCGCAAATTTTAAATACGCCGAGGATTGCCTTTTCTATAGCAAATTTTTCAAAAAATAATTTTTTACTGTCGCAAATTTTAAAAACGCCGAGGATTGCCTTTTCTATAGTAAATTTTTCAAAAAATAATTTTTTACTGTCGCAAATTTTAAATACGCCGAGGATTGCCTTTTCTATAGTAAATTTTTCAAAAAATAATTTTTTACTGTCGCAAATTTTAAACACGCCGAGGATTGCCTTTTCTATAGTGATTTTATCAAAAAATAAATTTTTACTGTGGCAAATTTTAAAAATACCGAGGATTGTCTTTTCTATAGTGAATTTGTCAAAAAATAAATTTTTACAGTGGCAAATTTTAACTATACCGATGGTTGCCTTTTCTATAGTGAATTTTCACAAAATTATTTTTTGTTGTCGCAAATTTTAAATACGCCGAGGATTGCCTTTTCTATAGTAAATTTTTCAAAAAATAATTTTTTACTGTCGCTAATTTTAAATACGCCGAGGATTGCCTTTTCTATAGTGAATTTGTCAAAAAATAAATTATTACTGTCGCAAATTTTAAATACGCCGAGGATTGCCTTTTCTATAGTAAATTTTTCAAAAAATAATTTTTTACTGTCGCAAATTTTAAATACGCCGAGGATTACCTTTTCGATAGTAAATTTTTCAAAAAATAATTTTTTACTGTCGCAAATTTTAAATAGGCCGAGGATTGCCTTTTCTATAGTAAATTTTTCAAAAAATAATTTTTTACTGTCGCAAATTTTAAATACGCCGAGAATTGCCTTTTCTATAGTAAATTTTGCAAAAAATAATTTTTTACTGTCGCAAATTTTAAATACACCGGGGATTGCCTTTTCTATAGTAAATTTTTCAAAAAATAATTTTTTACTGTCGCAAATTTTAAATACGCCGAGGATTGCCTTTTCTATAGTAAATTTTTCAAAAAATAATTTTTTACTGTCGCAAATTTTAAATACGCCGAGGATTGCCTTTTCTATAGTAAATTTTTCAAAAAATAATTTTTTACTGTCGCAAATTTTAAATACGCCGAGGATTGCCTTTTCTATAGTAAATTTTTCAAAAAATAATTTTTTACTGTCGCAAATTTTAAATACGCCGAGAATTGCCTTTTCTATATTAAATTTTGCAAAAAATAATTTTTTACTGTCGCAAATTTTAAATACACCGGGGATTGCCTTTTCTATAGTAAATTTTGCAAAAAATAATTTTTTACTGTCGCAAATTTTAAATACACCGGGGATTGCCTTTTCTATAGTAAATTTTGCAAAAAATAATTTTTTACTGTCGTAAATTTTAAATACACCGGGGATTGCCTTTTCTATAGTAAATTTTTCAAAAAATAATTTTTTACTGTCGCTAATTTTAAATACGCCGAGGATTGCCTTTTCTATAGTGAATTTGTCAAAAAATAAATTTTTACTGTTGCAAATTTTAAATACGCCGAGGATTGCCTTTTCTATAGTAAATTTTTCAAAATATAATTTTTTACTGTCGCAAATTTTAAATACGCCGAGGATTGCCTTTGTGGCGACGCGACATATTAGTTCGCCTGACGCCGTACAACCGCTGTAACCACAGTAAAAAAAACTAGTAGAAAAAGTACGCGAAATACCTTGCTGTTGACATGAGGTTTTTAGCTAGGTAGGCTTTCTTAAGTAGATGTAAAAAAAAAACAAAAAATATTAGTCTAGTCTAGTCTTTCAGTTTAATTATCATGTTTTTATGTTTTAATGACTAAGAATAAGCAACAATTAAAAATAAAAGAATTTCCTAGCAATAAACTTAATTAAATTTCATCGAAGGCAATTCTCGATTTACTTCGACGAAATCAGCTAAAAAGATCTCTGGCAGAACTCTCGAAAGCTGTTCTTTTAAATTGAAGTCATTTCTTTCAGGATTCCTCAAGATCCCCCTCCAGAGGTTTCAATTTAGACACAGGCTTCTAACCTGAAGCAGAAGAAAGGTGGCGCCTGTGTTAACACCGCTGACTTCCCATGATCTATATCGGTGGGAGACCCGTCTGAGATCCTATACACCCGCACACAGGGTAGGATTATCACGCACTCAAGATTAGCAGAAGAAGTGACTTGCCCAATTAATCAGGCTCCACTTCAATGTAAACTGGTACCGAGCTGAGCACATTATCTAACGCTTTCTGTGCACTGTTCGACATATAACAAGGACAACTGGACTGTCATTGGGACAGTCCTGTTTAACATATATATGCAGTCATTTCCAGTGTATTTTTCCAGCTTTTATTCCTTCTAGGGATACAGAGCCCTGTTCTTACTAAGACAAGTACTATAAGAGTATTTGTCTATCCATTACTCATCAGTTTCAGGACTCCCTTAAGAAGCCTCTCAAGTTGATCTTAAGAAGCCTCTCAAGTTGATCTTAAGAAGCCTCTCAAGTTGGTCGTAAGAAGCCTCTCAAGTTGATCGTAAGAAGCCTCTCAAGTCGATCGTAAGAAGCCTCTCAAGTTGATCGTAAGAAGCCTATGATTTCAAGACCACATTATCTAAACATTTCAACTCATTGTAGCAAGTTCAAGCATTGCTATAGGAACACAACAAGCCTAATATGGTTTTATCTTAAGACTGAACAACTACGCAAAACCTCATCATCTTGTGCAATTACGTCAGATCAACGGTTGACTCAACAACCTCCCAGATTGTTCATCCCGTTAGAATACGGCAACTGTAGAAGAATTTCTCGTTAAAAATTGGTGGCATACCACTAAATTCCACTAAATTGGTGACCCCGACTAAGAACAACAACAGCAACCTTCACAGCAAGAGTATTCAAGGTTAGATAGTTTAGTTATTTTTTTTTCATTATTAATACATATTACTATAACATATATATGTGTACATTGTTTAAAACATTGCATTATATTAAATATCTACACAGTTATATATATATATATATTGGAATTTGTGAACCGACTGTCATCAGCGAGGCATTTCAAGGCAGTTCAAATTTTAACTTTTCTCGAATTTTTGTCATCCTCTTTTTCATTTCGAAGTTCTTTTCGTTTACCGTCTCCGACCAGTTAATAGAAATGTTAGACGGTAAGGTAACAAACGACGATTTAACGGATGTCAGTGTGGACTCGCTTTCTGGTACAGCGCACCCAGCAGTATTAGATGCTGTTTCCATCAAAGCACCACCATTCTGGAAAAATAGTCCAGACATGTGGTTCCTCCAGCTCGAGACACAGTTTGAATCGGCAGGAATCTCACAGGATAAAACTAAATTCTACCATGTGATCGGTGCCCTCGACGAAAATGCTATACGCCTGGTCAGTGACATTGTTTATAATCCCCCGACTTCGAACAAGTTTGACAAGTTGAAAGAGGCTTTGATTTCCAGACTTTCAGGTAGTGAGGATCAGAAACTCAAACAGCTGTTAACCGAACTTTCACTTGGCGACTCGCAACCATCACAGCTGCTTAGAGAAATGAGAGCCCTCAGTAAAGGCAAACTAAACATAGAGATACTCAGATCCCTTTGGCTTCAGCGTTTACCGCCACATATGCAAGCGATATTAGCTTGTAACCCTGGTCCACTAGACGATTTGGCAGCATGTGTGGATAAAATCAGTGAAGTCAACCCAAAACACGAGGTATTTTCTGTGACCCCTTCCGCGGAAGGTCAGCTCACATTAGAAGACTTGGCGCACAAGGTGCAGAGCCTTACAAAATTAGTCGAAAGGTCATTGGCTTTTCAACGAGATTCATCAAGACATAGGCAGTCTAGAAACGAATCTAGACATAGACCAAGCTCTCGTCCTACGACACCAATTTTTAAACCAGGACAGTGCTGGTATCATAAAAAGTTTGGTGATAGGGCCAGAAAATGCATACCTCCCTGCAGTTGTAAAATTGGGAGTCAAAATTCATTGTCAAATATTAACATGACTGGCGGCGTAGCCCCAAATTAAAATGCCCTCTGCCCTTGACGACAGGTGGAAGAGGCATAGCTAATAGTCGTCTTTATATCTTTGATAGGTCATCTCGAAAGCATTTTTTGATTGACACAGGGGCAGATATCTGTGTCATTCCCAAAACTTCGGTTAATCGCCAACCATATACCAATTTGCATCTAGTAGCGGCAAATTCATCTCCAATCAGCACTTTCGGAAGAAAACTCCTATCACTGGACTTGGGTCTTCGAAGATCCTTTTCATGGCAGTTCGTCATTGCAGACATACCTAAGCCCATATTAGGCGCAGATTTTCTTGGTCACTATGGACTTTTGGTGGACGTGAAGAGGAAATCACTAATTGACCCACTCACTTCATTAAAGTCTTCTGCACAATGTGTCGTATGCCAGTCTACAAGTCTTTCTGTCCTCATAAACTCGGACATTGCTCCTGAAATTCGAAAACTGCTGAGTAAATACCAGTCCATTGCAGTGGGATCAAATTTCATCAAACCAGTAGCCCATACAGTTACGCATAGAATTGATACTAAAGGCCCTTCTATCGCTTCCAAAGTTCGTCCTCTCTCATCCGAAAAATTAGCAATCGCATAAAAGGAGTTTGAATTTCTTCTGAAGCAAGGTATCTGTCGCCCTTCAAATAGTTCTTGGTCTTCCCCATTACACCTTGTAAAAAAGAAAAACGGTGAATGGAGACCATGCGGGGACTATAGACGCTTAAACGCTTGTACTATCCCAGATCGATATCCGATCCCCCTGATTCATGACTTCGTCCACCATTTACAAAATTGCGAGTATTTTTCTACCTTGGACCTAGCCAAGGCGTATCATCAAATTCCGGTAGAACCTCAAGACATACCAAAAACGGCAATTTGTACTCCCTTCGGCCTATTCGAGTTCACTCGAATGACTTTTGGCTTATGCAATGCGGCACAATCATTCCAGCGGTTTATCCACATGGTCTTGCAGGAATTCACATTCTGCTTCGTTTACCTGGATGACATTTTAATCGCCTCTAAATCCGAAACTGACCACTACAATCATGTTGAAAAAGTTTTCAAGCGGCTACAAGAGTTTGGTCTTATTTTAAATGTAGATAAATATTTTTTTCTACAGCCGCAGGTTAAATTTTTGGGACATCTCGTCACAGCTCAGGGCATTAAGCCCTCCCTAGATAAAATCGAAGCAATTTCAAATTTCAAACTCCCCGAGACCGTAAAACATTTACGACGTTTTTTGGGGATGTTAAATTTCTATCGTCGTTTTTTGTCACATGCAGCGGAACATCAAGCTGTTTTAAACAATTACCTGACCGGTTCCAAGAAGGACGGCGCCAGACAAATCATCTGGACCGACAAAACCAAGGAAGCCTTCGAGGCAGTCAAAACCCAACTGGTTCAAGCAACCCTACTAGCATTTCCTATCGCAACAGCTGAGCTTTCCTTATGGGTAGACGCCTCGGATGCCGCTATCGGTGCATCGATCCAACAAAAAGTGGACGACTCTTGGCAACCACTAGGCTTTTACTCGGTGAAATTGAATAACGCACAACGCAAATACAGCACCTATGACAGGGAGCTTCTGGCAGCGTACAAAGGAATCAAGTATTTCCGATACTCATTAGAAGGTCGAACTTTCACTCTTTATACCGATCACAAACCTTTGATATACGCTTTCAAACAGAATCCCGAGAAAGCTTCACCTCGGCAGCTCAGACATTTAGATTTCATCGGTCAGTTCACTACAGACATTCGACACGTGTCAGGCAAAGATAACGTAGTAGCCGATGCACTTTCTAGGATCGACGAGATTCAACTTCCTGCAGCAATCGATTTTGAATCCATTGCCGATGTTCAAACAAAAGATCCCGAGTTTCAACAACTTTCCCTAAATTCACAGTTTAAATTCCAGAAATTTCCAATTTTTGGAACAAATAAGGAATTATTCTGCGAAATTTCCAATAAGGGGATCAGACCGTTTATTCCAAAAGACTTTAGAGTCCATGTTTTCAACGCAATACATAATTTATCTCATCCAGGTATCCGAACAACAAATAAAATGGTTACTGGCAGGTATTTTTGGCCCTCAATTAACAAGGATGTCAATTCCTGGGCACGATCTTGTTTACCTTGTCAACGATGTAAGGTTTCACGGCATTGCAAAAATACGCTGTGTACGTTCCAAGACTGCTCGGGCCGCTTTCAAACCGTCCATATAGACATCATAGGACCTCTACCTCCCTCGCAGGGCTTTAGATACTGTCTCACTATCATCGATAGATTTACGCGATGGCCTGAGGCAGTCCCTCTAACTAATATTACCGCGGAAACGATCGCAGAGGCTCTTTGCGAAATTTGGATTTCTCGAATCGGAGTACCTAGAACAATCATTACAGATCGAGGGGCACAATTCGAATCTGCATTATTCGCGGAACTCTCCAAACTATTAGGTTTTGAAAGAAACCGCACTACAGCCTATCACCCACAGGCTAATGTGTTTCTAGAAAGATGGCATCGTACACTAAAAGCATCTCTCATGTCATATCAAGAGAAGTCATGGTCCAAAATCTTACCGCTAGTCTTATTGGGATTGAGAACCACATTCCGGGAAGAATTTCTTGCCACCCCCGCCGAGCTCGTTTATGGCGAAAGCTTGCGCATTCCGGCCGATTTTTTGCAAAATTCACAGTTCAAACCACAAAATCAATTTGTTATTTCTCTGCGCAATTCCTTCTCTGATATCAGACCTGTTCCAGCATCTAACCACTCTCGTCAAGTTGTTTTTAAATTCAAGGACCTTGATAAGTGTTCGCATGCTTTTATTAGGACAGACGCTGTTCGTGCGGCACTTCAACCACCATATGAGGGTCCATTTGAAATTCTAAAGCGCTCTGAAAATTTCTTCACCCTGAAAGTCAGAAATAGAGAGAGTAACATCTCGATTAACCGTCTCAAGCCTTATTTTGGAGATTTTGAAGTTACTGATCAGAATTAAAACCGCTTAACACAACCTAAACACTACTCACAGCCATCTGACTCTGTCCAGCCAGGGTCTGAAAGTCCTATCGTCCAGCACGAAGACGTTGAAGCGAGCTTCCAGCCAGTGTCGGAAGGTTTCAACGTGCGCACAGAATCAAACGCATCCTCTAGTGCAGCATCTCCGTCGAACTCAACTGCCCGGCATATAAGATTTTTACCCGATGGTGGTACATTTATTCTATTTCAAACTACTCGAGCTGGACGAACCACCAAACCACCACGTCACCTCCAGAATCGCTAAAACCCAAAGGTTTTGCTGACAGGGGAGTAATGTGGCGACGCGACATATTAGTTCGCCTGACGCCGTACAACCGCTGTAACCACAGTAAAAAAACTAGGAGAAAAAGTACGCGAAATACCTTGCTGTTGACATGAGGTTTTTAGCTAGGTAGGCTTTCTTAAATAGATGTAAAAAAAAAAAAACAAAAAACTGTTAGTCTAGTCTAGTCTTTCAGTTTGATTATCATGTTTTTATGTTTTAATGACTAAGAATAAGCAACAATTAAAAATAAAAGAATTTCCTAGCAATAAACTTAATTAAATTTCATCGAAGGCAATTCTCGATTTACTTCGACGAAATCAGCTAAGAAGATCTCTGGCAGAACTCTCGAAAGCTGTTCTTTTAAATTGAAGTCATTTCTTTCAGGATTCCTCAAGATCCCCCTCCAGAGGTTTCAATTTAGACACAGGCTTCTAACCTGAAGCAGAAGAAAGGTGGCGCCTGTGTTAACACCGCTGACTTCCCATGATCTATATCGGTGGGAGACCCGTCTGAGATCCTATACACCCGCACACAGGGTAGGATTATCACGCACTCAAGATTAGCAGAAGAAGTGACTTGCCCAATTAATCAGGCTCCACTTCCATGTAAACTGGTTCCGAGCTGAGCACATTATCTAACGCTTTCTGTGCACTGTTCGACATATAACAAGGACAACTGGACTGTCATTGGGACAGTCCTGTTTAACATATATATGCAGTCATTTCCAGTGTATTTTTCCAGCTTTTATTCCTTCTAGGGATACAGAGCCCTGTTCTTACTAAGACAAGTACTATAAGAGTATTTGTCTATCCATTACTCATCAGTTTCAGGACTCCCTTAAGAAGCCTCTCAAGTTGATCTTAAGAAGCCTCTCAAGTTGATCTTAAGAAGCCTCTCAAGTTGGTCGTAAGAAGCCTCTCAAGTTGATCGTAAGAAGCCTCTCAAGTCGATCGTAAGAAGCCTCTCAAGTTGATCGTAAGAAGCCTATGATTTCAAGACCACATTATCTAAACATTTCAACTCACTGTAGCAAGTTCAAGCATTGCTATAGGAACACAACAAGCCTTATATGGTTTTATCTTAAGACTGAACAACTACGCAAAACCTCATCATCTTGTGCAATTACGTCAGATCAACGGTTGACTCAACAACCTCCCAGATTGTTCATCCCGTTAGAATACGGCAACTGTAGAAGAATTTCTCGTTAAAAATTGGTGGCATACCACTAAATTCCACTAAACCTTTTCTATAGTAAATTTTTCAAAAAATAATTTTTTACTGTCGCAAATTTTAAATACGCCGAGGATTGCCTTTTCTATAGTGAATTTGTCAAAATAATATTTTTTACGGTCGCAAATTTTAAATACGCCGAGGATTGCCTTTTCTATAGTAAATTTTTCAAAAAATTATTTTTTACTGTCGCAAATTTTAAAAACACCGGGGATTGCCTTTTCTATAGTAAATTTTTCAAAAAATAATTTTTTACTGTCGCAAATTTTAAATACACCGGGGATTGCCTTTTCTATAGTAAATTTATCAAAAAATAAATTTTTACTGTGGCAAATTTTAAATATACCGAGGATTGTCTTTTCTATAGTGAATTTGTCAAAAAATAAATTTTTACTGTCGCAAATTTTGAATACACCGGGGATTGCCTTTTCTATAGTAAATTTTGCAAAAAATAATTTTTTACTGTCGCAAATTTTAAATACACCGGGGATTGCCTTTTCTATAGTAAATTTTTCAAAAAATAATTTTTTACTGTCGCAAATTTTAAATACGCCGAGGATTGCCTTTTCTATAGTAAATTTATCAAAAAATAAATTTTTACTGTGGTAAATTTTAAATATACCGAGGATTGTCTTTTCTATAGTGAATTTGTCAAAAAATAATTTTTTACTGTCGCACATTTTAAATACCCCGAGGATTGCCTTTTCTATAGTGAAGTTGTCAAAATAATATTTTTTACGGTCGCAAATTTTAAATACGCCGAGGATTGCCTTTTCTATAGTAAATTTTTCAAAAAATAATTTTTTACTGTCGCAAATTTTAAATACGCCGAGGATTGCCTTTTCTATAGTAAATTTTTCACAAAATAATTTTTCACTGTCGCAAATTTTAAATACGCCGAGGATTGCCTTTTCTATAGTGAATTTGTCAAAAAATAAATTTTTACTGTCGCAAATTTTAAATACGCCGAGGATTGCCTTTTCTATAGTGAATTTGTCAAAATAATATTTTTTACGGTCGCAAATTTTAAATACGCCGAGGATTGCCTTTTCTATAGTAAATTTTTCAAAAAATAATTTTTTACTGTCGCAAATTTTAAATACGCCGAGGATTGCCTTTTCTATAGTAAATTTTTCAAAAAATAATTTTTTACTGTCGCAAATTTTAAATACGCCGAGGATTGCCTTTTCTATAGTAAACTTTTTAAAAAATAATTTTTTACTGTCGCAAATTCTAAATACGCCGAGGATTGCCTTTTCTATAGTAGATTTTTCAAAAAATAATTTTTTACTGTCCCATATTTTAAATACGCCGAGGATTGCCTTTTCTATAGTAAATTTTTCAAAAAATAATTTTTGACTGTCGCAAATTTTAAATACGCCGAGGATTGCCTTTTCTATAGTGAATTTTTCAAAAAATAATTTTTTACTGTTGCAAATTTTAAATACGCCGAGGATTGCCTTTTCTATAGTAAATTTTTCAAAAAATCATTTTTTACTGTCGCAAATTTTAAATACGCCGAGGATTGCCTTTTCTATAGTAAATTTTTCAAAAAATAATTTTTTACTGTCGCAAATTTTAAATACGCCGAGGATTGCCTTTTCTATAGTAAACTTTTTAAAAAATAATTTTTTACTGTCGCAAATTCTAAATACGCCGAGGATTGCCTTTTCTATAGTAAATTTTTCAAAAAATAATTTTTTACTGTCGCAAATTTTAAATACGCCGAGGTTTGCAATTTCTATAGTGAATTTGTCAAAAAATAAATTTTTACTCTCGCAAATTTTAAATAAGCCGAGGATTGCCTTTTCTATAGTAAATTTTTCAAAAAATAATTTTTTACTGTCGCAAATTTTAAATACGCCGAGGATTGCCTTTTCTATAGTGAATTTGTCAAAAAATAATTTTTTACTGTCGCAAATTTTAAATATACCGAGGATTGCCTTTTCTATAGTGAATTTGTCAAAATAATATTTTTTACGGTCGCAAATTTTAAATACGCCGAGGATTGCCTTTTCTATAGTGAATTTGTCAAAAAATAATTTTTTACTGTCGCAAATTTTAAATACGCCGAGGATTGCCTTTTCTATAGTGAATTTTTCAAAAAATAATTTTTTACTGTCGCAAATTTTAAATACGCCGAGGATTGCCTTTTCTATAGTGAATTTGTCAAAAAATAATTTTTTACTGTCGCAAATTTTAAATACGCCGAGGATTGCCTTTTCTATAGTAAATTTTTCAAAAAATAATTTTTTTCTTTTGCAAATTTTAAATACGCCGAGGATTGCCTTTTCTATAGTAAATTTTTCAAAAAATAATTTTTTAATGTCGCAAATTTTAAATACGCCGAGGATTGCGTTTTCTATAGTGAATTTGTCAAAAAATTAATTTTGACTGTGGCAAATTTTAAATATACCGAGGATTGCCTTTTCTATAGTGAATTTGTCAAAAAATTAATTTTTACAGTGGCAAATTTTAAATATACCGATGGCTGCCTTTTCTATAGTGAATTTTCAAAAATTATTTTTTGCTGTCGCAAATTTTAAATACGCCGAGGATTGCCTTTTCTATAGTAAATTTTTCAAAAAATAATTTTTTACTGTCGCAAATTTCAAATACCCCGAGGATTGCCTTTTCTATAGTGAATTTGTCAAAATATTATTTTTTACGGTCGCAAATTTTAAATACGCCGAGGATTGCCTTTTCTATAGTAAATTTTTCAAAAAATAATTTTTCACTGTCGCAAATTTTAAATACGCCGAGGATTGCCTTTTCTATAGTAAATTTTTCAAAAAATAATTTTTTATTGTCGCTAATTTTAAATACGCCGAGGATTGCCTTTTCTATAGTGAATTTGTCAAAAAATAAATTTTTACTGTCGCAAATTTTAAATACGCCGAGGATTGCCTTTTCTATAGTAAATTTTTCAAAAAATAATTTTTTACTGTCGCAAATTTTAAATTAGCCGAGGATTGCCTTTTCTATAGTGAATTTGTCAAAAAATTAATTTTGACTGTGGCAAATTTTAAATATACCGAGGATTGCCTTTTCTATAGTGAATTTGTCAAAAAATTAATTTTTACAGTGGCAAATTTTAAATATACCGATGGCTGCCTTTTCTATAGTGAATTTTCAAAAATTATTTTTTGCTGTCGCAAATTTTAAATACGCCGAGGATTGCCTTTTCTATAGTAAATTTTTCAAAAAATAATTTTTTACTGTCGCAAATTTCAAATACCCCGAGGATTGCCTTTTCTATAGTGAATTTGTCAAAATATTATTTTTTACGGTCGCAAATTTTAAATACGCCGAGGATTGCCTTTTCTATAGTGAATTTGTCAAAAAATTAATTTTTACAGTGGCAAATTTTAAATATACCGATGGCTGCCTTTTCTATAGTGAATTTTCAAAAATTATTTTTTGCTGTCGCAAATTTTAAATACGCCGAGGATTGCCTTTTCTATAGTAAATTTTTCAAAAAATAATTTTTTACTGTCGCAAATTTCAAATACCCCGAGGATTGCCTTTTCTATAGTGAATTTGTCAAAATATTATTTTTTACGGTCGCAAATTTTAAATACGCCGAGGATTGCCTTTTCTATAGTAAATTTTTCAAAAAATAATTTTTCACTGTCGCAAATTTTAAATACGCCGAGGATTGCCTTTTCTATAGTAAACTTTTTAAAAAATAATTTTTTACTGTCGCAAATTCTAAATACGCCGAGGATTGCCTTTTCTATAGTAAATTTTTCAAAAAATAATTTTTTACTGTCGCAAATTTTAAATACGCCGAGGTTTGCAATTTCTATAGTGAATTTGTCAAAAAATAAATTTTTACTCTCGCAAATTTTAAATAAGCCGAGGATTGCCTTTTCTATAGTAAATTTTTCAAAAAATAATTTTTTACTGTCGCAAATTTTAAATACGCCGAGGATTGCCTTTTCTATAGTGAATTTGTCAAAAAATAATTTTTTACTGTCGCAAATTTTAAATATACCGAGGATTGCCTTTTCTATAGTGAATTTGTCAAAATAATATTTTTTACGGTCGCAAATTTTAAATACGCCGAGGATTGCCTTTTCTATAGTGAATTTGTCAAAAAATAATTTTTTACTGTCGCAAATTTTAAATACGCCGAGGATTGCCTTTTCTATAGTGAATTTTTCAAAAAATAATTTTTTACTGTCGCAAATTTTAAATACGCCGAGGATTGCCTTTTCTATAGTGAATTTGTCAAAAAATAATTTTTTACTGTCGCAAATTTTAAATACGCCGAGGATTGCCTTTTCTATAGTAAATTTTTCAAAAAATAATTTTTTTCTTTTGCAAATTTTAAATACGCCGAGGATTGCCTTTTCTATAGTAAATTTTTCAAAAAATAATTTTTTAATGTCGCAAATTTTAAATACGCCGAGGATTGCCTTTTCTATAGTGAATTTGTCAAAAAATTAATTTTGACTGTGGCAAATTTTAAATATACCGAGGATTGCCTTTTCTATAGTGAATTTGTCAAAAAATTAATTTTTACAGTGGCAAATTTTAAATATACCGATGGCTGCCTTTTCTATAGTGAATTTTCAAAAATTATTTTTTGCTGTCGCAAATTTTAAATACGCCGAGGATTGCCTTTTCTATAGTAAATTTTTCAAAAAATAAGTTTTTACTGTCGCAAATTTCAAATACCCCGAGGATTGCCTTTTCTATAGTGAATTTGTCAAAATATTATTTTTTACGGTCGCAAATTTTAAATACGCCGAGGATTGCCTTTTCTATAGTAAATTTTTCAAAAAATAATTTTTCACTGTCGCAAATTTTAAATACGCCGAGGATTGCCTTTTCTATAGTAAATTTTTCAAAAAATAATTTTTTATTGTCGCTAATTTTAAATACGCCGAGGATTGCCTTTTCTATAGTGAATTTGTCAAAAAATAAATTTTTACTGTCGCAAATTTTAAATACGCCGAGGATTGCCTTTTCTATAGTAAATTTTTCAAAAAATAATTTTTTACTGTCGCAAATTTTAAATTAGCCGAGGATTGCCTTTTCTATAGTAAATTTTTCAAAAAATAATTTTTTACTGTCGCAAATTTTAAATACGCCGAGGATTGCCTTTTCTATAGTAAATTTATCAAAAAATATATTTTTACTGTGGCAAATTTTAAATATACCGAGGATTGTCTTTTCTATAGTGAATTTGTCAAAAAATAAATTTTTACTGTCGCAAATTTTAAATACACCGGGGATTGCCTTTTCTATAGTAAATTTTGCAAAAAATAATTTTTTACTGTCGCAAATTTTAAATACACCGGGGATTGCCTTTTCTATAGTAAATTTTTCAAAAAATAATTTTTTACTGTCGCAAATTTTAAATACGCCGAGGATTGCCTTTTCTATAGTAAATTTATCAAAAAATAAATTTTTACTGTGGCAAATTTTAAATATACCGAGGATTGTCTTTTCTATAGTGAATTTGTCAAAAAATAATTTTTTACTGTCGCAAATTTTAAATACCCCGAGGATTGTCTTTTCTATAGTGAATTTGTCAAAATAATATCTTTTACGGTCGCAAATTTTAAATACGCCGAGGATTGCCTTTTCTATAGTAAATTTTTCAAAAAATTATTTTTTACTGTCGCAAATTTTAAATACACCGAGGATTGCCTTTTCTATAGTAAATTTTTCAAAAAATAATTTTTTATTGTCGCAAATTTTAAATACGCCGAGGATTGCCTTTTCTATAGTAAATTTTTCAAAAAATAATTTTTTACTGTCGCAAATTTTAAAAACGCCGAGGATTGCCTTTTCTATAGTAAATTTTTCAAAAAATAATTTTTTACTGTCGCAAATTTTAAATACGCCGAGGATTGCCTTTTCTATAGTAAATTTTTCAAAAAATAATTTTTTACTGTCGCAAATTTTAAACACGCCGAGGATTGCCTTTTCTATAGTGATTTTATCACAAAATAAATTTTTACTGTCGCAAATTCTAAATACGCCGAGGATTGCCTTTTCTATAGTAAATTTTTCAAAAAATAATTTTTTACTGTCGCAAATTTTAAATACGCCGAGGATTGCCTTTTCTATAGTAAATTTTTCAAAAAATAATTTTTGACTGTCGCAAATTTTAAATACGCCGAGGATTGCCTTTTCTATAGTAAATTTTTCAAAAAATAATTTTTTACTGTCGCAAATTTTATATACGCCGAGGATTGCCTTTTCTATAGTAAATTTTTCAAAAAATAATTTTTTACTGTCGCAAATTTTAAATACGCCGAGGATTGCCTTTTCTATAGTAAATTTTTCAAAAAATTATTTTTTACTGTCGCAAATTTTAAATACGCCGAGGATTGCCTTTTCTATAGTAAATTTTTCAAAAAATAATTTTTTACTGTCGCAAATTTTATATACGCCGAGGATTGCCTTTTCTATAGTAAATTTTTCAAAAAATAATTTTTTACTGTCGCAAATTTTAAATACGCCGAGGTTTGCAATTTCTATAGTGAATTTGTCAAAAAATAAATTTTTACTCTCGCAAATTTTAAATACGCCGAGGATTGCCTTTTCTATAGTAAATTTTTCAAAAAATAATTTTTTACTGTCGCAAATTTTAAATACGCCGAGGTTTGCAATTTCTATAGTGAATTTGTCAAAAAATAAATTTTTACTCTCGCAAATTTTAAATACGCCGAGGATTGCCTTTTCTATAGTAAATTTTTCAAAAAATAATTTTTTACTGTCGCAAATTTTAAATACGCCGAGGATTGCCTTTTCTATAGTGAATTTGTCAAAATAATATTTTTTACGGTCGCAAATTTTAAATACGCCGAGGATTGCCTTTTCTATAGTGAATTTGTCAAAAAATAATTTTTTACTGTCGCAAATTTTAAATATACCGAGGATTGCCTTTTCTATAGTGAATTTGTCAAAATAATATTTTTTACGGTCGCAAATTTTAAATACGCCGAGGATTGCCTTTTCTATAGTGAATTTTTCAAAAAATAATTTTTTACTGTCGCAAATTTTAAATACGCCGAGGATTGCCTTTTCTATAGTGAATTTGTCAAAAAATAATTTTTTACTGTCGCAAATTTTAAATACGCCGAGGATTGCCTTTTCTATAGTAAATTTTTCAAAAAATAATTTTTTACTGTTGCAAATTTTAAATACGCCGAGGATTGCCTTTTCTATAGTAAATTTTTCAAAAAATAATTTTTTACTGTTGCAAATTTTAAATACGCCGAGGATTGCCTTTTCTATAGTGAATTTGTCAAAAAATAAATTTTGACTGTGGCAAATTTTAAATATACCGAGGATTGCCTTTTCTATAGTGAATTTGTCAAAAAATTAATTTTTACAGTGGCAAATTTTAAATATACCGATGGCTGCCTTTTCTATAGTGAATTATCAAAAAATTATTTTTTGCTGTCGCAAATTTTAAATACGCCGAGGATTGCCTTTTCTATAGTAAATTTTTCAAAAAATAATTTTTTACTGTCGCAAATTTTAAATACCCCGAGGATTGCCTTTTCTATAGTGAATTTGTCAAAATATTATTTTTTACGGTCGCAAATTTTAAATACGCCGAGGATTGCCTTTTCTATAGTAAATTTTTCAAAAAATAATTTTTCACTGTCGCAAATTTTAAATACGCCGAGGATTGCCTTTTCTATAGTAAATTTTTCAAAAAATAATTTTTTACTGTCGCTAATTTTAAATACGCCGAGGATTGCCTTTTCTATAGTGAATTTGTCAAAAAATAAATTTTTACTGTCGCAAATTTTAAATACGCCGAGGATTGCCTTTTCTATAGTAAATTTTTCAAAAAATAATTTTTTACTGTCGCAAATTTTAAATTAGCCTAGGATTGCCTTTTCTATAGTAAATTTTTCAAAAAATAATTTTTTACTGTCGCAAATTTTAAATACGCCGAGGATTGCCTTTTCTATAGTAAATTTATCAAAAAATATATTTTTACTGTGGCAAATTTTAAATATACCGAGGATTTTCTTTTCTATAGTGAATTTGTCAAAAAATAAATTTTTACTGTCGCAAATTTTAAATACACCGGGGATTGCCTTTTCTATAGTAAATTTTGCAAAAAATAATTTTTTACTGTCGCAAATTTTAAATACACCGGGGATTGCCTTTTCTATAGTAAATTTTTCAAAAAATAATTTTTTACTGTCGCAAATTTTAAATACGCCGAGGATTGCCTTTTCTATAGTAAATTTATCAAAAAATAAATTTTTACTGTGGCAAATTTTAAATATACCGAGGATTGTCTTTTCTATAGTGAATTTGTCAAAAAATAATTTTTTACTGTCGCAAATTTTAAATACCCCGAGGATTGCCTTTTCTTTAGTGAATTTGTCAAAATAATATTTTTTACGGTCCCAAATTTTAAATACGCCGAGGATTGCCTTTTCTATAGTAAATTTTTCAAAAAATAATTTTTTACTGTCGCAAATTTTAAATACGCCGAGGATTGCCTTTTCTATAGTAAATTTTTCTAAAAATAATTTTTTATTGTCGCAAATTTTAAATACGCCGAGGATTGCCTTTTCTATAGTAAATTTTTCAAAAAATAATTTTTCACTGTCGCAAATTTTAAATACGCCGAGGATTGCCTTTTCTATAGTAAATTTTTCAAAAAATAATTTTTTACTGTCGCTAATTTTAAATACGCCGAGGATTGCCTTTTCTATAGTGAATTTGTCAAAAAATAAATTTTTACTGTCGCAAATTTTAAATACGCCGAGGATTGCCTTTTCTATAGTAAATTTTTCAAAAAATAATTTTTTACTGTCGCAAATTTTAAATACGCCGAGGATTGCCTTTTCTATAGTAAATTTTTCAAAAAATAATTTTTTATTATCGCAAATTTTAAATACGCCGAGGATTGCCTTTTCTATAGTAAATTTTTCAAAAAATATTTTTTTACTGTCGCAAATTTTAAAAACGCCGAGGATTGCCTTTTCTATAGTAAATTTTTCAAAAAATAATTTTTTACTGTCGCAAATTTTAAATACGCCGAGGATTGCCTTTTCTATAGTAAATTTTTCAAAAAATAATTTTTTACTGTCGCAAATTTTAAATACGCCGAGGATTGCCTTTTCTATAGTAAACTTTTCAAAAAATAATTTTTTACTGTCGCAAATTCTAAATACACCGATGATTGCCTTTTCTATAGTAGATTTTTCAAAAAATAATTTTTTACTGTCGCAAATTTTAAATACGCCGAGGATTGCCTTTTCTATAGTAAATTTTTCAAAAAATAATTTTTGACTGTCGCAAATTTTAAATACGCCGAGGATTGCCTTTTCTATAGTAAATTTTTCAAAAAATAATTTTTTACTGTCGCAAATTTTATATACGCCGAGGATTGCCTTTTCTATAGTAAATTTTTCAAAAAATAATTTTTTACTGTCGCAAATTTTAAATACGCCGAGGATTGCCTTTTCTATAGTAAATTTTTCAAAAAATAATTTTTTACTGTCGCAAATTTTAAATACGCCGGGGTTTGCAATTTCTATAGTGAATTTGTCAAAAAATAAATTTTTACTCTCGCAAATTTTAAATACGCCGAGGATTGCCTTTTCTATAGTAAATTTTTCAAAAAATAATTTTTTACTGTCGCAAATTTTAAATACGCCGAGGATTGCCTTTTCTATAGTGAATTTGTCAAAATAATATTTTTTACGGTCGCAAATTTTAAATACGCCGAGGATTGCCTTTTCTATAGTGAATTTGTCAAAAAATAATTTTTTACTGTCGCAAATTTTAAATATACCGAGGATTGCCTTTTCTATAGTGAATTTGTCAAAATAATATTTTTTACGGTCGCAAATTTTAAATACGCCGAGGATTGCCTTTTCTATAGTGAATTTGTCAAAAAATAATTTTTTACTGTCGCAAATTTTAAATACGCCGAGAATTGCCTTTTCTATAGTGAATTGTTCAAAAAATAATTTTTTACTGTCGCAAATTTTAAACACGCCGAGGATTGCCTTTTCTATAGTGAATTTGTCAAAAAATAATTTTTTACTGTCGCAAATTTTAAATACGCCGAGGATTGCCTTTTCTATAGTAAATTTTTCAAAAAATAATTTTTTACTGTTGCAAATTTTAAATACGCCGAGGATTGCCTTTTCTATAGTAAATTTTTCAAAAAATAATTTTTTAATGTCGCAAATTTTAAATACGCCGAGGATTGCCTTTTCTATAGTGAATTTGTCAAAAAATAAATTTTGACTGTGGCAATTTTTAAATATACCGAGGATTGCCTTTTCTATAGTGAATTTGTCAAAAAATTAATTTTTACAGTGGCAAATTTTAAATATACCGATGGCTGCCTTTTCTATAGTGAATTTTCAAAAAATTATTTTTTGCTGTCGCAAATTTTAAATACGCCGAGGATTGCCTTTTCTATAGTAAATTTTTCAAAAAATAATTTTTTACTGTCGCAAATTTTAAATACCCCGAGGATTGCCTTTTCTGTAGTGAATTTGTCAAAATATTATTTTTTACGGTCGCAAATTTTAAATACGCCGAGGATTGCCTTTTCTATAGTAAATTTTTCAAAAAATAATTTTTCACTGTCGCAAATTTTAAATACGCCGAGGATTGCCTTTTCTATAGTAAATTTTTCAAAAAATAATTTTTTACTGTCGCTAATTTTAAATACGCCGAGGATTGCCTTTTCTATAGTGAATTTGTCAAAAAATAAATTTTTACTGTCGCAAATTTTAAATACGCCGAGGATTGCCTTTTCTATAGTAAATTTTTCAAAAAAAAATTTTTACTGTCGCAAATTTTAAATTAGCCGAGGATTGCCTTTTCTATAGTAAATTTTTCAAAAAATAATTTTTTACTGTCGCAAATTTTAAATACGCCGAGGATTGCCTTTTCTATAGTAAATTTATCAAAAAATATATTTTTACTGTGGCAAATTTTAAATATACCGAGGATTGTCTTTTCTATAGTGAATTTGTCAAAAAATAAATTTTTACTGTCGCAAATTTTAAATACACCGGGGATTGCCTTTTCTATAGTAAATTTTGCAAAAAATAATTTTTTACTGTCGCAAATTTTAAATACACCGGGGATTGCCTTTTCTATAGTAAATTTTTCAAAAAATAATTTTTTACTGTCGCAAATTTTAAATACGCCGAGGATTGCCTTTTCTATAGTAAATTTATCAAAAAATAAATTTTTACTGTGGCAAATTTTAAATATACCGAGGATTGTCTTTTCTATAGTGAATTTGTCAAAAAATAATTTTTTACTGTCGCAAATTTTAAATACCCCGAGGATTGCCTTTGCTATAGTGAATTTGTCAAAATAATATTTTTTACGGTCGCAAATTTTAAATACGCCGAGGATTGCCTTTTCTATAGTAAATTTTTCAAAAAATAATTTTTTACTGTCGCAAATTTTAAATACGCCGAGGATTGCCTTTTCTATAGTAAATTTTTCAAAAAATAATTTTTTACTGTCGCAAATTTTAAATACGCCGAGGATTGCCTTTTCTATAGTAAATTTTTCAAAAAATAATTTTTTACTGTCGCAAATTTTAAAAACGCCGAGGATTGCCTTTTCTATAGTAAATTTTTCAAAAAATAATTTTTTACTGTCGCAAATTTTAAATACGCCGAGGATTGCCTTTTCTATAGTAAATTTTTCAAAAAATAATTTTTTACTGTCGCAAATTTTAAACACGCCGAGGATTACCTTTTCTATAGTGAATTTGTCAAAATATTATTTTTTACGGTCGCAAATTTTAAATACGCCGAGGATTGCCTTTTCTATAGTAAATTTTTCAAAAAATAATTTTTCACTGTCGCAAATTTTAAATACGCCGAGGATTGCCTTTTCTATAGTAAATTTTTCAAAAAATATATTTTTACTGTGGCAAATTTTAAATATACCGAGGATTGTCTTTTCTATAGTGAATTTGTCAAAAAATAAATTTTTACTGTCGCAAATTTTAAATACACCGGGGATTGCCTTTTCTATAGTAAATTTTGCAAAAAATAATTTTTTACTGTCGCAAATTTTAAATACACCGGGGATTGCCTTTTCTATAGTAAATTTTTCAAAAAATAATTTTTTACTGTCGCAAATTTTAAATACGCCGAGGATTGCCTTTTCTATAGTAAATTTATCAAAAAATAAGTTTTTACTGTGGCAAATTTTAAATATACCGAGGATTGTCTTTTCTATAGTGAATTTGTCAAAAAATAATTTTTTACTGTCGGAAATTTTAAATACACCGAGGATTGCCTTTTCTATAGTGAATTTGTCAAAATAATATTTTTTACGGTCGCAAATTTTATATACGCCGAGGATTGCCTTTTCTATAGTAAATTTTTCAAAAAATAATTTTTTACTGTCGCAAATTTTAAATACGCCGAGGATTGCCTTTTCTATAGTAAATTTTTCTAAAAATAATTTTTTATTGTCGCAAATTTTAAATACGCCGAGGATTGCCTTTTCTATAGTGAATTTTTCAAAAAATAATTTTTTACTGTCGCAAATTTTAAACACGCCGAGGATTGCCTTTTCTATAGTGAATTTGTCAAAAAATAATTTTTTACTGTCGCAAATTTTAAATACGCCGAGGATTGCCTTTTCTATAGTAAATTTTTCAAAAAATAATTTTTTACTGTTGCAAATTTTAAATACGCCGAGGATTGCCTTTTCTATAGTAAATTTTTCAAAAAATAATTTTTTAATGTCGCAAATTTTAAATACGCCGAGGATTGCCTTTTCTATAGTGAATTTGTCAAAAAATAAATTTTGACTGTGGCAAATTTTAAATATACCGAGGATTGCCTTTTCTATAGTGAATTTGTCAAAAAATTAATTTTTACAGTGGCAAATTTTAAATATACCGATGGCTGCCTTTTCTATAGTGAATTTTCAAAAAATTATTTTTTGCTGTCGCAAATTTTAAATACGCCGAGGATTGCCTTTTCTATAGTAAATTTTTCAAAAAATAATTTTTTACTGTCGCAAATTTTAAATACCCCGAGGATTGCCTTTTCTGTAGTGAATTTGTCAAAATATTATTTTTTACGGTCGCAAATTTTAAATACGCCGAGGATTGCCTTTTCTCTAGTAAATTTTTCAAAAAATAATTTTTCACTGTCGCAAATTTTAAATACGCCGAGGATTGCCTTTTCTATAGTAAATTTTTCAAAAAATAATTTTTTACTGTCGCTAATTTTAAATACGCCGAGGATTGCCTTTTCTATAGTGAATTTGTCAAAAAATAAATTTTTACTGTCGCAAATTTTAAATACGCCGAGGATTGCCTTTTCTATAGTAAATTTTTCAAAAAAAATTTTTTACTGTCGCAAATTTTAAATTAGCCGAGGTTTGCCTTTTCTATAGTAAATTTTTCAAAAAATAATTTTTTACTGTCGCAAATTTAAAATACGCCGAGGATTGCCTTTTCTATAGTAAATTTATCAAAAAATATATTTTTACTGTGGCAAATTTTAAATATACCGAGGATTGTCTTTTCTATAGTGAATTTGTCAAAAAATAAATTTTTACTGTCGCAAATTTTAAATACACCGGGGATTGCCTTTTCTATAGTAAATTTTGCAAAAAATAATTTTTTACTGTCGCAAATTTTAAATACACCGGGGATTGCCTTTTCTATAGTAAATTTTTCAAAAAATAATTTTTTACTGTCGCAAATTTTAAATACGCCGAGGATTGCCTTTTCTATAGTAAATTTATCAAAAAATAAATTTTTACTGTGGCAAATTTTAAATATACCGAGGATTGTCTTTTCTATAGTGAATTTGTCAAAAAATAATTTTTTACTGTCGCAAATTTTAAATACCCCGAGGATTGCCTTTGCTATAGTGAATTTGTCAAAATAATATTTTTTACGGTCGCAAATTTTAAATACGCCGAGGATTGCCTTTTCTATAGTAAATTTTTCAAAAAATAATTTTTTACTGTCGCAAATTTTAAATACGCCGAGGATTGCCTTTTCTATAGTAAATTTTTCAAAAAATAATTTTTTACTGTCGCAAATTTTAAATACGCCGAGGATTGCCTTTTCTATAGTAAATTTTTCAAAAAATAATTTTTTACTGTCGCAAATTTTAAAAACGCCGAGGATTGCCTTTTCTATAGTAAATTTTTCAAAAAATAATTTTTTACTGTCGCAAATTTTAAATACGCCGAGGATTGCCTTTTCTATAGTAAATTTTTCAAAAAATAATTTTTTACTGTCGCAAATTTTAAACACGCCGAGGATTACCTTTTCTATAGTGAATTTGTCAAAATATTATTTTTTACGGTCGCAAATTTTAAATACGCCGAGGATTGCCTTTTCTATAGTAAATTTTTCAAAAAATAATTTTTCACTGTCGCAAATTTTAAATACGCCGAGGATTGCCTTTTCTATAGTAAATTTATCAAAAAATATATTTTTACTGTGGCAAATTTTAAATATACCGAGGATTGTCTTTTCTATAGTGAATTTGTCAAAAAATAAATTTTTACTGTCGCAAATTTTAAATACACCGGGGATTGCCTTTTCTATAGTAAATTTTGCAAAAAATAATTTTTTACTGTCGCAAATTTTAAATACACCGGGGATTGCCTTTTCTATAGTAAATTTTTCAAAAAATAATTTTTTACTGTCGCAAATTTTAAATACGCCGAGGATTGCCTTTTCTATAGTAAATTTATCAAAAAATAAGTTTTTACTGTGGCAAATTTTAAATATACCGAGGATTGTCTTTTCTATAGTGAATTTGTCAAAAAATAATTTTTTACTGTCGGAAATTTTAAATACACCGAGGATTGCCTTTTCTATAGTGAATTTGTCAAAATAATATTTTTTACGGTCGCAAATTTTAAATACGCCGAGGATTGCCTTTTCTATAGTAAATTTTTCAAAAAATAATTTTTTACTGTCGCAAATTTTAAATACGCCGAGGATTGCCTTTTCTATAGTAAATTTTTCTAAAAATAATTTTTTATTGTCGCAAATTTTAAATACGCCGAGGATTGCCTTTTCTATAAATTTTTCAAAAAATAATTTTTCACTGTCGCAAATTTTAAATACGCCGAGGATTGCCTTTTCTATAGTAAATTTTTCAATTAATAATTTTTTACTGTCGCTAATTTTAAATACGCCGAGGATTGCCTTTTCCATAGTGAATTTGTCAAAAATAAATTTTTACTGTCGCAAATTTTAAATACGCCGAGGATTGCCTTTTCTATAGTGAATTTTTCAAAAAATAATTTTTTACTGTCGCAAATTTTAAATACGCCGAGGATTGCCTTTTCTATAGTGAATTTGTCAAAAAATAATTTTTTACTGTCGCAAATTTTAATACGCCGAGGATTGCCTTTTCTATAGTAAATTTTTCAAAAAATAATTTTTTACTGTTGCAAATTTTAAATACGCCGAGGATTGCCTTTTCTATAGTAAATTTTTCAAAAAATAATTTTTTACTGTTGCAAATTTTAAATACGCCGAGGATTGCCTTTTCTATAGTGAATTTGTCAAAAAATAAATTTTGACTGTGGCAAATTTTAAATATACCGAGGATTGCCTTTTCTATAGTGAATTTGTCAAAAAATTAATTTTTACAGTGGCAAATTTTAAATATACCGATGGCTGCCTTTTCTATAGTGAATTATCAAAAAATTATTTTTTGCTGTCGCAAATTTTAAATACGCCGAGGATTGCCTTTTCTATAGTAAATTTTTCAAAAAATAATTTTTTACTGTCGCAAATTTTAAATACCCCGAGGATTGCCTTTTCTATAGTGAATTTGTCAAAATATTATTTTTTACGGTCGCAAATTTTAAATACGCCGAGGATTGCCTTTTCTATAGTAAATTTTTCAAAAAATAGTTTTTCACTGTCGCAAATTTAAATACGCCGAGGATTGCCTTTTCTATAGTAAATTTTTCAAAAATAATTTTTTACTGTCGCTAATTTTAAATACGCCGAGGATTGCCTTTTCTATAGTGAATTTGTCAAAAAATAAATTTTTACTGTCGCAAATTTTAAATACGCCGAGGATTGCCTTTTCTATAGTAAATTTTTCAAAAAATAATTTTTTACTGTCGCAAATTTTAAATTAGCCGAGGATTGCCTTTTCTATAGTAAATTTTTCAAAAAATAATTTTTTACTGTCGCAAATTTTAAATACGCCGAGGATTGCCTTTTCTATAGTAAATTTATCAAAAAATATATTTTTACTGTGGCAAATTTTAAATATACCGAGGATTGTCTTTTCTATAGTGAATTTGTCAAAAAATAAATTTTTACTGTCGCAAATTTTAAATACACCGGGGATTGCCTTTTCTATAGTAAATTTTGCAAAAAATAATTTTTTACTGTCGCAAATTTTAAATACACCGGGGATTGCCTTTTCTATAGTAAATTTTTCAAAAAGTAATTTTTACTGTCGCAAATTTTAAATACGCCGAGGATTGCCTTTTCTATAGTAAATTTATCAAAAATAAATTTTTACTGTGGCAAATTTTAAATATACCGAGGATTGTCTTTTCTATAGTGAATTTGTCAAAAAATAATTTTTTACTGTCGCAAATTTTAAATACCCCGAGGATTGCCTTTTCTTTAGTGAATTTGTCAAAATAATATTTTTTACGGTCGCAAATTTTAAATACGCCGAGGATTGCCTTTTCTATAGTAAATTTTTCAAAAAATAATTTTTTACTGTCGCAAATTTTAAATACGCCGAGGATTGCCTTTTCTATAGTAAATTTTTCTAAAAATAATTTTTTATTGTCGCAAATTTTAAATACGCCGAGGATTGCCTTTTCTATAGTAAATTTTTCAAAAAATAATTTTTCACTGTCGCAAATTTTAAATACGCCGAGGATTGCCTTTTCTATAGTAAATTTTTCAAAAAATAATTTTTTACTGTCGCTAATTTTAAATACGCCGAGGATTGCCTTTTCTATAGTGAATTTGTCAAAAAATAAATTTTTACTGTCGCAAATTTTAAATACGCCGAGGATTGCCTTTTCTATAGTAAATTTTTCAAAAAATAATTTTTTACTGTCGCAAATTTTAAATACGCCGAGGATTGCCTTTTCTATAGTAAATTTTTCAAAAAATAATTTTTTATTATCGCAAATTTTAAATACGCCGAGGATTGCCTTTTCTATAGTAAATTTTTCAAAAAATATTTTTTTACTGTCGCAAATTTTAAAAACGCCGAGGATTGCCTTTTCTATAGTAAATTTTTCAAAAAATAATTTTTTACTGTCGCAAATTTTAAATACGCCGAGGATTGCCTTTTCTATAGTAAATTTTTCAAAAAATAATTTTTTACTGTCGCAAATTTTAAATACGCCGAGGATTGCCTTTTCTATAGTAAACTTTTCAAAAAATAATTTTTTACTGTCGCAAATTCTAAATACGCCGATGATTGCCTTTTCTATAGTAGATTTTTCAAAAAATAATTTTTTACTGTCGCAAATTTTAAATACGCCGAGGATTGCCTTTTCTATAGTAAATTTTTCAAAAAATAATTTTTGACTGTCGCAAATTTTAAATACGCCGAGGATTGCCTTTTCTATAGTAAATTTTTCAAAAAATAATTTTTTACTGTCGCAAATTTTATATACGCCGAGGATTGCCTTTTCTATAGTAAATTTTTCAAAAATAATTTTTTACTGTCGCAAATTTTAAATACGCCGAGGATTGCCTTTTCTATAGTAAATTTTTCAAAAAATAATTTTTTACTGTCGCAAATTTTAAATACGCCGGGTTTGCAATTTCTATAGTGAATTTGTCAAAAAATAAATTTTTACTCTCGCAAATTTTAAATACGCCGAGGATTGCCTTTTCTATAGTAAATTTTTCAAAAAATAATTTTTTACTGTCGCAAATTTTAAATACGCCGAGGATTGCCTTTTCTATAGTGAATTTGTCAAAATAATATTTTTTACGGTCGCAAATTTTAAATACGCCGAGGATTGCCTTTTCTATAGTGAATTTGTCAAAAAATAATTTTTTACTGTCGCAAATTTTAAATATACCGAGGATTGCCTTTTCTATAGTGAATTTGTCAAAATAATATTTTTACGGTCGCAAATTTTAAATACGCCGAGAATTGCCTTTTCTATAGTGAATTGTTCAAAAAATAATTTTTTACTGTCGCAAATTTTAAACACGCCGAGGATTGCCTTTTCTATAGTGAATTTGTCAAAAAATAATTTTTTACTGTCGCAAATTTTAAATACGCCGAGGATTGCCTTTTCTATAGTAAATTTTTCAAAAAATAATTTTTTACTGTTGCAAATTTTAAATACGCCGAGGATTGCCTTTTCTATAGTAAATTTTTCAAAAAATAATTTTTTAATGTCGCAAATTTTAAATACGCCGAGGATTGCCTTTTCTATAGTGAATTTGTCAAAAAATAAATTTTGACTGTGGCAAATTTTAAATATACCGAGGATTGCCTTTTCTATAGTGAATTTGTCAAAAAATTAATTTTTACAGTGGCAAATTTTAAATATACCGATGCCTGCCTTTTCTATAGTGAATTTTCAAAAAATTATTTTTTGCTGTCGCAAATTTTAAATACGCCGAGGATTGCCTTTTCTATAGTAAATTTTTCAAAAAATAATTTTTTACTGTCGCAAATTTTAAATACCCCGAGGATTGCCTTTTCTGTAGTGAATTTGTCAAAATATTATTTTTTACGGTCGCAAATTTTAAATACGCCGAGGATTGCCTTTTCTATAGTAAATTTTTCAAAAAATAATTTTTCACTGTCGCAAATTTTAAATACGCCGAGGATTGCCTTTTCTATAGTAAATTTTTCAAAAAATAATTTTTTACTGTCGCTAATTTTAAATACGCCGAGGATTGCCTTTTCTATAGTGAATTTGTCAAAAAATAAATTTTTACTGTCGCAAATTTTAAATACGCCGAGGATTGCCTTTTCTATAGTAAATTTTTCAAAAAAAAATTTTTACTGTCGCAAATTTTAAATTAGCCGAGGATTGCCTTTTCTATAGTAAATTTTTCAAAAAATAATTTTTTACTGTCGCAAATTTTAAATACGCCGAGGATTGCCTTTTCTATAGTAAATTTATCAAAAAATATATTTTTACTGTGGCAAATTTTAAATATACCGAGGATTGTCTTTTCTATAGTGAATTTGTCAAAAAATAAATTTTTACTGTCGCAAATTTTAAATACACCGGGGATTGCCTTTTCTATAGTAAATTTTGCAAAAAATAATTTTTTACTGTCGCAAATTTTAAATACACCGGGGATTGCCTTTTCTATAGTAAATTTTTCAAAAAATAATTTTTTACTGTCGCAAATTTTAAATACGCCGAGGATTGCCTTTTCTATAGTAAATTTATCAAAAAATAAATTTTTACTGTGGCAAATTTTAAATATACCGAGGATTGTCTTTTCTATAGTGAATTTGTCAAAAAATAATTTTTTACTGTCGCAAATTTTAAATACCCCGAGGATTGCCTTTGCTATAGTGAATTTGTCAAAATAATATTTTTTACGGTCGCAAATTTTAAATACGCCGAGGATTGCCTTTTCTATAGTAAATTTTTCAAAAAATAATTTTTTACTGTCGCAAATTTTAAATACGCCGAGGATTGCCTTTTCTATAGTAAATTTTTCAAAAAATAATTTTTTACTGTCGCAAATTTTAAATACGCCGAGGATTGCCTTTTCTATAGTAAATTTTTCAAAAAATAATTTTTTACTGTCGCAAATTTTAAAAACGCCGAGGATTGCCTTTTCTATAGTAAATTTTTCAAAAATAATTTTTTACTGTCGCAAATTTTAAATACGCCGAGGATTGCCTTTTCTATAGTAAATTTTTCAAAAAATAATTTTTTACTGTCGCAAATTTTAAACACGCCGAGGATTACCTTTTCTATAGTGAATTTGTCAAAATATTATTTTTTACGGTCGCAAATTTTAAATACGCCGAGGATTGCCTTTTCTATAGTAAATTTTTCAAAAAATAATTTTTCACTGTCGCAAATTTTAAATACGCCGAGGATTGCCTTTTCTATAGTAAATTTTTCAAAAAATATATTTTTACTGTGGCAAATTTTAAATATACCGAGGATTGTCTTTTCTATAGTGAATTTGTCAAAAAATAAATTTTTACTGTCGCAAATTTTAAATACACCGGGGATTGCCTTTTCTATAGTAAATTTTGCAAAAAATAATTTTTTACTGTCGCAAATTTTAAATACACCGGGGATTGCCTCTTCTATAGTAAATTTTTCAAAAAATAATTTTTTACTGTCGCAAATTTTAAATACGCCGAGGATTGCCTTTTCTATAGTAAATTTATCAAAAAATAAGTTTTTACTGTGGCAAATTTTAAATATACCGAGGATTGTCTTTTCTATAGTGAATTTGTCAAAAAATAATTTTTTACTGTCGGAAATTTTAAATACACCGAGGATTGCCTTTTCTATAGTGAATTTGTCAAAATAATATTTTTTACGGTCGCAAATTTTAAATACGCCGAGGATTGCCTTTTCTATAGTAAATTTTTCAAAAAATAATTTTTTACTGTCGCAAATTTTAAATACGCCGAGGATTGCCTTTTCTATAGTAAATTTTTCTAAAAATAATTTTTTATTGTCGCAAATTTTAAATACGCCGAGGATTGCCTTTTCTATAGTGAATTTTTCAAAAAATAATTTTTTACTGTCGGAAATTTTAAACACGCCGAGGATTGCCTTTTCTATAGTGAATTTGTCAAAAAATAATTTTTTACTGTCGCAAATTTTAAATACGCCGAGGATTGCCTTTTCTATAGTAAATTTTTCAAAAAATAATTTTTTACTGTTGCAAATTTTAAATACGCCGAGGATTGCCTTTTCTATAGTAAATTTTTCAAAAAATAATTTTTTAATGTCGCAAATTTTAAATACGCCGAGGATTGCCTTTTCTATAGTGAATTTGTCAAAAAATAAATTTTGACTGTGGCAAATTTTAAATATACCGAGGATTGCCTTTTCTATAGTGAATTTGTCAAAAAATTAATTTTTACAGTGGCAAATTTTAAATATACCGATGGCTGCCTTTTCTATAGTGAATTTTCAAAAAATTATTTTTTGCTGTCGCAAATTTTAAATACGCCGAGGATTGCCTTTTCTATAGTAAATTTTTCAAAAAATAATTTTTTACTGTCGCAAATTTTAAATACCCCGAGGATTGCCTTTTCTGTAGTGAATTTGTCAAAATATTATTTTTTACGGTCGCAAATTTTAAATACGCCGAGGATTGCCTTTTCTATAGTAAATTTTTCAAAAAATAATTTTTCACTGTCGCAAATTTTAAATACGCCGAGGATTGCCTTTTCTATAGTAAATTTTTCAAAAAATAATTTTTTACTGTCGCTAATTTTAAATACGCCGAGGATTGCCTTTTCTATAGTGAATTTGTCAAAAAATAAATTTTTACTGTCGCAAATTTTAAATACGCCGAGGATTGCCTTTTCTATAGTAAATTTTTCAAAAAAAATTTTTTACTGTCGCAAATTTTAAATTAGCCGAGGATTGCCTTTTCTATAGTAAATTTTTCAAAAAATAATTTTTTACTGTCGCAAATTTAAAATACGCCGAGGATTGCCTTTTCTATAGTAAATTTATCAAAAAATATATTTTTACTGTGGCAAATTTTAAATATACCGAGGATTGTCTTTTCTATAGTGAATTTGTCAAAAAATAAATTTTTACTGTCGCAAATTTTAAATACACCGGGGATTGCCTTTTCTATAGTAAATTTTGCAAAAAATAATTTTTTACTGTCGCAAATTTTAAATTAGCCGAGGATTGCCTTTTCTATAGTAAATTTTTCAAAAAATAATTTTTTACTGCCGCAAATTTTAAATACGCCGAGGATTGCCTTTTCTATAGTGATTTTGTCAAAAAATAAATTTTTACTGTCGCAAATTTTAAACACGCCGAGGATTGCCTTTTCTATAGTAAATTTTTCAAAAAATATTTTTTTACTGTCGCAAAATTTAAATACGCCGAGGATTGCCTTTTCTATAGTGAATTTGTCAAAAAATAATTTTTTACTGTCGCAGATTTTAAATACGTCGAGGATTGCCTCTTCTATAGTGAATTTCTCAAAAAATTATTTTTTACGGTCGCAAATTTTTAATACGCCGAGGATTGCCTTTTCTATAGTAAATTCTTCAAAAAATTATTTTTTACTGTCGCAAATTTTAAATACGCCGAGGATAACCTTTTCTATAGTAAATTTTTCAAAAAATAATTTTTTACTGTCGCAAGTTTTAAATACGCCGAGGATTGCCTTTTCTATAGCAAATTTTTCAAAAAATAATTTTTTACTGTCGCAAATTTTAAATACGCCGAGGATTGCCTTTTCTATAGTGAATTTCTCAAAAAATTATTTTTTGCTGTCGCGAACTTTAAATACGCCCAGGATTGCCTTTTCTATAGTAAATTTTTCAAAAAATTATTTTTTGCTGTCGCAAATTTTAAATACGCCCAGGATTGCCTTTTCTATAGTAAATTTTTCAAAAAATAATTTTTTACTGTAGCAAATTTAAAATGCGCCGAGGATTGCCTTTTCTATAGTAAATATTACAAAAAATAATTTTTTACTGTCGCAAATTTTAAATATACCGAGGATTGCCTTTTCTATAGTGAATTTTTCAAAAAATTATTTTTTGCTGTCGCGAATTTTAAATACGCCCAGGATTGCCTTTTCTATAGTAAATTTTTCAAAAAATTATTTTTTGCTGTCGCAAATTTTAAATACGCCCAGGATTGCCTTTTCTATAGTAAATTTTTCAAAAAATAATTTTTTACTGTAGCAAATTTAAAATGCGCCGAGGATTGCCTTTTCTATAGTAAATTTTTCACAAAATAATTTTTTACTGTCGCAAATTTTAAATACGCCGAGGATTGCCTTTTCTATAGTAAATTTTTCAAAAAATAATATTTTACTGCCGCAAATTTTAAATACGCCGAGGATTGCCTTTTCTATATTGATTTTGTCAAAAAATAAATTTTTACTGTCGCAAATTTTAAATATACCGAGGATTGCCTTTTCTATAGTGAATTTTTCAAAAAATTATTTTTTGCTGTCGCAAATTTTAAATACGCCCAGGATTGCCTTTTCTATAGTAAATTTTTCAAAAAATAATTTTTTACTGCCGCAAATTTTAAATACGCCGAGGATTGCCTTTTCTATAGTAAATTTTTCAAAACATAATTTTTTACTGTCGCAAATTCTACATACGCCGAGGATTGCCTTTCCTATAGTGAATTTGTCAAAATAATATTTTTTACGGTCGCAAATTTTAAATACGCCGAGGATTGCCTTTTCTATAGTGAATTTGTCAAAATAATATTTTTTACGGTTGCAAATTTTAAATACGCCGAGGATTGCCTTTTCTGTAGTAAATTTTTCAAAAAATAATTTTTTACTGCCGCAAATTTTAAATACGCCGAGGATTGCCTTTTCTATAGTGATTTTGTCAAAAAATAAATTTTTACTGTCGCAAATTTTAAACACGCCGAGGATTGCCTTTTCTATAGTAAATTTTTCAAAAAATATTTTTTTACTGTCGCAAAATTTAAATACGCCGAGGATTGCCTTTTCTATAGTGAATTTGTCAAAAAATAATTTTTTACTGTCGCAGATTTTAAATACGTCGAGGATTGCCTTTTCTATAGTGAATTTCTCAAAAAATTATTTTTTACTGTCGCAAAATTTAAATACGCCGAGGATTGCCTTTTCTATAGTAAATTTTTCAAACATAATTTTTTACTGTCGCAAATTCTACATACGCCGAGGATTGCCTTTCCTATAGTGAATTTGTCAAAATAATATTTTTTACGGTCGCAAATTTTAAATACGCCGAGGATTGCCTTTTCTATAGTGAATTTGTCAAAATAATATTTTTTACGGTTGCAAATTTTAAATACGCCGAGGATTGCCTTTTCTGTAGTAAATTTTTCAAAAAATAATTTTTTACTGCCGCAAATTTTAAATACGCCGAGGATTGCCTTTTCTATAGTGATTTTGTCAAAAAATAAATTTTTACTGTCGCAAATTTTAAACACGCCGAGGATTGCCTTTTCTATAGTAAATTTTTCAAAAAATATTTTTTTACTGTCGCAAAATTTAAATACGCCGAGGATTGCCTTTTCTATAGTGAATTTGTCAAAAAATAAATTTTTACTGTCGCAAATTTTAAATACGCCGAGGATTGCCTTTTCTATAGTGAATTTGTCAAAATAATATTTTTTACGGTTGCAAATTTTAAATACGCCGAGGATTGCCTTTTCTGTAGTAAATTTTTCAAAAAATAATTTTTTACTGCCGCAAATTTTTAATACGCCGAGGATTGCCTTTTCTATAGTAAATTCTTCAAAAAATTATTTTTTACTGTCGCAAATTTTAAATACGCCGAGGATAACCTTTTCTATAGTAAATTTTTCAAAAAATAATTTTTTACTGTCGCAAGTTTTAAATACGCCGAGGATTGCCTTTTCTATAGTAAATTTTTCAAAAAATAATTTTTTACTGTCGCAAATTTTAAATACGCCGAGGATTGCCTTTTCTATAGTGAATTTCTCAAAAAATTATTTTTTACGGTCGCAAATTTTTAATACGCCGAGGATTGCCTTTTCTATAGTAAATTTTTCAAAAATTAATTTTTTACTGCCGCAAATTTTAAATACGCCGAGGATTGCCTTTTCTATAGTGATTTTGTCAAAAAATAAATTTTTACTGTCGCAAATTTTAAATACTCCGAGGATTGCCTTTTCTATAGTAAATTTTTCAAAAAATAATTTTTTACTGTCGCAAAATTTAAATACGCCGAGGATTGCCTTTTCTATAGTAAATTTTTCAAAAAATAATTTTTTACTGTCGCAAAATTTTTAATGCGCCGAGGATTGCCTTTTCTATAGTAAATTTTTCACTAAATAACTTTTTACTGTCGCAAATTTTAAATACGCCGAGGATTGCCTTTTCTATAGTAAATATTTCAAAAAATAATTTTTTACTGCCGCAAATTTTAAATACGCCGAGGATTGCCTTTTCTATAGTGATTTTGTCAAAAAATAAATTTTTACTGTCGCAAATTTCAAATTTACCGAGGTTTGCCTTTTCTATAGTGAATTTTTCAAAAAATAATTTTTTGCTGTCGCAAATTTTAAATACGCCCAGGATTGCCTTTTCTATAGTAAATTTTTCAAAAAATAATTTTTTACTGCCGCAAATTTTAAATACGCCGAGGATTGCCTTTTCTATAGTAAATTTTTCAAAAAATAATTTTTTACTGTCGCAAATTCTACATACGCCGAGGATTGCCTTTCCTATAGTGAATTTGTCAAAATAATATTTTTTACGGTCGCAAATTTTAAATACGCCGAGGATTGCCTTTTCTATAGTGAATTTGTCAAAATAATATTTTTTACGGTTGCAAATTTTAAATACGCCGAGGATAGCCTTTTCTATAGTAAATATTTCAAAAAATAATTTTTTACTGCCGAAAATTTTAAATACGCCGAGGATTGCCTTTTCTATAGTGATTTTGTCAAAAAATTAGTTTTTACTGTCGCAACTTTTAAATACGCCGAGGATTGCCTTTCCTATAGTAAATTTTTCAAAAATATTTTTTTACTGTCGCAAATTTTAAATACGCCGAGGATTGCCTTTTTTATAGTGAATTTCTCAAAAAATTATTTTTTACGGTCGCAAATTTTTAATACGCCGCAGATTGCCTTTTCTATAGTAAATTTTTCAAAAAATTATTTTTTACTGTCGCAAATATTAAATACACCGAGGATTGCCTTTTCTATAGTAAATTTTTCAACAAATAATTTTTTACCGTCGCAAATTTTAAATGCGCCGAGGATTGCCTTTTCTATAGTAAATTTTTCAAAAAATAATTTTTTCTGTCGCAAATTTTAAATACGCCGAGGATTGCCTTTTCTATAGTAAATTTTTCAAAAAATAATTTTTTACTGCCGCAAATTTTAAATACGCCGAGGATTGCCTTTTCTATAGTAAATTTTTCAAAAAATAATTTTTTACTGTCGCAAATTTTAAATATACCGAGGATTGCCTTTTCTATAGTGAATTTTTCAAAAAATTATTTTTTGCTGTCGCGAATTTTAAATACGCCCAGGATTGCCTTTCTATAGTAAATTTTTCAAAAAATTATTTTTTGCTGTCGCAAATTTTAAATACACCCAGGATAGCCTTTTCTATAGTAAATTTTTCAAAAAATAATTTGTTACTGTAGCAAATTTAAAATGCGCCGAGGATTGCCTTTTCTATAGTAAATTTTTCAAAAAATAATTTTTTACTGTCGCAAATTTTAAATGCGCCGAGGATTGCCTTTTCTATAGTAAATTTTTCACAAAATAATTTTTTACTGTCGCAAATTTTAAATACGCCGAGGATTGCCTTTTCTATAGTAAATTTTTCAAAAAATAATTTTTTACTGCCGCAAATTTTAAATACGCCGAGGATTGCCTTTTCTATAGTGATTTTGTCAAAAAATAAATTTTTACTGTCGCAAATTTCAAATACCCCGAGGATTGCCTTTGCTATAGTGAATTTGTCAAAATAATATTTTTTACGGTCGCAAATTTTAAATACGCCGAGGATTGCCTTTTCTATAGTAAATTTTTCAAAAAATAATTTTTTACTGTCGCAAATTTTAAATACGCCGAGGATTGCCTTTTCTATAGTAAATTTTTCAAAAAATAATTTTTTACTGTCGCAAATTTTAAATACGCCGAGGATTGCCTTTTCTATAGTAAATTTTTCAAAAAATAATTTTTTACTGTCGCAAATTTTAAAAACGCCGAGGATTGCCTTTTCTATAGTAAATTTTTCAAAAAATAATTTTTTACTGTCGCAAATTTTAAATACGCCGAGGATTGCCTTTTCTATAGTAAATTTTTCAAAAAATAATTTTTTACTGTCGCAAATTTTAAACACGCCGAGGATTACCTTTTCTATAGTGAATTTGTCAAAATATTATTTTTTACGGTCGCAAATTTTAAATACGCCGAGGATTGCCTTTTCTATAGTAAATTTTTCAAAAAATAATTTTTCACTGTCGCAAATTTTAAATACGCCGAGGATTGCCTTTTCTATAGTAAATTTATCAAAAAATATATTTTTACTGTGGCAAATTTTAAATATACCGAGGATTGTCTTTTCTATAGTGAATTTGTCAAAAAATAAATTTTTACTGTCGCAAATTTTAAATACACCGGGGATTGCCTTTTCTATAGTAAATTTTGCAAAAAATAATTTTTTACTGTCGCAAATTTTAAATACACCGGGGATTGCCTTTTCTATAGTAAATTTTTCAAAAAATAATTTTTTACTGTCGCAAATTTTAAATACGCCGAGGATTGCCTTTTCTATAGTAAATTTATCAAAAAATAAGTTTTTACTGTGGCAAATTTTAAATATACCGAGGATTGTCTTTTCTATAGTGAATTTGTCAAAAAATAATTTTTTACTGTCGGAAATTTTAAATACACCGAGGATTGCCTTTTCTATAGTGAATTTGTCAAAATAATATTTTTTACGGTCGCAAATTTTAAATACGCCGAGGATTGCCATTTCTATAGTAAATTTTTCAAAAAATAATTTTTTACTGTCGCAAATTTTAAATACGCCGAGGATTGCCTTTTCTATAGTAAATTTTTCTAAAAATAATTTTTTATTGTCGCAAATTTTAAATACGCCGAGGATTGCCTTTTCTATAAATTTTTCAAAAAATAATTTTTCACTGTCGCAAATTTTAAATACGCCGAGGATTGCCTTTTCTATAGTAAATTTTTCAATTAATAATTTTTTACTGTCGCTAATTTTAAATACGCCGAGGATTGCCTTTTCCATAGTGAATTTGTCAAAAAATAAATTTTTACTGTCGCAAATTTTAAATACGCCGAGGATTGCCTTTTCTATAGTAAATTTTTCAAAAAATAATTTTTTACTGTCGCAAATTTTAAATA
This sequence comes from Dioctria rufipes, assembly GCA_963924295.1. Classification (NCBI taxonomy): domain Eukaryota; kingdom Metazoa; phylum Arthropoda; class Insecta; order Diptera; family Asilidae; genus Dioctria; species Dioctria rufipes. Next base: position 17,513 of record CAWUPM010001138.1, on the reverse strand, counting down.
CGCCGAGGATTGCCTTTTCTATAGTAAATTTTTCAAAAAATAATTTTTTATTGTCGCAAATTTTAAATACGCCGAGGATTGCCTTTTCTATAGTAAATTTTTCAAAAAATAATTTTTTCTGTCGCAAATTTTAAAAACGCCGAGGATTGCCTTTTCTATAGTAAATTTTTCAAAAAATAATTTTTTACTGTCGCAAATTTTAAATACGCCGAGGATTGCCTTTTCTATAGTAAATTTTTCAAAAAATAATTTTTTACTGTCGCAAATTTTAAATACGCCGAGGATTGCCTTTTCTATAGTAAATTTTTCAAAAAATAATTTTTGACTGTCGCAAATTTTAAATACGCCGAGGATTGCCTTTTCTATAGTAAATTTTTCAAAAAATAATTTTTGACTGTCGCAAATTTTAAATACGCCGAGGATTGCCTTTTCTATAGTAAATTTTTCAAAAAATAATTTTTTACTGTCGCAAATTTTAAATACGCCGAGGATTGACTTTTCTATAGTAAATTTTTCAAAAAATAATTTTTTACTGTCGCAAATTTTATATACGCCGAGGATTGCCTTTTCTATAGTAAATTTTTCAAAAAATAATTTTTTCTGTCGCAAATTTTAAAAACGCCGAGGATTGCCTTTTCTATAGTGAATTTGTCAAAAAATAAATTTTGACTGTGGCAAATTTTAAATATACCGAGGATTGCCTTTTCTATAGTGAATTTGTCAAAAAATTATTTTTTACAGTGGCAAATTTTAAATATACCGATGGCTGCCTTTTCTATAGTGAATTTTCAAAAAATTATTTTTTGCTGTCGCAAATTTTAAATACGCCGAGGATTGCCTTTTCTATAGTAAATTTTTCAAAAAATAATTTTTCACTGTCGCAAATTTTAAATACGCCGAGGATTGCCTTTTCTATAGTAAATTTATCAAAAAATATATTTTTACTGTGGCAAATTTTAAATATACCGAGGATTGTCTTTTCTATAGTGAATTTGTCAAAAAATAAATTTTTACTGTCGCAAATTTTAATACACCGGGGATTGCCTTTTCTATAGTAAATTTTGCAAAAAATAATTTTTTACTGTCGCAAATTTTAAATACACCGGGGATTGCCTTTTCTATAGTAAATTTTCAAAAAATAATTTTTTACTGTCGCAAATTTTAAATACGCCGAGGATTGCCTTTTCTATAGTAAATTTATCAAAAAATAAGTTTTTACTGTGGCAAATTTTAAATATACCGAGGATTGTCTTTTCTATAGTGAATTTGTCAAAAAATAATTTTTTACTGTCGGAAATTTTAAATACACCGAGGATTGCCTTTTCTATAGTGAATTTGTCAAAATAATATTTTTTACGGTCGCAAATTTTAAATACGCCGAGGATTGCCTTTTCTATAGTAAATTTTTCAAAAAATAATTTTTTACTGTCGCAAATTTTAAATACGCCGAGGATTGCCTTTTCTATAGTAAATTTTTCTAAAAATAATTTTTTATTGTCGCAAATTTTAAATACGCCGAGGATTGCCTTTTCTATAAATTTTTCAAAAAATAATTTTTCACTGTCGCAAATTTTAAATACGCCGAGGATTGCCTTTTCTATAGTAAATTTTTCAATTAATAATTTTTTACTGTCGCTAATTTTAAATACGCCGAGGATTGCCTTTTCCATAGTGAATTTGTCAAAAATAAATTTTTACTGTCGCAAATTTTAAATACGCCGAGGATTGCCTTTTCTATAGTAAATTTTTCAAAAAATAATTTTTTACTGTCGCAAATTTTAAATACGCCGAGGATTGCCTTTTCTATAGTAAATTTTTCAAAAAATAATTTTTTACTGTCGCAAATTTTAAATACGCCGAGGATTGCCTTTTCTATAGTAAATTTTTCAAAAAATAATTTTTTACTGTCGCAAATTTTAAATACGCCGAGGATTGCCTTTTCTATAGTAAATTTTTCAAAAAATAATTTTTGACTGTCGCAAATTTTAAATACGCCGAGGATTGCCTTTTCTATAGTAAATTTTTCAAAAAATAATTTTTGACTGTCGCAAATTTTAAATACGCCGAGGATTGCCTTTTCTATAGTAAATTTTTCAAAAAATAATTTTTTACTGTCGCAAATTTTAAATACGCCGAGGATTGACTTTTCTATAGTAAATTTTTCAAAAAATAATTTTTTACTGTCGCAAATTTTATATACGCCGAGGATTGCCTTTTCTATAGTAAATTTTTCAAAAAATAATTTTTTCTGTCGCAAATTTTAAAAACGCCGAGGATTGCCTTTTCTATAGTGAATTTGTCAAAAAATAAATTTTGACTGTGGCAAATTTTAAATATACCGAGGATTGCCTTTTCTATAGTGAATTTGTCAAAAAATTATTTTTTACAGTGGCAAATTTTAAATATACCGATGGCTGCCTTTTCTATAGTGAATTTTCAAAAAATTATTTTTTGCTGTCGCAAATTTTAAATACGCCGAGGATTGCCTTTTCTATAGTAAATTTTTCAAAAAATAATTTTTTAATGTCGCAAATTTTAAATACGCCGAGGATTGCCTTTTCTATAGTAGATTTTTCAAAAAATAATTTTTTACTGTCGCAAATTTTAAATACGCCGAGGATTGCCTTTTCTATAGTAAATTTTTCAAAAAATAATTTTTGAGTGTCGCAAATTTTAAATACGCCGAGGATTGCCTTTTCTATAGTAAATTTTTCAAAAAATAATTTTTTACTGTCGCAAATTTTATATACGCCGAGGATTGCCTTTTCTATAGTAAATTTTTCAAAAAATAATTTTTTCTGTCGCAAATTTTAAAAACGCCGAGGATTGCCTTTTCTATAGTAAATTTTTCAAAAAATAATTTTTTATTGTCGCAAATTTTAAATACGCCGAGGAATGCCTTTTCTATAGTAAATTTTTCAAAAAATAATTTTTTCTGTCGCAAATTTTAAAAACGCCGAGGATTGCCTTTTCTATAGTAAATTTTTCAAAAAATAATTTTTTACTGTCGCAAATTTTAAATACGCCGAGGATTGCCTTTTCTATAGTAAATTTTTCAAAAAATAATTTTTTACTGTCGCAAATTTTAAATACGCCGAGGATTGCCTTTTCTATAGTAAACTTTTCAAAAAATAATTTTTTACTGTCGCAAATTCTAAATACGCCGAGGATTGCCTTTTCTATAGTAGATTTTTCAAAAAATAATTTTTTACTGTCGCAAATTTTAAATACGCCGAGGATTGCCTTTTCTATAGTAAATTTTTCAAAAAATAATTTTTGACTGTCGCAAATTTTAAATACGCCGAGGATTGCCTTTTCTATAGTAAATTTTTCAAAAAATAATTTTTGACTGTCGCAAATTTTAAATACGCCGAGGATTGCCTTTTCTATAGTAAATTTTTCAAAAAATAATTTTTTACTGTCGCAAATTTTATATACGCCGAGGATTGCCTTTTCTATAGTAGATTTTTCAAAAAATAATTTTTTACTGTCGCAAATTTTAAATACGCCGAGGATTGCCTTTTCTATAGTAAATTTTTCAAAAAATAATTTTTGACTGTCGCAAATTTTAAATACGCCGAGGATTGCCTTTTCTATAGTAAATTTTTCAAAAAATAATTTTTGACTGTCGCAAATTTTAAATACGCCGAGGATTGCCTTTTCTATAGTAAATTTTTCAAAAAATATATTTTTACTGTGGCAAATTTTAAATACGCCGAGGATTGCCCTTTCTATAGTAAATTTTTCAAAAAATAATTTTTTATTGTCGCAAATTTTAAATACGCCGAGGATTGCCTTTTCTATAGTAAATTTTTCAAAAAATAATTTTTTCTGTCGCAAATTTTAAAAACGCCGAGGATTGCCTTTTCTATAGTAAATTTTTCAAAAAATAATTTTTTACTGTCGCAAATTTTAAATACGCCGAGGATTGCCTTTTCTATAGTAAATTTTTCAAAAAATAATTTTTTACTGTCGCAAATTTTAAATACGCCGAGGATTGCCTTTTCTATAGTAAACTTTTCAAAAAATAATTTTTTACTGTCGCAAATTCTAAATACGCCGAGGATTGCCTTTTCTATAGTAGATTTTTCAAAAAATAATTTTTTACTGTCGCAAATTTTAAATACGCCGAGGATTGCCTTTTCTATAGTAAATTTTTCAAAAAATAATTTTTGACTGTCGCAAATTTTAAATACGCCGAGGATTGCCTTTTCTATATTAAATTTTTCAAAAAATAATTTTTTACTGTCGCAAATTTTATATACGCCGAGGATTGCCTTTTCTATGGTAAATTTTTCGAAAAATAATTTTTTACTGTCGCAAATTTTAAATACGCCGAGGATTGCCTTTTCTATAGTAAATTTTTCAAAAAATAATTTTTTACTGTCGCAAATTTTAAATACGCCGAGGTTTGCAATTTCTATAGTGAATTTGTCAAAAAATAAATTTTTACTCTCGCAAATTTTAAATACGCCGAGGATTGCCTTTTCTATAGTAAATTTTTCAAAAAATAATTTTTTACTGTCGCAAATTTTATATACGCCGAGGATTGCCTTTTCTATAGTAAATTTTTCAAAAAATAATTTTTTACTGTCGCGAATTTTAAATACGCCGAGGATTGCCTTTTCTATAGTAAATTTTTCAAAAAATAATTTTTTAATGTCGCAAATTTTAAATACGCCGAGGATTGCCTTTTCTATAGTGAATTTGTCAAAAAATAAATTTTGACTGTGGCAAATTTTAAATATACCGAGGATTGCCTTTTCTATAGTGAATTTGTCAAAAAATTATTTTTTACAGTGGCAAATTTTAAATATACCGATGGCTGCCTTTTCTATAGTGAATTTTCAAAAAATTATTTTTTGCTGTCGCAAATTTTAAATACGCCGAGGATTGCCTTTTCTATAGTAAATTTTTCAAAAAATAATTTTTTAATGTCGCAAATTTTAAATACGCCGAGGATTGCCTTTTCTATAGTAGATTTTTCAAAAAATAATTTTTTACTGTCGCAAATTTTAAATACGCCGAGGATTGCCTTTTCTATAGTAAATTTTTCAAAAAATAATTTTTGACTGTCGCAAATTTTAAATACGCCGAGGATTGCCTTTTCTATAGTAAATTTTTCAAAAAATAATTTTTTACTGTCGCAAATTTTATATACGCCGAGGATTGCCTTTTCTATAGTAAATTTTTCAAAAAATAATTTTTTACTGTCGCAAATTTTAAATACGCCGAGGATTGCCTTTTCTATAGTAAATTTTTCAAAAAATAATTTTTTAATGTCGCAAATTTTAAATACGCCGAGGATTGCCTTTTCTATAGTGAATTTGTCAAAAAATAAATTTTGACTGTGGCAAATTTTAAATATACCGAGGATTGCCTTTTCTATAGTGAATTTGTCAAAAAAATTAATTTTTACAGTGGCAAATTTTAAATATACCGATGGCTGCCTTTTCTATAGTGAATTTTCAAAAAATTATTTTTTGCTGTCGCAAATTTTAAATACGCCGAGGATTGCCTTTTCTATAGTAAATTTTTCAAAAAATAATTTTTTACTGTCGCAAATTTTAAATACCCCGAGGATTGCCTTTTCTATAGTGAATTTGTCAAAATATTATTTTTTACGGTCGCAAATTTTAAATACGCCGAGGATTGCCTTTTCTATAGTAAATTTTTCAAAACATAATTTCTCACTGTCGCAAATTTTAAATACGCCGAGGATTGCCTTTTCTATAGTAAATTTTTCAAAAAATAATTTTTTACTGTCGCTAATTTTAAATACGCCGAGGATTGCCTTTTCTATAGTGAATTTGTCAAAAAATAAATTTTTACTGTCGCAAATTTTAAATACGCCGAGGATTGCCTTTTCTATAGTAAATTTATCAAAAAATATATTTTTACTGTGGCAAATTTTAAATATACCGAGGATTGTCTTTTCTATAGTGAATTTGTCAAAAAATAAATTTTTACTGTCGCAAATTTTAAATACACCGGGGATTGCCTTTTCTATAGTAAATTTTGCAAAAAATAATTTTTTACTGTCGCAAATTTTAAATACACCGGGGATTGCCTTTTCTATAGTAAATTTTTCAAAAAATAATTTTTTACTGTCGCAAATTTTAAATACGCCGAGGATTGCCTTTTCTATAGTAAATTTATCAAAAAATAAATTTTTACTGTGGCAAATTTTAAATATACCGAGGATTGTCTTTTCTATAGTGAATTTCTCAAAAAATAATTTTTTACTGTCGCAAATTTTAAATACTCCGAGGATTGCCTTTTCTATAGTGAATTTGTCAAAATAATATTTTTTACGGTCGCAAATTTTAAATACGCCGAGGATTGCCTTTTCTATAGTAAATTTTTCAAAAAATAATTTTTTACTGTCGCAAATTTTAAATACGCCGAGGATTGCCTTTTCTATAGTAAATTGTTCTAAAAATAATTTTTTATTGTCGCAAATTTTAAATACGCCGAGGATTGCCTTTTCTATAGTAAATTTTTCAAAAAATAATTTTTCACTGTCGCAAATTTTAAATACGCCGAGGATTGCCTTTTCTATAGTAAATTTTTCAAAAAATAATTTTTTACTGTCGCTAATTTTAAATACGCCGAGGATTGCCTTTTCTATAGTGAATTTGTCAAAAAATAAATTTTTACTGTCGCAAATTTTAAATACTCCGAGGATTGCCTTTTCTATAGTGAATTTGTCAAAATAATATTTTTTACGGTCGCAAATTTTAAATACGCCGAGGATTGCCTTTTCTATAGTAAATTTTTCAAAAAATAATTTTTTACTGTCGCAAATTTTAAATACGCCGAGGATTGCCTTTTCTATAGTAAATTGTTCTAAAAATAATTTTTTATTGTCGCAAATTTTAAATACGCCGAGGATTGCCTTTTCTATAGTAAATTTTTCAAAAAATAATTTTTCACTGTCGCAAATTTTAAATACGCCGAGGATTGCCTTTTCTATAGTAAATTTTTCAAAAAATAATTTTTTACTGTCGCAAATTTTAAATACACCGGGGATTGCCTTTTCTATAGTAAATTTTTCAAAAAATAATTTTTTACTGTCGCAAATTTTAAATACGCCGAGGATTGCCTTTTCTATAGTAAATTTATCAAAAAATAAATTTTTACTGTGGCAAATTTTAAATATACCGAGGATTGTCTTTTCTATAGTGAATTTCTCAAAAAATAATTTTTTACTGTCGCAAATTTTAAATACTCCGAGGATTGCCTTTTCTATAGTGAATTTGTCAAAATAATATTTTTTACGGTCGCAAATTTTAAATACGCCGAGGATTGCCTTTTCTATAGTAAATTTTTCAAAAAATAATTTTTTACTGTCGCAAATTTTAAATACGCCGAGGATTGCCTTTTCTATAGTAAATTGTTCTAAAAATAATTTTTTATTGTCGCAAATTTCAAATACGCCGAGGATTGCCTTTTCTATAGTAAATTTTTCAAAAAATAATTTTTCACTGTCGCAAATTTTAAATACGCCGAGGATTGCCTTTTCTATAGTAAATTTTTCAAAAAATAATTTTTTACTGTCGCTAATTTTAAATACGCCGAGGATTGCCTTTTCTATAGTGAATTTGTCAAAAAATAAATTTTTACTGTCGCAAATTTTAAATACGCCGAGGATTGCCTTTTCTATAGTAAATTTTTCAAAAATAATTTTTTACTGTCGCTAATTTTAAATACGCCGAGGATTGCCTTTTCTATAGTGATTTGTCAAAAAATAAATTTTTACTGTCGCAAATTTTAAATACGCCGAGGATTGCCTTTTCTATAGTAAATTTATCAAAAAATAAATTTTTACTGTGGCAAATTTTAAATATACCGAGGATTGTCTTTTCTATAGTGAATTTCTCAAAAAATAATTTTTTACTGTCGCAAATTTTAAATACTCGAGGATTGCCTTTTCTATAGTGAATTTGTCAAAATAATATTTTTTACGGTCGCAAATTTTAAATACGCCGAGGATTGCCTTTTCTATAGTGAATTTGTCAAAAAATAATTTTTTACTGTCGCAAATTTTAAATACGCCGAGGATTGCCTTTTCTATAGTGAATTTTTCAAAAAATAATTTTTTACTGTCGCAAATTTTAAATACGCCGAGGATTGCCTTTTCTATAGTGAATTTGTCAAAAAATAATTTTTTACTGTCGCAAATTTTAAATACGCCGAGGATTGCCTTTTCTATAGTAAATTTTTCAAAAAATAATTTTTTACTGTTGCAAATTTTAAATACGCCGAGGATTGCCTTTTCTATAGTAAATTTTTCAAAAAATAATTTTTTAATGTCGCAAATTTTAAATACGCCGAGGATTGCCTTTTCTATAGTGAATTTGTCAAAAAATAAATTTTGACTGTGGCAAATTTTAAACATACCGAGGATTGCCTTTTCTATAGTGAATTTGTCAAAAAATTAATTTTTACAGTGGCAAATTTTAAATATACCGATGGCTGCCTTTTCTATAGTGAATTTTCAAAAAATTATTTTTTGCTGTCGCAAATTTTAAATACGCCGAGGATTGCCTTTTCTATAGTTAATTTTTCAAAAAATAATTTTTTACTGTCGCAAATTTTAAATTAGCCGAGGATTGCCTTTTCTATAGTAAATTTTTCAAAAAATAATTTTTCACTGTCGCAAATTTTAAATACGTCGAGGATTGCCTTTTCTATAGTAAATTTTTCAAAAAATAATTTTTCACTGTCGCAAATTTTAAATACGCCGAGGATTGCCTTTTCTATAGTAAATTTTTCAAAAAATAATTTTTTACTGTCGCTAATTTTAAATACGCCGAGGATTGCCTTTTCTATAGTAAATTTTTCAAAAAAATAATTTTTTACTGTCGCAAATTTTAAATTAGCCGAGGATTGCCTTTTCTATAGTAAATTTTTCAAAAAATAATTTTTTACTGTCGCAAATTTTAAATACGCCGAGGATTGCCTTTTCTATAGTGAATTTGTCAAAAATAAATTTTTACTGTCGCAAATTTTAAATACGCCGAGGATTGCCTTTTCTATAGTAAATTTTTCAAAAAATAATTTTTTACTGTCGCAAATTTTAAATTAGCCGAGGATTGCCTTTTCTATAGTAAATTTTTCAAAAAATAATTTTTTACTGTCGCAAATTTTAAATACGCCGAGGATTGCCTTTTCTATAGTAAATTTATCAAAAAATATATTTTTACTGTGGCAAATTTTAAATATACCGAGGATTGTCTTTTCTATAGTGAATTTGTCAAAAAATAAATTTTTACTGTCGCAAATTTTAAATACACCGGGATTGCCTTTTCTATAGTAAATTTTGCAAAAAATAATTTTTTACTGTCGCAAATTTTAAATACACCGGGGATTGCCTTTTCTATAGTAAATTTTTCAAAAAATAATTTTTTACTGTCGCAAATTTTAAATACGCCGAGGATTGCCTTTTCTATAGTAAATTTATCAAAAAATAAATTTTTACTGTGGCAAATTTTAAATATACGAGGATTGTCTTTTCTATAGTGAATTTGCAAAAAATAATTTTTTATTGTCGCAAATTTTAAATACCCCGAGGATTGCCTTTGCTATAGTGAATTTGTCAAAATAATATTTTTTACGGTCGCAAATTTTAAATACGCCGAGGATTGCCTTTTCTATAGTAAATTTTTCAAAAAATAATTTTTTACTGTCGCAAATTTTAAATACGCCGAGGATTGCCTTTTCTATAGTAAATTTTTCAAAAAATAATTTTTTGCTGTCGCAAATTTTAAATACGCCGAGGATTGCCTTTTCTATAGTAAATTTTTCAAAAAATAATTTTTTACTGTCGCAAATTTTAAAAACGCCGAGGATTGCCTTTTCTATAGTAAATTTTTCAAAAAATAATTTTTTACTGTCGCAAATTTTAAATACGCCGAGGATTGCCTTTTCTATAGTAAATTTTTCAAAAAATAATTTTTTACTGTCGCAAATTTTAAACACGCCGAGGATTGCCTTTTCTATAGTGAATTTGTCAAAATATTATTTTTACGGTCGCAAATTTTAAATACGCCGAGGATTGCCTTTTCTATAGTAAATTTTTCAAAAAATAATTTTTCACTGTCGCAAATTTTAAATACGCCGAGGATTGCCTTTTCTATAGTAAATTTTTCAAAAAATAATTTTTTACTGTCGCTAATTTTAAATACGCCGAGGATTGCCTTTTCTATAGTGAATTTGTCAAAAATAAATTTTTACTGTCGCAAATTTTAAATACGCCGAGGATTGCCCTTTCTATAGTAAATTTTTCAAAAAATAATTTTTTACTGTCGCAAATTTTAATTAGCCGAGGATTGCCTTTTCTATAGTAAATTTTTCAAAAAATAATTTTTTACTGTCGCAAATTTTAAATACGCCGAGGATTGCCTTTTCTATAGTAAATTTATCAAAAAATATATTTTTACTGTGGCAAATTTTAAATATACCGAGGATTGTCTTTTCTATAGTGAATTTGTCAAAAAATAAATTTTTACTCTCGCAAATTTTAAATACGCCGAGGATTGCCTTTTCTATAGTAAATTTTTCAAAAAATAATTTTTTACTGTCGCTAATTTTAAATACGCCGAGGATTGCCTTTTCTATAGTCAATTTATCAAAAAATAAATTTTTACTGTTGCAAATTTTAAATACGCCGAGGATTGCCTTTTCTATAGTAAATTTTTTCAAAAAAATAATTTTTTACTGTCGCAAATTTTAAATTAGCCGAGGATTGCCTTTTCTATAGTAAATTTTTCAAAAAATAATTTTTTTACTGTCGCAAATTTTAAACACGCCGAGGATTGCCTTTTCTATAGTGAATTTGTCAAAATATTATTTTTTACGGTCGCAAATTTTAAATACGCCGAGGATTGCCTTTTCTATAGTAAATTTTTCAAAAAATAATTTTTTCACTGTCGCAAATTTTAAATACGCCGAGGATTGCCTTTTCTATAGTAAATTTTTCAAAAAATAATTTTTTACTGTCGCTAATTTTAAATACGCCGAGGATTGCCTTTTCTATAGTGGAATTTGTCAAAAAATAAATTTTTACTGTCGCAAATTTTAAATACGCCGAGGATTGCCCTTTCTATAGTAAATTTTTCAAAAAATAGTTTTTTACTGTCGCAAATTTTAAATTAGCCGAGGATTGCCTTTTCTATAGTAAATTTTTCAAAAAATAATTTTTTACTGTCGCAAATTTTAAATACGCCGAGGATTGCCTTTTCTATAGTAAATTTATCAAAAAATATATTTTTACTGTGGCAAATTTTAAATATACCGAGGATTGTCTTTTCTATAGTGAATTTGTCAAAAAATAAATTTTTACTGTCGCAAATTTTAAATACACCGGGGATTGCCTTTTCTATAGTAAATTTTGCAAAAATAATTTTTTACTGTGGCAAATTTTAAATACACCGGGGATTGCCTTTTCTATAGTAAATTTTTCAAAAAATAATTTTTTACTGTCGCAAATTTTAAATACGCCGAGGATTGCCTTTTCAATAGTAAATTTATCAAAAAATAAATTTTTACTGTGGCAAATTTTAAATATACCGAGGATTGTCTTTTCTATAGTGAATTTGTCAAAAAATAATTTTTTACTGTCGCAAATTTTAAATACCCCGAGGATTGCCTTTTCTATAGTGAATTTGTCAAAATAATATTTTTTACTGTCGCAAATTTTAAATAGGCCGAGGATTGCCTTTTCTATAGTAAATTTTTCAAAAAATAATTTTTTACTGTCGCAAATTTTAAATACGCCGAGGATTGCCTTTTCTATAGTAAATTTTTCTAAAAATAATTTTTTATTGTCGCAAATTTTAAATACGCCGAGGATTGCCTTTTCTATAGTAAATTTTTCAAAAAATAATTTTTCACTGTCGCAAATTTTAAATACGCCGAGGATTGCCTTTTCTATAGTAAATTTTTCAATTAATAATTTTTTACTGTCGCTAATTTTAAATACGCCGAGGATTGCCTTTTCTATAGTGAATTTGTCAAAAATTAAATTTTTACTGTCGCAAATTTTAAATACGCCGAGGATTGCCTTTTCTATAGTAAATTTTTCAAAAAATAATTTTTTACTGTCGCAAATTTTAAATACGCCGAGGATTGCCTTTTCTATAGTAAATTTTTCAAAAAATAATTTTTTATTGTCGCAAATTTTAAATACGCCGAGGATTGCCTTTTCTATAGTAAATTTTTCAAAAAATAATTTTTTACTGTCGCAAATTTTAAAAACGCCGAGGATTGCCTTTTCTATAGTAAATTTTTCAAAAAATAATTTTTTACTGTCGCAAATTTTAAATACGCCGAGGATTGCCTTTTCTATAGTAAATTTTTCAAAAAATAATTTTTTACTGTCGCAAATTTTAAATACGCCGAGGATTGCCTTTTCTATAGTAAACTTTTCAAAAAATAATTTTTTACTGTCGCAAATTCTAAATACGCCGAGGATTGCCTTTTCTATAGTAGATTTTTCAAAAAATAATTTTTTACTGTCGCAAATTTTAAATACGCCGAGGATTGCCTTTTCTATAGTAAATTTTTCAAAAAATAATTTTTGACTGTCGCAAATTTTAAATACGCCGAGGATTGCCTTTTCTATAGTAAATTTTTCAAACAATCATTTTTACTGTCGCAAATTTTATATACGCCGAGGATTGCCTTTTCTATAGTAAATTTTTCAAAAAATAATTGTTTACTGTCGCAAATTTTAAATACGCCGAGGATTGCCTTTTCTATAGTAAATTTTTCAAAAAATAATTTTTTACTGTCGCAAATTTTAAATACGCCGAGGTTTGCAATTTCTATAGTGAATTTGTCAAAAAATAAATTTTTACTCTCGCAAATTTTAAATACGCCGAGGATTGCCTTTTCTATAGTAAATTTTTCAAAAAATAATTTTTTACTGTCGCAAATTTTAAATACGCCGAGGATTGCCTTTTCTATAGTGAATTTGTCAAAATAATATTTTTTACGGTCGCAAATTTTAAATACGCCGAGGATTGCCTTTTCTATAGTGAATTTGTCAAAAAATAATTTTTTACTGTCGCAAATTTTAAATATACCGAGGATTGCCTTTTCTATAGTGAATTTGAAAAAATAATATTTTTTACGGTCGCAAATTTTAAATACGCCGAGGATTGCCTTTTCTATAGTGAATTTGTCAAAAAATAATTTTTTACTGTCGCAAATTTTAAATACGCCGTGGATTGCCTTTTCTATAGTGAATTTTTCAAAAAATAATTTTTTACTGTCGCAAATTTTAAATTAGCCGAGGATTGCCTTTTCTATAGTAAATTTTTCAAAAAATAATTTTTTACTGTCGCAAATTTTAAATACGCCGAGTATTGCCTTTTCTATAGTAAATTTATCAAAAAATATATTTTTACTGTGGCAAATTTTAAATATACCGAGGATTATCTTTTCTATAGTGAATTTGAAAAAATAATATTTTTTACGGTCGCAAATTTTAAATACGCCGAGGATTGCCTTTTCTATAGTGAATTTGTCAAAAAATAATTTTTTACTGTCGCAAATTTTAAATACGCCGTGGATTGCCTTTTCTATAGTGAATTTTTCAAAAAATAATTTTTTACTGTCGCAAATTTTAAATACGCCGAGGATTGCCTTTTCTATAGTGAATTTGTCAAAAAATAATTTTTTACTGTCGCAAATTTTAAATACGCCGAGGATTGCCTTTTCTATAGTAAATTTTTCAAAAAATAATTTTTTACTGTTGCAAATTTTAAATACGCCGAAGATTGCCTTTTCTATAGTAAATTTTTCAAAAAATAATTTTTTAATGTCGCAAATTTTAAATACGCCGAGGATTGCCTTTTCTATAGTGAATTTGTCAAAAAATAAATTTTGACTGTGGCAAATTTTAAATATACCGAGGATTGCCTTTTCTATAGTGAATTTGTCAAAAAATTAATTTTTACAGTGGCAAATTTTAAATATACCGATGGCTGCCTTTTCTATAGTGAATTTTCAAAAAATTATTTTTTGCTGTCGCAAATTTTAAATACGCCGAGGATTGCCTTTTCTATAGTAAATTTTTCAAAAAATAATTTTTTACTGTCGCAAATTTTAAATACCCCGAGGATTGCCTTTTCTATAGTGAATTTGTCAAAATATTATTTTTTACGGTCGCAAATTTTAAATACGCCGAGGATTGCCTTTTCTATAGTAAATTTTTCAAAAAATAATTTTTCACTGTCGCAAATTTTAAATACGCCGAGGATTGCCTTTTCTATAGTAAATTTTTCAAAAAATAATTTTTTACTGTCGCTAATTTTAAATACGCCGAGGATTGCCTTTTCTATAGTGAATTTGTCAAAAAATAAATTTTTACTGTTGCAAATTTTAAATACGCCGAGGATTGCCTTTTCTATAGTAAATTTTTCAAAAAATAATTTTTTACTGTCGCAAATTTTAAATTAGCCGAGGATTGCCTTTTCTATAGTAAATTTTTCAAAGAATAATTTTTTACTGTCGCAAATTTTAAATACGCCGAGTATTGCCTTTTCTATAGTAAATTTATCAAAAAATATATTTTTACTGTGGCAAATTTTAAATATACCGAAGATTATCTTTTCTATAGTGAATTTGTCAAAAAATAAATTTTTACTGTCGCAAATGTTAAATACACCGGGGATTGCCTTTTCTATAGTAAATTTTGCAAAAAATAATTTTTTACTGTCGCAAATTTTAAATACACCGGGGATTGCCTTTTCTATAGTAAATTTTTCAAAAAATAATTTTTTACTGTCGCAAATTTTAAATACGCCGAGGATTGCCTTTTCTATAGTAAATTTATCAAAAAATAAATTTTTACTGTGGCAAATTTTAAATATACCGAGGATTGTCTTTTCTATAGTGAATCTGTCAAAAAATAATTTTTTTACTGTCGCAAATTTTAAATACCCCGAGGATTGCCTTTTCTATAGTGAATTTGTCAAAATAATATTTTTTACGGTCGCAAATTTTAAATACGCCGAGGATTGCCTTTTCTATAGTAAATTTTTCAAAAAATAATTTTTTACTGTCGCAAATTTTAAATACGCCGAGGATTGCCTTTTCTATAGTAAATTTTTCAAAAAATAATTTTTTACTGTCGCAAATTTTAAATACGCCGAGGATTGCCTTTTCTATAGTAAATTTTTCAAAAAATTATTTTTTACTGTCGCAAATTTTAAAAACGCCGAGGATTGCCTTTTCTATAGTAAATTTTTCAAAAAATAATTTTTTACTGTCGCAAATTTTAAATACGCCGAGGATTGCCTTTTCTATAGTAAATTTTTCAAAAAATAATTTTTTTACTGTCGCAAATTTTAAACACGCCGAGGATTGCCTTTTCTATAGTGATTTTATCAAAAAATTAATTTTTACTGTGGCAAATTTTAAATACACCGGGGATTGCCTTTTCTATAGTAAATGTTTCAAAAAATAATTTTTTACTGTCGCAAATTTTAAATACGCCGAGGATTGCCTTTTCTATAGTAAATTTTTCAAAAAATAATTTTTTACTGTCGCAAATTTTAAATACGCCGAGGATTGCCTTTTCTATAGTAAATTTTTCAAAAAATAACTTTTTACTGTCGCAAATTTTAAATACGCCGAGGATTACCCTTTCGATAGTAAATTTTTCAAAAAATAATTTTTTACTGTCGCAAATTTTAAATAGGCCGAGGATTGCCTTTTCTATAGTAAATTTTTCAAAAAATAATTTTTTACTGTCGCAAATTTTAAATACGCCGAGAATTGCCTTTTCTATAGTAAATTTTGCAAAAAATAATTTTTTACTGTCGCAAATTTTAAATACACCGGGGATTGCCTTTTCTATAGTAAATTTTTCAAAAATAATTTTTTACTGTCGCAAATTTTAAATACGCCGAGGATTGCCTTTTCTATAGTAAATGTTTCAAAAAATAATTTTTTACTGTCGCAAATTTTAAATACGCCGAGGATTGCCTTTTCTATAGTAAATTTTTCAAAAAATAATTTTTTACTGTCGCAAATTTTAAATACGCCGAGGATTGCCTTTTCTATAGTAAATTTTTCAAAAAATAATTTTTTACTGTCGCAAATTTTAAATACGCCGAGAATTGCCTTTTCTATAGTAAATTTTGCAAAAAATAATTTTTTACTGTCGCAAATTTTAAATACACCGGGGATTGCCTTTTCTATAGTAAATTTTGCAAAAAATAATTTTTTACTGTCGCAAATTTTAAATACACCGGGGATTGCCTTTTCTATAGTAAATTTTGCAAAAAATAATTTTTTACTGTCGCAAATTTTAAATACACCGGGGATTGCCTTTTCTATAGTAAATTTTTCAAAAAATAATTTTTTACTGTCGCTAATTTTAAATACGCCGAGGATTGCCTTTTCTATAGTAAATTTTTCAAAAAATAAATTTTTACTGTTGCAAATTTTAAATACGCCGAGGATTGCCTTTTCTATAGTAAATTTTTCAAAAAATAATTTTTTTCTGTCGCAAATTTTAAATACGCCGAGGATTGCCTTTGTGGCGACGCGACATATTAGTTCGCCTGACGCCGTACAACCGCTGTAACCACAGTAAAAAAACTAGTAGAAAAAGTACGCGAAATACCTTGCTGTTGACATGAGGTTTTTAGCTAGGTAGGCTTTCTTAAGTAGATGTAAAAAAAAAAAAACAAAAAAATATTAGTCTAGTCTAGTCTTTCAGTTTGATTATCATGTTTTTATGTTTTAATGACTAAGAATAAGCAACAATTAAAAATAAAAGAATTTCCTAGCAATAAACTTAATTAAATTTCATCGAAGGCAATTCTCGATTTACTTCGACGAAATCAGCTAAGAAGATCTCTGGCAGAACTCTCGAAAGCTGTTCTTTTAAATTGAAGTCATTTCTTTCAGGATTCCTCAAGATCCCCCTCCAGAGGTTTCAATTTAGACACAGGCTTCTAACCTGAAGCAGAAGAAAGGTGGCGCCTGTGTTAACACCGCTGACTTCCCATGATCTATATCGGTGGGAGACCCGTCTGAGATCCTATACACCCGCACACAGGGTAGGATTATCACGCACTCAAGATTAGCAGAAGAAGTGACTTGCCCAATTAATCAGGCTCCACTTCAATGTAAACTGGTACCGAGCTGAGCACATTATCTAACGCTTTCTGTGCACTGTTCGACATATAACAAGGACAACTGGACTGTCATTGGGACAGTCCTGTTTAACATATATATGCAGTCATTTCCAGTGTATTTTTCCAGCTTTTATTCCTTCTAGGGATACAGAGCCCTGTTCTTACTAAGACAAGTACTATAAGAGTATTTGTCTATCCATTACTCATCAGTTTCAGGACTCCCTTAAGAAGCCTCTCAAGTTGATCTTAAGAAGCCTCTCAAGTTGATCTTAAGAACCCTCTCAAGTTGATCTTAAGAAGCCTCTCAAGTTGGTCGTAAGAAGCCTCTCAAGTTGATCGTAAGAAGCCTCTCAA
>CAWUPM010001137.1:0-173414 GCA_963924295.1 Dioctria rufipes | reverse complement strand
CAATTTCATGCCTATCCTTTATATCTATGGACCTCAACGCAACACAATGTTTCCACATACATTACATAAATTCTGTTATTGGATGTTCCATATTACTGTACAAACTTAGTATACCCCTATGATTTCATCTAGGGTATAAAAATTGAGCGGTCTCTAGAGCTTTCCGAGATATTGTACTTCAAAATTCGTGCTATTTGCTCTTACACTACACAACCCTTTGACATTTTCACAATTAATTTACTCTTCTTCTTCTTTAAAGTAGAAACAAGAATGAAATTCATCTTATTTATATACTTCGTATATACATACCGACCGAGCATTCTGGTTACCAGATTTGCGTGTTTGTTTTATTTATTAAATAGTCACACACACACAAACCGGCTGATAACACACGCCCACCCGCAAACACACCGGCAGGCCACAAACACAGAGGCAGACACCTGTCTTCCAGTGTGTGCATTTTTTTAAGAATGTTTTTCTATTACATTCTAACTAAATGCTGCTTTACTACAAATCAATTGAATATTCGGAATGAATAAAAAAATGCAATGCTGGTAACCCGAATGATCGGTAGGTATGTCTATACGAGGTATATATACCCATCAATAAGATGAATTTCATTCTTGTCGCTACTTTAAAAAAGAAGAAGAGTAAATTAATTAAAATGTCAAAGTGTTGTGTAGCGTAAATATCCCGAAAAGTAGAAGTGACCGCTTATTTTTTTTTTTCAGATTTGGTGGCTTTAGGTGTTGTTGAGACAAGGCTCTTTTGTCTTGCCTATATTTTCTTAGCCTTAAAACGCAGATGGTATAAACGGCACTTGAACCGATATACCAAGGCTAAATACAGTTGCCTGGCTTGCTAGTTGTTATGGATGATGGTATAAACGGCACTTTAACCGAATACCAAAAGCCTGAAAAAACTAGAATGGTTACGCGATACTGAATAAAACGCTCTAAATTTTATTAACAACTGATAATTTATTCATTACTCGCCGTGAATTTATATTAAAATTTTGCTAACATTACCACTTATTCTACCCCAAAAACAAAAGAAAGCAATATTCAATTAAGAATTTCCGATACTGCTTATCTAGCGAAATTGCAAGTTTCATGCAAAATAAATTCCTCAGTTATTGCTGAGTGTCAACTTTCTTTTAGATTATAATGACGAAGAATTTATTTTTGCATGAAGCGAGGTGAATGAAATTCGCGCCAGGTGAATGAAATTAGGTTTCCTATTACAATGATAACATGAACCTTTATTCATGCCTGACCTACATATGAAATTATGAATTAATGGTATATACATATATATATCTTGTTTTCTTACAATTCCAATTAAATTTCTTTATATAAGAATTAAGATAGAATTAGATTCATCTGTTATGAACATGCACGATTTAACATTCTCCCCGCGTTGAACCTTCGTTCGAAGATTCAAATGACTATACGTTGATACTGAAGTCAGATTCCGTAGATTGCCTGGGTGCGGGCTTAGGCCGTTTCGATTTGTGCCTACAATCATCTCGATTCTTGAATATCAGGATGGCGATGAAGAATAAAATTAGTCCGAGCGAAAGATATCCAATGGTAAATTGATGGATATTGTGGGAATGAGTCTTCTTCATTGTTTCCTCTTGGAGCTGTGATGAGACCAATCTCATCAATTCTTCCAGTTGTTCTTCTTGGGCTTCGTAGGGAGTTAGGTTACCGATAACTGGATGTAGCTGTTCTGGTGTGGTGATTTTGCTTAACTCACTTAACCTCTTGTAGGATGTTCTAATGCTGCTAGGATATGTATGTATTCCTCGAATTGTTAGTAAGTCATGCTTGATGACGCAATCTGGCATCATCTTTAAAAAACCAGAACCTGTTAAAGTTAGCGGGATGGTTTCCTCGTTACACCAAGCATTTGCAGTGGTGGGTTCCTTGACTGCGTAGATCCATTGGTTTGGATTATTGAGCTGAATCCAAGCAGGACTGTTCTCTATTTTTTCTATTTCACATTTTCTATATGTTGAATTGTTAAACAGATTCACTTCGCTGGAGCAAGCGGCCGCCCCCTTGTGATATATAGGATGGTTCAGAGGGCATACATTGTGATATATATGATGGTTCAGAGGGCATACATGATTGAGCTCCTCCGTCGACATACAGGATGACAGTTCCTGTTTTGTCATTTTGTATGTAGCGCAAGGCCGTACAGCTACAAGCACTTCATTAGTTGATACAGGTATCGGTATCATCTGGAACAAGTCAAACCTTTCCAGAGTGACCAGCGGCATTCTGATTTTAACTATTACGTGGTTGTTGGTTACTCCTGATTCTGCGGACATGGTTTTGTATAGTTCCACAATATCATTCTGATCTGCGGGTAATTGCAATCCTGGTGGTAGGTGATTCTTGACCATGATGAGTTCGTTACGT
The DNA here is from genome assembly GCA_963924295.1 of Dioctria rufipes. NCBI lineage: Eukaryota > Metazoa > Arthropoda > Insecta > Diptera > Asilidae > Dioctria > Dioctria rufipes. Next base: position 170,985 of record CAWUPM010001137.1, on the reverse strand, counting down.
AATTGTTGGGGCGTCACAAGTAATGGACTGATTCTGCCGTGGTGTATGTCTGTTAACACGTCGATTATTGAAGACTGCATTCTCTGAAGATGGGATACTATGAACATCATTTGGATGGATAGGTTTGTAAATAATTGGCTGATTTTTAGCTCATACGTTTCTTCTCCGGTGTGGTTTATGTGGTTTATCAAGTGGGTGATTTGGACGTCTAATTCCTTAAATTTCTTTTCTGCAGCTAGTTGATCCTTTTTCAAGACGTTAACCGTTGCGTCAATTATTGACGTCTGATTTTTCAGTAGCGTTAGAAGATGTTCTTCATTTTCATTGATGGTATCTATGGTTTCAGACATTTTTTTTGCATATTCAGAGTCAAGGACCCCAAAAAGTGAATAGGCCAGGTTTCCGACAATGTCAATAGCACCTCGTTTTTGTCTTCTGGTGGACAGGAGTATGTTGTCGGCATGTAACTCTTCTTCAATCTGTTGAAGTTGTGTCACTATCTGGATGCATGTGCTCCTTGTTTTACTCTGCTGGCACAAGTTATGTAATGCCCTCGTCCCATTTGATAATACCGAAAGCTCCATCCAATATGGTTTCAAATCGTAATAAACTATTAAATTCCATTCGGTTGATATGAAATTTATTTTGCCGATATTTTCGAAATATATCCCCGGTTTAGGATCGAAGCTCTCGATATCGATGTTTGCTCCAAGTCCGGGCGGTAGAACCAAACAAGCCAATAATAGTGTTGCAATTGCAGTGCCATAAGACTGTCGTCGTCGTTTCTTGGGCACTTGATCCTTGTCGACATTGCTTGTCCCTTGAGGCGACTCTTCTGTTCCTGTAATTTCTTCGGCCATATCATTATTGTTCATTGGAGTCTCGTTATGATCTACCTCCTCACACGGCAATGGTGACAGCTTGTGAATAGGTCTGCAAAGTATACCTTTAGCTGTTTTTACGTCAGCAACTCTAACATAACCATCGTTTCCCTTATGTGTTTGAAGAATTCTCCCTAGTGGCCATTTCATGACTGGAAGATTATCATCTTGTATAACCACTATAGTGCCAGGATCTATGTTCTGGCAGCGCTCTTTCCACTTGAGTCGATATTGCAGTTCATTTAAATATTCTCGGGACCATCGTCTCCAAAATTCGTGTTTCATATCAGACACTAGCCTCCATCTAGCTAGCAGACTAGTTTTCAATTGCTTGGCACTTGCATCTATGGGTGCCGTTAATGGTTCACCTACCAGGAAATGACCAGGAGTGATAGCAGTCAGATCATTAGGGTCATTTGACATCTGTGTTAGTGGCCTAGAGTTCAAAATAGCTTCTATTTCGATCATTAGTGTCTCCAGCTCCTCATAAGTTAGAGATCCGGCTGAAGTTGTCTTTATAAGTAAATGCTTTGCGGATTTTACAGCAGCTTCCCATAGCCCACCGAAGTGTGGTGCTCTCGAAGGAATGAAGTGGAAATCGATTCCTCTTTTACTGCAAGTTCCTGCTATGGTTTCCCTCGCTGCTTCAGAATGGATGGCCTCAGACAAGTCGCGTAGTTGGTTTCTTGCGCCAACGAAATTGGTTGCGTTGTCGCAGTATAAGTTCCTACAATTTCCTCTGCGGCCCATAAATCGCCTTAATGCCCCAATAAAGGCTTCTGTTGACAAGTCGCTGACTATTTCTAAGTGGACGGCCTTTGTTGCAAAACAGCAGAAAACAGCGATGTATGCCTTGTAGGGTCTCTTTCCTCGAATTTTGTAATGCACCCAGGTTGGCCCACAAAAGTCAACACCGGAGTTAACGAATGGTCGTGCTGGTTGAACTCTTGCGGGAGGCAAATTGCCCATGATCTGTGTCAACATTTTTGGTGTGGCTCTTGCACATGTTACACAATGCTGAACAATTGATCTCGCGATTGACTTTCCCTTTATTGGCCAGAAGCGTTGTCTTGTATCGGCCAGCAAGGCTTGCGGGCCAGAGTGCAGATTCTCCTTATGAATTGTTAACATCAATAGTTTTGTTAACGGATCTGAATAGGGCAAAATCATAGGATATTTTGCATCATATTCTAGTACTGATTCCTTTAAACGACCGCCGACTCTGATGATGCCTTTGTCATCGACAAATGGTGTAAGACCTTTTAGACAACTTCCTTTGTTTAATTCATGATCTTTCTTTAATTGTTTTATTTCTTCCTTGAACTCATCTTCTTGTACGGCTCTTATTATGATGTACAAGGCTTCATTTAATTCTCGACAAGTGATGAAGGGATGGTTTGGCCGTGATTTGACTGGAATTTTGGCATTCCTTACAAATCGAATCATATAAGCAATGATGCGTTGAAGCTTCCGAAATGATCCCTCATGATTGATTTTGTATATCACACTAGATATATCTTCTGCTGTAGTTATTGCGGGCAAGGCTGTACGCTTTCTTTCTAACTGACACTCAATCTTGGTTTGATAAGCTGTAGGCCATACGGTTTCACTTCCGTGCAGGAATGTTGGCCCGTAGAACCAAAGATGACATGTTTCTAATTTGTCTGGCTCCAGCCCTCTGGAGAGTACATCGGCTGGATTATCCTTTGATCTCACATGATGCCATTGTGCCGCTATGGTTAATTCTTGAATTGCACCAATCCGATTAGCAACAAATGTTTGATATGATGTGGATGATGAAGTTATCCATGATAACACTATTTCCGAATCTGACCAGAAATAGGTTGGTACTTCTTCCCACTTCAGTTCCTTCCTTACACGGTTTGCAAGTTCGGCTGCTACTAGAGCTGCACATAGTTCCAAACGAGGAACAGTTTGTTTTTGTAGTGGTGCTACGCGAGATTTAGCGCATAATAGTCTCACAATAATTCTGCCATCTTTTCTGATCGATCGGATATAAAGTGCAGCGCCATAGGCCTTTTCTGAGGCATCTGAGAACACATGGACTTGCATATGCCTTGGAACTTCCTTTGCAAATACGTGCCTGGGAAATGTGACGTTGTTTAAGGTTGACAGAGTGGTCCTGAAATTAAGCCATCTTGTATGAAGTTCCATTGGTAAGGCTGCATCCCAGTCAATTTTTAGTTGCCAAAGTTGTTGGGTGAAGATCTTAGCGGTGACGACTACTGGTGCCAATACACCTAAGGGGTCGAAAAGTTTGGCGATGTCAGAAGTGACTATTCTTTTAGTGATCCTGGATCCTTGGTTAGAGACTGCTTTAATTCTGAATTGATCTGACTTGGGCAGCCATGTTAGTCCTAACGTCTTTATCTTTTCTTCTGTGCTGTTTTCGAAGTCAAGGTCTATTTCTTGATCCTCTGGTGGAACGCCTTGCAACAATTGGGCGTGATTGGCACACCATTTTCTCAATCGAAAACCTGCGCCTTGTAGAAGTTTTGTAAGTTCCTTCTGCATTATTATGGCTGTCGGCAAACTGTCTGATCCTGTAATGCAATCATCCACATAGAAGTCATTTTTCAGGATCTCGGCACAATATGGATATCTAACGGTATTTTCTTGAGCCAATTTCTGAAGGCATTTTGTTGCCAGATAAGGTGCCGGTCGAGTACCATATGTGACTGTACATAGTCGGTAAATTTTTAATGATTCTCTTGGGTCATTTCTCCAGAAAATTAGCTGATATTTCTGGTCGGCTTCGTCCAGCAGTATCTGGCGGTACATCTTTTGAATGTCTGCAGTGAATACGAATCGTGGTAGCCGAAACCGCAGCAGTAGTGAAAATAAGTCACTTTGAACTGTTGGTCCTGCGCACAAGATATCATTTAAAGACAATTGAGATGACGTCTTCATCGATGCATCGAACACCACTCTTAATTTAGTGGTGCTACTATCGGGTTTTAGAACACAATGGTGCGGAAGGAAGTAATGGGGCGATTGGATGCTAACGCCATTTATTTCCTTCATGTGTCCGAGATCAATATACTCTGTTATGAATTCCACATACTGAGACCTTAAGGCAGCATCTTTGGCCAATCTTCTTTCTAAAGCGAGAAATCTGTTCAATGCCATGCTTCTGGACTCGCCCAATTTTGTTGATTCCTCACGAAATGGTAAATTAACTATAAATCGTCCGCTGTCATCTCTACGGACTGTTTGCGTGAAGTGGGTTTCACATCGCCTTTCTTCTTGAGTGAATTTGTCCTTTGCTGCAGCAACTTCTTCAAGTTTCCAAAATCTTTGAACAAGTTGATCTGTTTGTTCGTCCTCTGAACATATGCCACATGTAGCGGCAGATGTTTCAATCTGATCGATCTTGCCTGTCAATACCCATCCAAGAACAGTATTTTGTAGCATTGGAAGATTATTTGCTAACTTGATTTGTCCAATGGACAGTAGGTTGTAATAAAACTCTGCTCCCAAAAGCAAATCAATTGAGTCGGTTATGTTGAATTTAGAATCGGCAAGTCTGATATTTTTAGGTATGTCCCACTCAGAGATGTCAAATGACTGCGTTGGTTGTGGCGCGATTATTTTTGGCAGCACAAAGGCTTCTACTCTTGTTGCATATTTGTTCATTGTGGACTCTAACCGCAAATTAACCTTATGTTGGATTCTTCCTTTCTTATTTCCGACACCATGTATGGTAATTCTTTCTGAATTTGGTGTCAAGTTTAGTTTCTTCATAACCCTTTCTGTTATTATATTAACTTGAGAACCTGAATCAAGAATGGCTCTACATTCTATTGTGTCTCCCTTGTCAGATATGAGTTTGACAATGGCTGTGCCCAGGAGAACATAACCTCTTGGTTTTTGGTTTGTGAGTGTTGCTACTATGGCTGGTTGATAACCTGGTGTATCAGCCTTATGTAACAGTACATCTACTGAAGATGAGCTTCTTGGTGATTTGACATCAGATTTTTCTACCTTCCCTGATGGTTCTAGATGTACAAGCGTGTTATGTTTTTTGGTGCATTTTGTACATCCTCGAAGTATGCACTGGTTGCTGCTGTGACGAGGCTTGAGGCAATTAAAACACAAGTTATGACTGCGTACAAAGCTCAGTCGACTGGCTGGTGTCAATTTCAAAAACTGGGGGCATGCAAAAAGAGGATGGTTCCCTTTACATGACATACATGATGCCCGATTTGAAGTGGATGATATTATCGAAGTTAGTGCCTTGGAGCTGCCATGTCTTCTTTGGTAATCGTCAATTTTATACTTAGTGCCGAGTGATTCGAGTGCTTGAAATCTGGTTTCCAGAAATGATAGAAATACCTTTATACTCTGTATTTCTCTAGGCTTTGATAGTGATTGCTCATATAGAGTGTACGTGCTTCTGTCAAGCTTCTTTGTTAAGATATGAAGCAAGAGTGGATCCCAATCTGCCGTTGAAACGCCTAAATTCTGCAATCCTAACAGACACTCTTGTGTAGTATCATGTAGCGATTTTATTGTAGCAGCTGAAGGGTTATCGTTCACATGTGCTGACTGAGATGATAACTTGTTAATGAGTGCTGTTACCAACAGTCTGCGATTGTCATAACGATCCTTTAAGGTCTGCCAAGCAGCTGTGTAGTTTTCTTCTGAGGCCGTAAAGTGCCTTATTAATCTTTCTGCTTCTCCAGCTAAGTTGGCCTTGAGATACCATAACTTCTGACAATTTGGCATTGGTTGATTGTGCACCATATGAGTGAACAAGTCGTGAAACTGGGTCCACTTCAAGTAATCACCATCGAATCGTGGGAGTGTTAACTTGGGCAGTTTTAGTATTGCACTTGAGTCGACGTTTGAGAACTGGGATGACTGTATTGTTGTTGCATTAAGGCTGTCACGTTTGGTTGCTAATAATATTAAGGAGTTATCCACTTCCTCTTGCATCTTCATGAATTCTTCTGCATCATAGCCCTCCTTGATTGGGTCCTCAGTCAGTTCCCATATTTTATGATCACACTCTTCGATTTGTGACCAGTACTGATTAATTGACCTCAGTTTTAGTTCGTAGTATTGTCTTGAATGATCTTCACCATCAGTCTCGATTACGTAAAGTACATTCCTTAGCACACCAATAATTCGTCTTTGTCTTCTTATGATTCCAGCTAATTGTCGTAGCTGAGTTTCAGAAGGAGGTAGATGACCATTTTTCTCCTCGAATTTAGGAATTTTGGGTGCCCTTGGTACTGCTCCTGTAGCACTAGCTTGTTTCATTATGTCTGGTGATTTTGGACCAGGTCCTTCAGCGAGGAAGATCAGGAATCATTCTCATCTTATTATCCGTTGTTTCAAATAGTGCCCATGCCTCCTCCAATAGGTGAAGGCGATCTGCATAATACTCTTTAGTGACCTTTCTGTCAATCGAGTCCTTTCTGTAGTTTGCGATGATTCTTTGGATCTCTTTTCCATTGCAGGTTTGTTCCGCTGCTAATTTTTCAAATACGTTTGCCATTTTTATTTGCTTTAATTCCACTTGATTCAATACGTGATACAAATGTTTCACTTGTATCACGTCGGGGTCACCAAATGTTGAGACAAGGCTCTTTTGTCTTGCCTATATTTCCTTAGCCTTAAAACGCAGATGGTATAAACGGCACTTGAACCGATATACCAAGGCTAAATACAGTTGCCTGGCTTGCTAGTTGTTATTGATGATGGTATAAACGGCACTTTAACCGAATACCAAAAGCCTGAAAAAACTAGAATGGTTACGCGATACTGAATAAAACGCTCTAAATTTTATTAACAACTGATGATTTATTCATTACTCGCAGTGAATTTATATTAAAATTTTGCTAACATTACCACTTATTCTACAAAAGAAAGCAATATTCAATTAAGAATTTCCGATACTGCTTATCTAGCGAAATTGCAAGTTTCATGCAAAATAAATTCCTCAGTTATTGCTGAGTGTCAACTTTCTTTTGGATTATAATGACGAAGAATTTATTTTTGCATGAAGCGAGGTGAATGAAATTCGCGCCAGGTGAATGAAATTAGGTTTCCTATTACAATGATAACATGAACCTTTATTCATGCCTGACCTACATACGAAATTATGAATTAATGGTATATACATATATATATCTTGTTTTCTTACAATTCTAATTAAATTTCTTTATATAAGAATTAAGATAGAATAAGATTCATCTGTTATGAACATGCACGATTTAACACCGAGGATTGCCTTTTCTATAGTAAATTTTTCAAAAAATAATTTTTTACTGTCGCAAATTTTAAATACGCAGAGGATTGTTTTTTCTATAGTAAATTTTTCAAAAAATAATTTTTTACTGTCGCAAATTTTAAATACGCCGAGGATTGCCTTTTCTATAGTGAATTTGTCAAAATATTATTTTTTACGGTCGCAAATTTTAAATACGCGGAGGATTGCCTTTTCTATAGTGAATTTGTCAAAAAATAAATTTTTACTGTGGCAAATTTTAATTATACCGAGGATTGCCTTTTCTATAGTAAATTTTTCAAAAAATTATTTTTTACTATCACAAATTTTAAATACGCCGAGGATTACCTTTTCTATGGTGAATTTGTCAAAAAATAATTTTTTACTGTCGCAAATTTTAAATACGCCGAGGATTGCCTTTTCTATAGTGAATTTGTCAAAAAATAATTTTTTACTGTCGCAAATTTTAAATATACCGAGGATTGCCTTTTCTATAGTGAATTTTTCAAAAAATATTTTTTACTGTCGCAAATTTTAAATACGCCCTTGGTTGCCCTTTCTATAGTTAATTTGTAAAAAAAAAATTTTTTATTGTCGCAAATTTTAAATACGCCGAGGATTGCCTTTTCTATAGTAAATTTTTCAAAAAAAAAATATTTTACTGTCACAAATTTTAAATATACAGAGGATTGCCTTTTCTATAGTGAATTTGTCAAAAAATAGTTTTTTACTGTCGCAAATTTTAAATATAACGAGGATTTAATTTTCTATAGTGAATTTTTCAAAAAATTATTTTTTGCTCTCGCAAATTTTAACTACGCCGAGGATTGCCTTTGCTATAGTAAATTTTTCAAAAAAATAGTTTTTTTCTGTCGCAAATTTTAAATACGCGGAGGATTGCCTTTTCTATAGTAAATTTGTCAAAAAATAATTTTTTACAGTCGAAAATTTTAAACACGCCGAGTATTGCCTTTTCTATAGTAAATTTATCAAAAAATAATTTTTTACTGTCGCAAATTTTAAATACGCCGAGGGTTGCCTTTTCTTTAGTGAATTTGTCAAAATAATATTTTTTACTGTCGCAAATTTTGAATACGCCGAGGATTGCCTTTTCTATAGTAAATTTGTCAAAAAATAATTTTTTACTGTCGCAAATTTTAAATACGCCGAGGATTACCTTTTCTATAGTGAATTTGTCAAAAAATAATTTTTTACTGTCGCAAATTTTAAATATACCGAGGATTGCCTTTTCTATAGTGAATTTTTGAAAAAAGTATTTCTTGCTGTCGCAAATTTTAAATACGCCGAGGATTGCCTTTTCTATAGTCAATTTTTCAAAACATAATTTTTTACTGTCGCAAATTTTAAATACGCCGAGGATTGCCTTTTCTATAGTAAATTTTTCAAAAAATTATTTTTTAGTGTCGCAAATTTTAAATACGCCGAAGATTGCCTTTTCTATAGTGAATTTGTCAAAATAATATTTTTTACTGTCGCAAATTTTAAATACGCCGCGGATTGCCTTTTCATTAGTGAATTTGTCAAACAATAATTTTTTACTGACGCAAATTTTAAATACGCCGAGTATTGCCTTTTCTATAGTAAATTTTTCAAAAAATAATTTTTTCTGTCGCAAATTTTAAATACGCCGAGGATTACCTTTTCTATGGTGAGTTTGTCAAAAAATAATTTTTTTCTGTCGAAAATTTTAAATACCCCGAGGATTGCCTTTTCTATAGTGAATTTGTCAAAAAATAATTTTTTACTGTCGCAAATTTTAAATATACCGAGGATTGCCTTTTCCATAGTAAATTTCTCAAAAAATTATTTTTTACGGTCGCAAATTTATAATACGCCGAGGATTGCCTTTTCTATAGTGCATTTGTCAAAAAATAAATTTTTACAGTGGCAAATTTTAAATATACCGATGATTGACTTTTCTATAGTGAATTTTTCAAAAAATAATTTTTTGCTGTCGCAAATTTCAAATACGCCGAGGATTGCCTTTTCTATAGTAAATTTTTCAAAACATAATTTTTTACTGTCGCAAATTTTAAATACGCCGAAGATTGCCTTTTCTATAGTGAATTTGTCAAAATAATATTTTTTACTGTCGCAAATTTTAAATACGCCGCGGATTGCCTTTTCATTAGTGAATTTGTCAAACAATAATTTTTTACTGACGCAAATTTTAAATACGCCGAGTATTGCCTTTTCTATAGTAAATTTTTCAAAAAATAATTTTTTCTGTCGCAAATTTTAAATACGCCGAGGATTGCCTTTTCTATAGTGAATTTGTCAAAATATTATTTTTTACGGTCGCAAATTTTAAATACGCCGAGGATTGCCTTTTCTATAGTGAATTTGTCAAAAAATAAATTTTTACTGTGGCAAATTTTAAATATACCGAGGATTTAATTTTCTATAGTGGATTTTTCAAAAAAATATTTTTTACTGTCACAAATTTTAAATACGCCGAGGATTACCTTTTCTATGGTGAATTTCTCAAAAAATAATTTTTTACTGTCGCAAATTTTAAATACGCCTTTGTTTGCCCTTTCTATAGTTAATTTGTAAAAAAATAATTTTTTATTGTCACAAATTTTAAATTCGCCGAGGATTGCCTTTTCTATAGTAAATTTTTCAAAAAAAAAAATATTTTACTGTCACAAATTTTAAACATACAGAGGATTGCCTTTTCTATAGTGAATTTGTCAAAAAATAGTTTTTTACTGTCGCAAATTTTAAATATACCGAGGATTTAATTTTCTATAGTGAATTTTTCAAAAAATTATTTTTTGCTCTCGCAAATTTTAACTACGCCGAGGATTACCTTTGCTATAGTAAATTTTTCAAAAAATAATTTTTTACTGTCGCAAATTTTAAATACGCAGAGGATTGCCTTTTCTATAGTGAATTTGTTAAAAAATAAATTTTTACTGTGGCAAATTTTAAATATACCGAGGGTTGCCTTTTATATAGTAAATTTTTCAAAAAAAATTTTTTTACTGTCACAAATTTTAAATACGCCGAGGATTACCTTTTCTATGGTGAATTTGTCAAAAAATAATTTTTTACTGTCGCAAATTTTAAATATACCGATGATTGCCTTTTCTATAGTGAATTTTTCAAAAAAGTATTTCTTGCTGTCGCAAATTTTAAATACGCCGAGGATTGCATTTTCTATAGTGAATTTTTCAAACAATTATTTTTTGCTCTCGCAGATTTCAAATACGCCGAGGATTGCCTTTTCTATAGTAAATTTTTCAAAAAATAATTTTTTACTGTCGCAAATTTTAAATACGCCTAGGATTGCCTTTTCTATAGTGAATTTGTCAAAATATTATTTTCTACGGTCGCAAATTTGAAATACGCCGAGGTTTGCCTTTTCTATAGTGAATTTGTTAAAAAATAAATTTTTACTGTGGCAAATTTTAAATATACCGAGGGTTGCCTTTTATATAGTAAATTTTTCAAAAAAAAATTTTTTACTGTCACAAATTTTAAATACGCCGAGGATTACCTTTTCTATGGTGAATTTGTCAAAAAATAATTTTTTACTGTCGCAAATTTTCAATACGCCGAGGATTGCCTTTTCTATAGTGAATTTGTCAAAAAATAATTTTTTACTTTCCCAAATTTTAAATATACCGAGGTTTGCCTTTTCTATAGTGAATTTTCCAAAAAATGATTTTTTACTGTCGCAAATTTTAAATACGCCTTTGGTTGCCCTTTCTATAGTTAATTTGTAAAATAATAATTTTTTATTCTCGCAAATTTTAAATACGCCGAGGATTGCCTTTTCTATAGTAAATTTTTCCAAAAAAAAAATATTTTACTGTCACAAATTTTAAATATACAGAGGATTGCCTTTTCTATAGTGAATTTTTCAAAAAATTATTTTTTACTCTCGAAAATTTTAAATACGACGAGGATTGCCTTTTCTGTAGTAAATTTTTCAAAAAATAATTTTTTACTGTCTCAAATTTTAAATACGCCCAGGATTGCCTTTTCTAAAGTAAATTTTTCAAAAAATTATTTTTTGCTGTCGCATATTTTAAATACGCCGAGGATTGCCTTTTCTATAGTGAATTTGTCAAAAAATAATTTTTTACTGTCGCAAATTTTAAATATACCGAGCATTGCCTTTTCTATAGTGAATTTTTCAAAAAATGATTTTTTACTGTCGCAAATTTTAAATACGCCGAGGATTACCTTTTCTATGGTGAATTTCTCAAAAAATAATTTTTTACTATCGAAAATTTTAAATAAACCCGAGGATTGCCTTTTCTATAGTTAATTTGTCAAAAAATAATTTTTTACTGTCGCAAATTTTAAATATACCGAGGATTGCCTTTTCTATAGTAAATTTCTCAAAAAATTATTTTTTACGGTCGCAAATTTTTAATACGCCGAGGATTGCCTTTTCTATAGTGCATTTGTCAAAAAATAAATTTTTACAGTGGCAAATTTTAAATATACCGATGATTGCCTTTTCTATAGTGAATTTTTCAAAAAAGTATTTCTTGCTGTCGCAAATTTTAAATACGACGAGGATTGCCGTTTCTATAGTAAATTTTTCAAAAAATAATTTTTTGCTGTCGCAAATTTCAAATACGCCGAGGATTGCCTTTTCTATAGTAAATTTTTCAAAACATAATGTTTTACTGTCGCAAATTTTAAATACGCCGAGGATTGCCTTTTCTATAGTGAATTTTTCAAAATAATATTTTTTACTGTCGCAAATTTTAAATACGCCGAGGATTGCCTTTTCTATAGTGGATTTGTCAAAAAATATTTTTTTACTGTCGCAAATTTTACATATACCGAGGATTTAATTTTCTATAGTAAATTTTCAAAAAATAATTTTTTACTGTCGCAAATTTCAAATACGCCGAGGATTGCCTTCTCTATAGTGAATTTGTCAAAATAATATTTTTTACTGTCGCAAATTTTAAATACGCCGCGGATTGCCTTTTCTATAGTGAATTTGTCAAAAAAATAATTTTTTACTGTCGCAAATTTTAAATACGCCGGGGATTGCCTTTTCTATAGTAAATTTTTCAAAAAAAAAATATTTTACTGTCACAAATTTTAAATATACAGAGGATTGCCTTTTCTATAGTGAATTTTTCAAAAAATTATTTTTTGCTGCCGCAAATTTTAAATACGCCGAGAATTGCCTTTTCTATAGTAAATTTTTCAAAAAATAATTTTTTAATATCGGAAATTTTAAATACGCCGAGGATTGCCTTTTCTATAGTGAATTTGTCAAAATATTATTTTTTACTGTCGCAAGTTTTAACTACGCCGAGGATTGCATTTTCTATAGTGAATTTTTCAAAAAATTATTTTTTGCTCTCGCAAATTTTAACTACGCCGAGGATTGCCTTTTCTATAGTAAATTTTTCAAAAAATAATTTTTTACTGTCACAAATTTTAAATACGCCGAGGATTACCTTTTCTATGGTGAATTTTTCAAAAAATAATTTTTTACTGTCGAAAATTTTAAATAAACCCGAGGATTGCCTTTTCTACAGTGAATTTGTCAAAAAATAATTTTTTACTGTCGCAAATTTTAAATATACCGAGGATTGCCTTTTCTATAGTAAATTTCTCAAAAAATTATTTTTTACGGTCGCAAATTTTTAATATACCGAGGATTGCCTTTTCTATAGTAAATTTCTCAAAAAATTATTTTTTACGGTCGCAAATTTTTAATACGCCGAGGATTGCCTTTTCTATAGTGCATTTGTCAAAAAATAAATTTTTACAGTGGCAAATTTTAAATATACCGATGATTGCCTTTTCTATAGTGAATTTTTCAAAAAAGTATTTCTTGCTGTCGCAAATTTTAAATACGACGACGATTGCCGTTTCTATAGTAAATTTTTCAATAAATAATTTTTTACTGTCGCAAATTTTAAATACGCCAAGGATTGCCTTTTCTATAGTAAATTTTTCAAAAAATTATTTTTTAGTGTCGCAAATTTTAAATACGACGAGGATTGCCTTTTCTATAGTGAATTTGTCCAAAAAATAAATTTTTACAGTGGCAAATTTTAAACATACCGATGATTGCCTTTTCTATAGTGAATTTTTCAAAAAATAATTTTTTGCTGTCGCAAATTTCAAATACGCCGAGGATTGCCTTTTCTATAGTAAATTTTTCAAAACATAATTTTTTACTGTCGCAAATTTTAAACACGCCGAGGATTGCCTTTTCTATAGTGAATTTTTCAAAATAATATTTTTTACTGTCGCAAATTTTAAATACGCCGAGGATTGCCTTTTCTATAGTGGAATTGTCAAAAAATATTTTTTTACTGTCGCAAATTTTACATATACCGAGGATTTAATTTTCTATAGTAAATTTTCAAAAAATAATTTTTTACTGTCGCAAATTTCAAATACGCCGAGGATTGTCTTCTCTATAGTGAATTTGTCAAAATAATATTTTTTACTGTCGCAAATTTTAAATACGCCGCGGATTGCCTTTTCTATAGTGAATTTGTCAAACAATAATTTTTTACTGTCGCAAATTTTAAATACGCCGGGGATTGCCTTTTCTATAGTAAATTTTTCAAAAAAAAAATATTTTACTGTCACAAATTTTAAATATACAGAGGATTGCCTTTTCTATAGTGAATTTTTCAAAAAATTATTTTTTGCTGTCGCAAATTTTAAATACGCCGAGGATTGCCTTTTCTATAGTAAATTTTTCAAAAAATAATTTTTTACTATCGCAAATTTTAAATACGCCGAGGATTGCCTTTTCTATAGTGAATTTGTCAAAATATTATTTTTTACGGTCGCAAATTTTAAATACGCCGAGGAATGCCTTTTCTATAGTGAATTTGTCAAAAAATAAATTTTTACAGTGGCAAATTTTAAATATACCGAGGATTGCCTTTTGTATAGTGAATTTGTCAAAAAATAATTTTTTACTGTCGCAAATTTTAAATATACCGAGGATTGCCTTTTCTATAGTGAATTTTTCAAAAAATTATTTTTTACTGTCGCAAATTTTAAATACGCCTTTGGTTGCCCTTTCTATAGTTAATTTGTAAAAAAATAATTTTTTATTGTCGCAAATTTTTTAATACGCCGAGGATTGCTTTTTCTATAGTAAATTTTTCAAAAAAAAAAAAATATTTTACTGTCACAAATTTTAAATATACAGAGGATTGCCTTTTCTATAGTGAATTTTTCAAAAAATTATTTTTTACTCTCGAAAATTTTAAATACGCCGAGGATTGCCTTTTCTGTAGTAAATTTTTCAAAAAATAATTTTTTACTGTCTCAAATTTTAAATACGCCCGAGGATTGCCTTTTCTAAAGTAAATTTTTCAAAAAATTATTTTTTGCTGTCGCAAATTTTAAATACGCCGAGGATTGCCTTTTCTATAGTAAATTTTTCAAAAAATAATTTTTACTGTCGCAAGTTTTAACTACGCCGCGGATTGCATTTTCTATAGTGAATTTGTCAAAAAATAATTTTTTACAGTCGAAAATTATAAACACGCCGAGTATTGCCTTTTCTATAGTAAATTTATCAAAAAATAATTTTTTACTGTCGCAAATTTTAAATACGCCGAGGGTTGCCTTTTCTTTAGTGAATTTGTCAAAATAATATTTTTTACTGTCGCAAATTTTGAATACGCCGAGGATTGCCTTTTCTATAGTAAATTTGTCAAAAAATAATTTTTTACTGTCGCAAATTTTAAATACTCCGAGGATTGCCTTTTCTATAGTGAATTTGTCAAAAAATAATTTTTTACTGTCGCAAATTTTAAATATACCGAGGATTGCCTTTTCTGTAGTGAATTTTTCAAAAAATGATTTTTTACTGTCGCAAATTTTAAATACGCCTTTGGTTGCCCTTTCTATAGTTAATATGTAAAAAAATAATTTTTTATTGTCGCAAATTTTAAACACGCCGAGGATTGCCTTTTCTATAGTAAATTTTTCAAAAAAAAAATATTTTACTGTCACAAATTTTAAATATACAGAGGATTCCCTTTTCTATAGTGAACTTTTCAAAAAATTATTTTTTACTCTCGAAAATTTTAAATACGCCGAGGATTGCCTTTTCTATAGTAAATTTTTCAAAAAATAATTTTTACTGTCGCAAATTTTAACTACGCCGAGGATTGCATTTTCTATAGTGAATTTGTCAAAAAATATTTTTTACAGTCGAAAATTTTAAACACGCCGAGTATTGCCTTTTCTATAGTAAATTTATCAAAAAATAATTTTTTACTGTCGCAAATTTTAAATACGCCGAGGATTGACTTTTCTTTAGTAAATTTGTCAAAATAATATTTTTTACTGTCGCAAATTTTGAATATGCCGAGGATTGCCTTTTCTATAGTGAATTTGTAAAAAAATAATTTTTTACTGTCGCAAATTTTAAATACGCCGAGGATTGCCTTTTCTATAGTAAATTTATCAAAAAATAATTTTTTACTGTCGCAAATTTTAAATACGCCGAGGATTGACTTTTCTTTAGTAAATTTGTCAAAATAATATTTTTTACTGTCGCAAATTTTGAATATGCCGAGGATTGCCTTTTCTATAGTGAATTTTTCAAAAAATTATTTTTTACTATCGCAAATTTTAAATACGCCGAGGATTGGCTTTTCTATAGTGAATTTGTCAAAATATTATTTTTAACGGTCGCAAATTTTAAATACGCCGAGGAATGCCTTTTCTATAGTGAATTTGTCAAAAAATAAATTTTTACTGTGGCAAATTTTAAATATACCGAGGATTGCCTTTTCTATAGTAAATTTTTCAAAAAATTATTTTTTACTGTCACAAATTTTAAATACGCCGAGGATTACCTTTTCTATGGTGAATTTGTCAAAAAATAATTTTTTACTGTCGCAAATTTTGAATACGCCGAGGATTGCCTTTTTTATAGTGAATTCGTCAAAAAATAAATATTTACAGTGGCAAACTTTAAATATACCGATGATTGCCTTTTCTATAGTGAATTTTTCAAAAAATAATTTTTTGCTGTCGCAAATTTCAAATACGCCGAGGATTGCCTTTTCTATAGTAAATTTTTCAAATCATAATTTTTTACTGTCGCAAATTTTAAATACGCCGAGAATTGCCTTTTCTATAGTGAATTTTTCAAAATAATATATTTTACTGTCGCAAATTTTAAATACGCCGAGGATTGCCTTTTCTATAGTGGATTTGTCAAAAAATATTTTTTTACTGTCGCAAATTTTAAATATACCGAGGATTTAATTTTCTATAGTAAATTTTCAAAAAATAATTTTTTACTGTCGCAAATTTCAAATACGCCGAGAATTGCCTTCTCTATAGCGACTTTATCAAAATAATATTTTTTACTGTCGCAAATTTTAAATACGCCGCGGATTTCCTTTTCTATAGTGAATTTGTCAAACAATAACTTTTACTGTCGCAAATTTTAAATACGCCGGGGATTGCCTTTTCTATAGTGAATTTTCCAAAAAATTATTTTGTGCTGTCGCAAATTTTAAATACGCCGAGGATTGCCTTTTCTATAGTAAATTTTTCATAAAATAATTTTTACTGTCGCAAATTTTAAATATACCGAGTATTGCCTTTTCTATAGCGAATTTGTCAAAAAATAATTTTTTACTGTCGAAAATTTTAAACATACCGAGGATTGCCTTTTCTGTAGTGAATTTGTCAAACAATAATTTTTTACTGTGGCACATTTTAAATATACCGAGGATTTAATTTTCTATAGTGAATTTTTCAAAAAATTATTTTTTGCTGTCGCAAATTTTAAATACGCCGAGGATTGCCTTTTCTATAGTAAATTTTTTAAAAAATAATTTTTTATTGTCGCAAATTTTAAATACGCCGAGGACTGCCTTTTCTATAGTAAATTTTTCAAACAAATAATTTTTTAATGTCGCAAATTTTAAATACGCCGAGGATTGCCTTTTCTATAGTGAATTTGTCAAAATAATATTTTTTACTGTCGCAAATTTTAAATACGCCGGGGATTGCATTTTCTATAGTGAATTTGTCAAAAAATAATTTTTTACTGTAGAAAATTTTAAATATACCGAGGATTGCCTTTTCTATAGTAAATTTTTCAAAAAAATTATTTTTTACTGTCACAAATTTTAAATACGCCGGGTATTACCTTTTCTATGGTGAATTTGTCAAAAAATAATTTTTTACTGTCGCAAATTTTAAATACGCCGAGGATTGCCTTTTCTATAGTGAATTTGTCAAAAAATAATTTTTTACTGTCGCAAATTTTAAATATACCGAGGATTGCCTTTTCTGTAGTGAATTTTTCAAAAAATGATTTTTTACTGTCGCAAATTTTAAATACGCCTTTGGTTGCCCTTTCTATAGTTAATATGTAAAAAAATAATTTTTTATTGTCGCAAATTTTAAATACGCCGAGGATTGCCTTTTCTATAGTAAATTTTTCAAAAAAAAAATATTTTACTGTCACAAATTTTAAATATACAGAGGATTCCCTTTTCTATAGTGAACTTTTCAAAAAATTATTTTTTACTCTCGAAAATTTTAAATACGCCGAGGATTGCCTTTTCTATAGTAAATTTTTCAAAAAATAATTTTTACTGTCGCAAATTTTAACTACGCCGAGGATTGCATTTTCTATAGTGAATTTGTCAAAAAATATTTTTTACAGTCGAAAATTTTAAACACGCCGAGGATTGCCTTTTCTATAGCGAATTTATAAAAAAATAATTGTTTACTGTCGAAAATTTTAAATACGCCGAGGATTGCCTTTTCTTTAGTGAATTTTTCAAAATAATATTTTTTACTGTCGCAAATTTTAAATACGCCAAGGATTGCCTTTTCTATAGTAAATTTTTCAAGAAATTATTTTTTACGGTCGCAAATTTTAAATACGCCTAGTATTGCCTTTTCTATAGTGAATTTGTCAAAAAATAAATTTTTACTGTGGCAAATTTTAAATATACCGAGGATTGCCTTTTCTATAGTGAATTTTTCAAAAAATTATTTTTTACTATCGCAAATTTTAAATACGCCGAGGATTGGCTTTTCTATAGTGAATTTGTCAAAATATTATTTTTAACGGTCGCAAATTTTAAATACGCCGAGGAATGCCTTTTCTATAGTGAATTTGTCAAAAAATAAATTTTTACTGTCACAAATTTTAAATACGCCGAGGATTACCTTTTCTATGGTGAATTTGTCAAAAAATAATTTTTTACTGTCGCAAATTTTAAATACGCCGAGGATTGCCTTTTCTATAGTGAATTTGTCAAAAAATAATTTTTTACTGTCGCAAATTTTAAATATACCGAGGATTGCCTTTTCTATAGTGAATTTTTCAAAAAATGATTTTTTACTGTCGCAAATTTTAAATACGCCTTTGGTTGCCCTTTCTATAGTTAATTTGTAAAAAAATAATTTTTTATTGTCGCAAATTTTAAATACGCCGAGGATTACCTTTTCTATAGTAAATTTTTCAAAAAAAAAATATTTTACTGTCACAAATTTTAAATATACAGAGGATGGCCTTTTCTATAGTGAATTTTTCAAAAAATTATTTTTTACTCTCGAAAATTTTAAATACGCCGAGGATTGCCTTTTCTGTAGTAAATTTTTCAAAAAATAATTTTTTACTGTCTCAAATTTTAAATACGCCGAGGATTGCCTTTTCTAAAGTAAATTTTTAAAAAAATTATTTTTTGCTGTCGCAAATTTTAAATACGCCGAGGATTGCCTTTTCTATAGTAAATTTTTCAAAAAATAATTTTTACTGTCGCAAGTTTTAACTACGCTGCGGATTGCATTTTCTATAGTGAATTTGTCAAAAAATAATTTTTTACGGTCGCAAATTTTAAATACGCCGAGGATTGCCTTTTCTATAGTGAATTTGTCAAAAAATAAATTTTTACTGTGGCAAATTTTAAATATACCGAGGATTGCCTTTTCTATAGTAAATTTTTCAAAAAATTATTTTTTACTGTCACAAATTTTAAATACGCCGAGGATTACCTTTTCTATGGTGAATTTGTCAAAAAATAATTTTTTACTGTCGCAAATTTTAAATACGCCGAGGATTGCCTTTTCTATAGTGAATTTGTCAAAAAATAATTTTTTACTGTCGCAAATTTTAAATATACCGAGGATTGCCTTTTCTATAGTGAATTTTTCAAAAAATGATTTTTTACTGTCGCAAATTTTAAATACGCCTTTGTTTGCCCTTTCTATAGTTAATTTGTAAAAAAATAATTTTTTATTGTCGCAAATTTTAAATACGCCGAGGATTGCCTTTTCTATAGTAAATTTTTCAAAAAAAAAATATTTTACTGTCACAAATTTTAAATATACAGAGTATTGCCTTTTCTATAGTGAATTTTTCAAAAAATAGTTTTTTACTGTCGCAAATTTTAAATATACCAAGGATTTAATTTTCTATAGTGAATTTTTCGAAAAATTATTTTTTGCTCTCGCAAATTTTAACTACGCCGAGGATTGCCTTTGCTATAGTAAATTTTTCAAAATAATATTTTTTACTGTCGCAAATTTTTAATACGCCGAGGATTGCCTTTTCTATAGTGAATTCGTCAAAAAATAATTTTTTACTGTCGCAAATTTTAAATACGCCGAGGATTGCCTTTTCTATAGTGAATTTGACAAAAAATAATTTTTTACTGTCGCAAATTTTAAATATACCGAGGATTGCCTTTTCTATAGTGAATTCGTCAAAAAATAATTTTTTACTGTCGCAAATTTTAAATACGCCGAGGATTGCCTTTTCTATAGTAAATTTTTTAAAAAATAATTTTTTATTGTCGCAAATTTTAAATACGCCGAGGATTGCCTTTTCTATAGTAAATTTTTCAAACAAATAATTTTTTAATGTCGCAAATTTTAAATACGCCGAGGATTGCCTTTTCTATAGTGAATTTGTCAAAATAATATTTTTTACTGTCGCAAATTTTAAATACGCCGGGGATTGCATTTTCTATAGTGAATTTGTCAAAAAATAATTTTTTACTGTAGAAAATTTTAAATATACCGAGGATTGCCTTTTCTATAGTAAATTTTTCAAAAAATTATTTTTTACTGTCACAAATTTTAAATACGCCGAGGATTACCTTTTCTATGGTGAATTTGTCAAAAAATAATTTTTTACTGTCGCAAATTTTAAATACGCCGAGGATTGCCTTTTCTATAGTGAATTTGTCAAAAAATAATTTTTTACTGTCGCAAATTTTAAATATACCGAGGATTGCCTTTTCTGTAGTGAATTTTTCAAAAAATGATTTTTTACTGTCGCAAATTTTAAATACGCCTTTGGTTGCCCTTTCTATAGTTAATATGTAAAAAAATATTTTTTTATTGTCGCAAATTTTAAATACGCCGAGGATTGCCTTTTCTATAGTAAATTTTTCAAAAAAAAAATATTTTACTGTCACAAATTTTAAATATACAGAGGATTCCCTTTTCTATAGTGAACTTTTCAAAAAATTATTTTTTACTCTCGAAAATTTTAAATACGCCGAGGATTGCCTTTTCTATAGTAAATTTTTCAAAAAATAATTTTTACTGTCGCAAATTTTAACTACGCCGAGGATTGCATTTTCTATAGTGAATTTGTCAAAAAATATTTTTTACAGTCGAAAATTTTAAACACGCCGAGTATTGCCTTTTCTATAGTAAATTTATCAAAAAATAATTTTTTACTGTCGCAAATTTTAAATACGCCGAGGATTGCCTTTTCTTTAGTAAATTTGTCAAAATAATATTTTTTACTGTCGCAAATTTTGAATATGCCGAGGATTGCCTTTTCTATAGTGAATTTGTAAAAAAATAATTTTTTACTGTCGCAAATTTTAAATACGCCGAGGATTGCCTTTTCTATAGTGAATTTGTCAAAAAATAATTTTTTACTGTCGCAAATTTTAAATATACCGAGGATTGCCTTTTCTATAGTGAATTTTTCAAAAAATTATTTTTTACTGTCGCAAATATAAATACGCCGAGGATTGCCTTTTCTTTAGTGAATTTGTCAAAATAATATTTTTTACTGTCGCAAATTTTGAATACGCCGAGGATTGCCTTTTCTATAGTGAATTTGTCAAAAAATAATTTTTTACTGTCGAAAATTTTAAATACCCCGAGGATTGGCTTTTCTATAGTGAATTTGTCAAAATATTATTTTTAACGGTCGCAAATTTTAAATACGCCGAGGAATGCCTTTTCTATAGTGAAGTTGTCAAAAAATAAATTTTTACTGTGGCAAATTTTAAATATACCGAGGATTGCCTTTTCTATAGTAAATTTTTCAAAAAATTATTTTTTACTGTCACAAATTTTAAATACGCCGAGGATTACCTTTTCTATAGTAAATTTTTCAAACAAATAATTTTTTAATGTCGCAAATTTTAAATACGCCGAGGATTGCCTTTTCTATAGTGAATTTGTCAAAATAATATTTTTTACTGTCGCAAATTTTAAATACGCCGGGGATTGCATTTTCTATAGTGAATTTGTCAAAAAATAATTTTTTACTGTAGAAAATTTTAAATATACCGAGGATTGCCTTTTCTATAGTAAATTTTTCAAAAAATTATTTTTTACTGTCACAAATTTTAAATACGAGGATTGCCTTTTCTATAGTAAATTTTTCAAAAAATTATTTTTTACTGTCACAAATTTTAAATACGCCGAGGATTACCTTTTCTATGGTGAATTTGTCAAAAAATAATTTTTTACTGTCGCAAATTTTAAATACGCCGAGGATTGCCTTTTCTATAGTGAATTTGTCAAAAAATAATTTTTTACTGTCGCAAATTTTAAATATACCGAGGATTGCCTTTTCTGTAGTGAATTTTTCAAAAAATGATTTTTTACTGTCGCAAATTTTAAATACGCCTTTGGTTGCCCTTTCTATAGTTAATATGTAAAAAAATATTTTTTTATTGTCGCAAATTTTAAATACGCCGAGGATTGCCTTTTCTATAGTAAATTTTTCAAAAAAAAAATATTTTACTGTCACAAATTTTAAATATACAGAGGATTCCCTTTTCTATAGTGAACTTTTCAAAAAATTATTTTTTACTCTCGAAAATTTTAAATACGCCGAGGATTGCCTTTTCTATAGTAAATTTTTCAAAAAATAATTTTTACTGTCGCAAATTTTAACTACGCCGAGGATTGCATTTTCTATAGTGAATTTGTCAAAAAATATTTTTTACAGTCGAAAATTTTAAACACGCCGAGTATTGCCTTTTCTATAGTAAATTTATCAAAAAATAATTTTTTACTGTCGCAAATTTTAAATACGCCGAGGATTGCCTTTTCTTTAGTAAATTTGTCAAAATAATATTTTTTACTGTCGCAAATTTTGAATATGCCGAGGATTGCCTTTTCTATAGTGAATTTGTAAAAAAATAATTTTTTACTGTCGCAAATTTTAAATACGCCGAGGATTGCCTTTTCTATAGTGAATTTGTCAAAAAATAATTTTTTACTGTCGCAAATTTTAAATATACCGAGGATTGCCTTTTCTATAGTGAATTTTTCAAAAAATTATTTTTTACTGTCGCAAATATAAATACGCCGAGGATTGCCTTTTCTTTAGTGAATTTGTCAAAATAATATTTTTTACTGTCGCAAATTTTGAATACGCCGAGGATTGCCTTTTCTATAGTGAATTTGTCAAAAAATAATTTTTTACTGTCGAAAATTTTAAATACCCCGAGGATTGGCTTTTCTATAGTGAATTTGTCAAAATATTATTTTTAACGGTCGCAAATTTTAAATACGCCGAGGAATGCCTTTTCTATAGTGAAGTTGTCAAAAAATAAATTTTTACTGTGGCAAATTTTAAATATACCGAGGATTGCCTTTTCTATAGTAAATTTTTCAAAAAATTATTTTTTACTGTCACAAATTTTAAATACGCCGAGGATTACCTTTTCTATGGTGAATTTGTCAAAAAATAATTTTTTACTGTCGCAAATTTTAAATACGCCGAGGATTGCCTTTTCTATAGTGAATTTGTCAAAAAATAATTTTTTACTGTCGCAAATTTTAAATATACCGAGGATTGCCTTTTCTATAGTGAATTTTTCAAAAAATGATTTTTTACTGTCGCAAATTTTAAACACGCCTTTGGTTGCCCTTTCTATAGTTAATTTGTAAAAAAATAATTTTTTATTGTCGCAAATTTTAAATACGCCGAGGATTGCCTTTTCTATAGTAAATTTTTCAAAAAAAAAAAATATTTTACTGTCACAAATTTTAAATATACAGAGGATTGCCTTTTCTATAGTGAATTTTTGAAAAAATTATTTTTTACTGTCTCAAATTTTAAATACGCCGAGAATTGCCTTTTCTAAAGTAAATTTTTCAAAAAATTATTTTTTGCTGTCGCAAATTTTAAATACGCCGAGGATTGCCTT
The DNA here is from genome assembly GCA_963924295.1 of Dioctria rufipes. Taxonomy (NCBI): domain Eukaryota; kingdom Metazoa; phylum Arthropoda; class Insecta; order Diptera; family Asilidae; genus Dioctria; species Dioctria rufipes. The sequence goes on along the minus strand of CAWUPM010001137.1, from coordinate 147,412 downwards.
TTCTATAGTAAATTTTTCAAAAAATAATTTTTACTGTCGCAAGTTTTAACTACGCTGCGGATTGCATTTTCTATAGTGAATTTGTCAAAAAATAATTTTTTACAGTCGAAAATTTTAAACACGCCGAGTATTGCCTTTTCTATAGTAAATTTATCAAAAAATAATTTTTTACTGTCGCAAATTTTAAATACGCCGAGGGTTGCCTTTTCTTTAGTGAATTTGTCAAAATAATATTTTTTACTGTCGCTAATTTTGAATACGCCGAGGATTGCCTTTTCTATAGTAAATTTGTCAAAAAATAATTTTTTACTGTCGCAAATTTTAAATACGCCGAGGATTACCCTTTCTATAGCGAATTTGTCAAAAAATAATTTTTTACTGTCGCAAATTTTAAATATACGTGGATTGCCTTTTCTATAGTGAATTTTTCAAAAAATTATTTTTTACTGTCGCAAATATAAATACGCCGCGGGTTGCCTTTTCTTTAGTGAATTTGTCAAAATAATATTTTTTACTGTCGCAAATTTTGAATACGCCGAGGATTGCCTTTTCTATAGTGAATTTGTCAAAAAATAATTTTTTACTGTCGAAAATTTTAAATACCCCGAGGATTGCCTTTTCTATAGTGAATTTGTCAAAAAATAATTTTTTACTGTCGCAAATTTTAAATATACCGAGGATTGTCTTTTCTATAGTAAATTTCTCAAAAAATTATTTTTTACGGTCGCAAGTTTTTAATACGCCGAGGATTGCCTTTTCTATATTGCATTTGTCAAAAAATAAATTTTTACAGTGGCACATTTTAAATATACCGATGATTGCCTTTTCTATAGTGAATTTTTGAAAAAAGTATTTCTTGCTGTCGCAAATTCTAAATACGCCGAGGATTGCCTTTTCTATAGTAAATTTTTCAAAAAATAATTTTTTACTGTCGCAAATTTTAAATACGCCGAGGATTGCCTTTTCTATAGTAAATTTTTCAAAAAATTATTTTTTAGTGTCGCAAATTTTAAATACGACGAGGATTGCCTTTTCTATAGTGAATTTGTCAAAAAATAAATTTTTACAGTGGCAAATTTTAAATATACCGATGATTGCCTTTTCTATAGTGAATTTTTCAAAAAATAATTTTTTGCTGTCGCAAATTTCAAATACGCCGAGGGTTGCCTTTTCTATAGTAAATTTTTCAAAACATAATTTTTTACTGTCGCAAATTTTAAATACGCCGAGGATTGCCTTTTCTATAGTGAATTTTTCAAAATAATATTTTTTACTGTCGCAAATTTTAAATACGCCGAGGATTGCCTTTTCTATAGTGAATTTGTCAAAAAATATTTTTTTACTGTCCCAAATTTTAAATATACCGAAGATTTAATTTTCTATAGTAAATTTTCAAAAAATAATTTTTTACTGTCGCAAATTTCAAATACGCCGAGGATTGCCTTCTCTATAGTGAATTTGTCAAAATAATATTTTTTACTGTCGCAAATTTTGAATACGCCGCGGATTGCCTTTTCTATAGTGAATTTGTCAAACAATAATTTTTTACTGTCGCAAATTTTAAATACGCCGGGGATTGCCTTTTCTATAGTGAATTTTTCAAAAAATTATTTTTTGCTGTCGCAAATTTTAAATACGCCGAGGATTGCCTCTTCTATAGTAAATTTTTCAAAAAATAATTTTTACTGTCGCAAATTTTAAATATGCCGAGTATTGCCTTTTCTATAGTGAATTTGTCAAAAAATAATTTTTTACTGTCGCAAATTTTAAACATACCGAGGATTGCCTTTTCTTAGTGAATTTGTCAAACAATAATTTTTTACTGTCGCACATTTTAAATATACCGAGGATTTAATTTCCTATAGTGAATTTTTCAAAAAATTCTTTTTTGCTCTCGCAAATTTTAAATACGCCGAGGATTGCCTTTTCTATAGTAAATTTTTTAAAAAATAGTTTTTTATTGTCGCAAATTTTAAATACGCCGAGGATTGCCTTTTCTATAGTAAATTTTTAAAAAAATTAGTTTTTAATGTCGCACATTTTAAATACGCAGAGGATTGCCTTTTCTATAGTGAATTTGTCAAAATAATATTTTTTACTGTCGCAAATTCTAAATACGCCGGAGATTGCCTTTTCTATAGTGAATTTGTCAAAAAATAATTTTTTACTGTAGCAAATTTTAAATATACCGAGGATTTAATTTTCTATAGTGAATTTTTCAAAAAATTATTTTTTGCTGTCGCAAATTTTAAATACGCCGAGAATTGCCTTTTCTATAGTAAATTTTTCAAAAAATAATTTTTTACTGTCGCAAATTTTAAATACGCAGAGGATTGTTTTTTCTATAGTAAATTTTTAAAAAAATAATTTTTTACTGTCGCAAATTTTAAATACGCCGAGGATTGCCTTTTCTATAGTGAATTTGTCAAAATATTATTTTTTACGGTCGCAAATTTTAAATACGCGGAGGATTGCCTTTTCTATAGTGAATTTGTCAAAAAATAAATTTTTACTGTGGTAAATTTTAAATATACCGAGGATTGCCTTTTCTGTAGTAAATTTTTCAAAAAATTATTTTTTACTATCACAAATTTTAAATACGCCGAGGATTACCTTTTCTATGGTGAATTTGTCAAAAAATAATTTTTTACTGTCGCAAATTTTAAATACGCCGAGGATTGCCTTTTCTATATTGAATTTGTCAAAAAATAATTTTTTACTGTCGCAAATTTTAAATATACCGTGGATTGCCTTTTCTATAGTGAATTTTTCAAAAAATATTTTTTACTGTCGCAAATTTTAAATAGGCCTTTGGTTGCCCTTTCTATAGTTAATTTGTAAAAAAATAATTTTTTATTGTCGCAAATTTTAAATACGCCGAGTATTGCCTTTTCTATAGTAAATTTTTCAAAAAAAAAATATTTTACTGTCACAAATTTTAAATATACAAAGGATTGCCTTTTCTATAGTGAATTTGTCAAAAAATAGTTTTTTACTGTCGCAAATTTTAAATATAACGAGGATTTAATTTTCTATAGTGAATTTTTCAAAAAATTATTTTTTGCTCTCGCAAATTTTAACTACGCCGAGGATTGCCTTTGCTATAGTAAATTTTTCAAAAAAATAGTTTTTTTCTGTCGCAAATTTTAAATACGCGGAGGATTGCCTTTTCTATAGTAAATTTGTCAAAATAATATTTTTTACTGTCGCAAATTTTTAATACGCCGAGGATTGCCTTTTCTATAGTGAATTTGTCAAAAAATAAATTTTTACAGTGGCGAATTTTAAATATACCGATGATTGCCTTTTCTATAGTGAATTTTTCAAAAAATTATTTTTTGCTGTCGCAAATTTTAAATACGCCGAGAATTACCTTTTCTATGGTGAATTTGTCAAAAAATAATTTTTTACTGTCGCAAATTTTAAATACGCCGAGGATTGCCTTTTCTATAGTGAATTTGTCAAAAAATAATTTTTTACTGTCGCAAATTTTAAATATACCGAGGATTGCCTTTTCTATAGTGAATTTTTCAAAAAATGATTTTTTACTGTCGCAAATTTTAAATACGCCTTTGGTTGCCCTTTCTATAGTTAATTTGTAAAAAAATATTTTTTATTGTCGCAAATTTTAAACACGCCGAGGATTGCCTTTTCTATAGTAAATTTTTCAAAAAAAAAATATTTTACTGTCACAAATTTTAAATATACAGAGGATTGCCTTTTCTATAGTGAATTTTTCAAAAAATTATTTTTTACTCTCGAAAATTTTAAATACGCCGAGGATTGCCTTTTCTGTAGTAAATTTTTCAAAAAATAATTTTTTACTGTCTCAAATTTTAAATACGCCGAGGATTGCCTTTTCTAAAGTAAATTTTTCAAAAAATTATTTTTTGCTGTCGCAAATTTTAAATACGCCGAGGATTGCCTTTTCTATAGTAAATTTTTCAAAAAATAATTTTTACTGTCGCAAGTTTTAACTACGCTGCGGATTGCATTTTCTATAGTGAATTTGTCAAAAAATAATTTTTTACAGTCGAAAATTTTAAACACGCCGAGTATTGCCTTTTCTATAGTAAATTTATCAAAAAATAATTTTTTACTGTCGCAAATTTTAAATACGCCGAGGGTTGCCTTTTCTTTAGTGAATTTGTCAAAATAATATTTTTTACTGTCGCAAATTTTGAATACGCCGAGGATTGCCTTTTCTATAGTAAATTTGTCAAAAAATAATTTTTTACTGTCGCAAATTTTAAATACGCCGAGGATTACCTTTTCTATAGTGAATTTGTCAAAAAATAATTTTTTACTGTCGCAAATTTTAAATATACCGAGGATTGCCTTTTCTATAGTGAATTTTTGAAAAAAGTATTTCTTGCTGTCGCAAATTTTAAATACGCCGAGGATTGCCTTTTCTATAGTCAATTTTTCAAAACATAATTTTTTACTGTCGCAAATTTTAAATACGCCGAGGATTGCCTTTTCTATAGTAAATTTTTCAAAAAATTATTTTTTAGTGTCGCAAATTTTAAATACGACGAGGATTGCCTTTTCTATAGTGAATTTGTCAAAAAATAAATTTTTACAGTGGCAAATTTTAAATATACCGATGATTGCCTTTTCTATAGTGAATTTTTCAAAAAATAATTTTTTGCTGTTGCAAATTTCAAATACGCCGAGGGTTGCCTTTTCTATAGTAAATTTTTCAAAACATAATTTTTTACTGTCGCAAATTTTAAATACGCCGAGGATTGCCTTTTCTATAGTGAATTTTTCAAAATAATATTTTTTACTGTCGCAAGTTTTAAATACGCCGAGGATTGCCTTTTCTATAGTGAATTTGTCAAAAAATATTTTTTTACTGTCCCAAATTTTAAATATACCGAGGATTTAATTTTCTATAGTAAATTTTCAAAAAATAATTTTTTACTGTCGCAAATTTCAAATACGCCGAGGATTGCCTTCTCTATAGTGAATTTGTCAAAATAATATTTTTTACTGTCGCAAATTTTGAATACGCCGCGGATTGCCTTTTCTATAGTGAATTTGTCAAAAAATTATTTTTTAGTGTCGCAAATTTTAAATACGACGAGGATTGCCTTTTCTATAGTGAATTTGTCAAAAAATAAATTTTTACAGTGGCAAATTTTAAATATACCGATGATTGCCTTTTCTATAGTGAATTTTTCAAAAAATAATTTTTTGCTGTCGCAAATTTCAAATACGCCGAGGGTTGCCTTTTCTATAGTAAATTTTTCAAAACATAATTTTTTACTGTCGCAAATTTTAAATACGCCGGGGATTGCCTTTTCTATAGTGAATTTTTCAAAAAATTATTTTTTGCTGTCGCAAATTTTAAATACGCCGAGGATTGCCTCTTCTATAGTAAATTTTTCAAAAAATAATTTTTACTGTCGCAAATTTTAAATATGCCGAGTATTGCGATTTCTATAGTGAATTTGTCAAAAAATAATTTTTTACTGTCGCAAATTTTAAACATACCGAGGATTGCCTTTTCTTAGTGAATCTGTCAAACAATAATTTTTTATTGTCGCACATTTTAAATATACCGAGGATTTAATTTCCTATAGTGAATTTTTCAAAAAATTCTTTTTTGCTGTCGCAAATTTTAAATACGCCGAGGATTGCCTTTTCTATAGTAAATTTTTTAAAAAATAATTTTTTATTGTCGCAAATTTTAAATACGCCGAGGATTGCCTTTTCTATAGTAAATTTTTAAAAAAATTATTTTTTAATGTCGCAAATTTTAAATACGCCGAGGATTGCCTTTTCTATAGTGAATTTGTCAAAATAATATTTTTTACTGTCGCAAATTCTAAATACGCCGGAGATTGCCTTTTCTATAGTGAATTTGTCAAAAAATAATTTTTTACTGTAGCAAATTTTAAATATACCGAGGATTTAATTTTCTATAGTGAATTTTTCAAAAAATTATTTTTTGCTGTCGCAAATTTTAAATACGCCGAGTGTTGAGACAAGGCTCTTTTGTCTTGCCTATATTTCCTTAGCCTTAAAACGCAGATGGTATAAACGGCACTTGAACCGATATACCAAGGCTAAATACAGTTGCCTGGCTTGCTAGTTGTTATTGATGATGGTATAAACGGCACTTTAACCGAATACCAAAAGCCTGAAAAAACTAGAATGGTTACGCGATACTGAATAAAACGCTCTAAATTTTATTAACAACTGATGATTTATTCATTACTCGCAGTGAATTTATATTAAAATTTTGCTAACATTACCACTTATTCTACAAAAGAAAGCAATATTCAATTAAGAATTTCCGATACTGCTTATCTAGCGAAATTGCAAGTTTCATGCAAAATAAATTCCTCAGTTATTGCTGAGTGTCAACTTTCTTTTGGATTATAATGACGAAGAATTTATTTTTGCATGAAGCGAGGTGAATGAAATTCGCGCCAGGTGAATGAAATTAGGTTTCCTATTACAATGATAACATGAACCTTTATTCATGCCTGACCTACATATGAAATTATGAATTAATGGTATATACATATATATATATCTTGTTTTCTTACTATTCTAATTAAATTTCTTTATATAAGAATTAAGATAGAATTAGATTCATCTGTTATGAACATGCACGATTTAACATTCTCCCCGCGTTGAACCTTCGTTCGAAGATTCAAATGACTATACGTTGATACTGAAGTCACATTCCGTAGATTGCCTGGGTGCGGGCTTAGGCCGTTTCGATTTGTGCCTACAATCATCTCGATTCTTGAATATCAGGATGGCGATGAAGAATAAAATTAGTCCGAGCGAAAGATATCCAATGGTAAATTGATGGATATTGTGGGAATGAGTCTTCTTCATTGTTTCCTCTTGGAGCTGTGATGAGACCAATCTCATCAATTCTTCCAGTTGTTCTTCTTTGGCTTCGTAGGGAGTTAGGTTACCGATGACTGGATGTAGCTGTTCTGGTGTGGTGATTTTGCTTAACTCACTTAACCTCTTGTAGGATGTTCTAATGCTGCTAGGATATGTATGTATTCCTCGAATTGTCAGTAAGTCATGCTTGATGACGCAATCTGGCATCATCTTTAAAATACCAGAACCTGTTAAAGTCAGCGGGATGGTTTCCTCGTTACACCAAGCATTTGCAGTGGTGGGTTCTTTGACTGCGTAGATCCATTGGTTTGGATTATTGAGCTGAATCCAAGCAGGACTGTTCTCTATTTTTTCCATTTCACATTTTCTATATGTTGAATTGTTAAACAGATTCACTTCGCAGGAGCAAGCGGCCGCCCCCTTGTGATATATATGATGGTTCAGAGGGCATACATGATTGAGCTCCTCCGTCGACATACAGGATGACAGTTCCTGTTTTGTCATTTTGTATGTAGCGCAAGGCCGTACAGCTACAAGCACTTCATTAGTTGATACAGGTATCGGTATCATCTGGAACAAGTCAAACCTTTCCAGAGTGACCAGCGGCATTCTGATTTTAACTATTACGTGGTTGTTGGTTACTCCTGATTCTGCGGACATGGTTTTGTATAGTTCCACAATATCATTCTGATCTGCGGGTAATTGCAATCCTGGTGGTAGGTGATTCTTGACCATGATGAGTTCGTTACGTAATTGTTGGGGCGTCACAAGTAATGGACTGATTCTGCCGTGGTGTATGTCTGTTAACACGTCGATTATTGAAGACTGCATTCTCTGAAGATGGGATACTATGAACATCATTTGGATGGATAGGTTTGTAAATAATTGGCTGATTTTTAGCTCATACGTTTCTTCTCCGGTGTGGTTTATGTGGTTTATCAAGTGGGTGATTTGGACGTCTAATTCCTTAAATTTCTTTTCTGCAGCTAGTTGATCCTTTTTCAAGACGTTAACCGTTGCGTCAATTATTGACGTCTGATTTTTCAGTAGCGTTAGAAGATGTTCTTCATTTTCATTGATGGTATCTATGGTTTCAGACATTTTTTTTGCATATTCAGAGTCAAGGACCCCAAAAAGTGAATAGGCCAGGTTTCCGACAATGTCAATAGCACCTCGTTTTTGTCTTCTGGTGGACAGGAGTATGTTGTCGGCATGTAACTCTTCTTCAATCTGTTGAAGTTGTGTCACTATCTGGATGCATGTGCTCCTTGTTTTACTCTGCTGGCACAAGTTATGTAATGCCCTCGTCCCATTTGATAATACCGAAAGCTCCATCCAATATGGTTTCAAATCGTAATAAACTATTAAATTCCATTCGGTTGATATGAAATTTATTTTGCCGATATTTTCGAAATATATCCCCGGTTTAGGATCGAAGCTCTCGATATCGATGTTTGCTCCAAGTCCGGGCGGTAGAACCAAACAAGCCAATAATAGTGTTGCAATTGCAGTGCCATAAGACTGTCGTCGTCGTTTCTTGGGCACTTGATCCTTGTCGACATTGCTTGTCCCTTGAGGCGACTCTTCTGTTCCTGTAATTTCTTCGGCCATATCATTATTGTTCATTGGAGTCTCGTTATGATCTACCTCCTCACACGGCAATGGTGACAGCTTGTGAATAGGTCTGCAAAGTATACCTTTAGCTGTTTTTACGTCAGCAACTCTAACATAACCATCGTTTCCCTTATGTGTTTGAAGAATTCTCCCTAGTGGCCATTTCATGACTGGAAGATTATCATCTTGTATAACCACTATAGTGCCAGGATCTATGTTCTGGCAGCGCTCTTTCCACTTGAGTCGATATTGCAGTTCATTTAAATATTCTCGGGACCATCGTCTCCAAAATTCGTGTTTCATATCAGACACTAGCCTCCATCTAGCTAGCAGACTAGTTTTCAATTGCTTGGCACTTGCATCTATGGGTGCCGTTAATGGTTCACCTACCAGGAAATGACCAGGAGTGATAGCAGTCAGATCATTAGGGTCATTTGACATCTGTGTTAGTGGCCTAGAGTTCAAAATAGCTTCTATTTCGATCATTAGTGTCTCCAGCTCCTCATAAGTTAGAGATCCGGCTGAAGTTGTCTTTATAAGTAAATGCTTTGCGGATTTTACAGCAGCTTCCCATAGCCCACCGAAGTGTGGTGCTCTCGAAGGAATGAAGTGGAAATCGATTCCTCTTTTACTGCAAGTTCCTGCTATGGTTTCCCTCGCTGCTTCAGAATGGATGGCCTCAGACAAGTCGCGTAGTTGGTTTCTTGCGCCAACGAAATTGGTTGCGTTGTCGCAGTATAAGTTCCTACAATTTCCTCTGCGGCCCATAAATCGCCTTAATGCCCCAATAAAGGCTTCTGTTGACAAGTCGCTGACTATTTCTAAGTGGACGGCCTTTGTTGCAAAACAGCAGAAAACAGCGATGTATGCCTTGTAGGGTCTCTTTCCTCGAATTTTGTAATGCACCCAGGTTGGCCCACAAAAGTCAACACCGGAGTTAACGAATGGTCGTGCTGGTTGAACTCTTGCGGGAGGCAAATTGCCCATGATCTGTGTCAACATTTTTGGTGTGGCTCTTGCACATGTTACACAATGCTGAACAATTGATCTCGCGATTGACTTTCCCTTTATTGGCCAGAAGCGTTGTCTTGTATCGGCCAGCAAGGCTTGCGGGCCAGAGTGCAGATTCTCCTTATGAATTGTTAACATCAATAGTTTTGTTAACGGATCTGAATAGGGCAAAATCATAGGATATTTTGCATCATATTCTAGTACTGATTCCTTTAAACGACCGCCGACTCTGATGATGCCTTTGTCATCGACAAATGGTGTAAGACCTTTTAGACAACTTCCTTTGTTTAATTCATGATCTTTCTTTAATTGTTTTATTTCTTCCTTGAACTCATCTTCTTGTACGGCTCTTATTATGATGTACAAGGCTTCATTTAATTCTCGACAAGTGATGAAGGGATGGTTTGGCCGTGATTTGACTGGAATTTTGGCATTCCTTACAAATCGAATCATATAAGCAATGATGCGTTGAAGCTTCCGAAATGATCCCTCATGATTGATTTTGTATATCACACTAGATATATCTTCTGCTGTAGTTATTGCGGGCAAGGCTGTACGCTTTCTTTCTAACTGACACTCAATCTTGGTTTGATAAGCTGTAGGCCATACGGTTTCACTTCCGTGCAGGAATGTTGGCCCGTAGAACCAAAGATGACATGTTTCTAATTTGTCTGGCTCCAGCCCTCTGGAGAGTACATCGGCTGGATTATCCTTTGATCTCACATGATGCCATTGTGCCGCTATGGTTAATTCTTGAATTGCACCAATCCGATTAGCAACAAATGTTTGATATGATGTGGATGATGAAGTTATCCATGATAACACTATTTCCGAATCTGACCAGAAATAGGTTGGTACTTCTTCCCACTTCAGTTCCTTCCTTACACGGTTTGCAAGTTCGGCTGCTACTAGAGCTGCACATAGTTCCAAACGAGGAACAGTTTGTTTTTGTAGTGGTGCTACGCGAGATTTAGCGCATAATAGTCTCACAATAATTCTGCCATCTTTTCTGATCGATCGGATATAAAGTGCAGCGCCATAGGCCTTTTCTGAGGCATCTGAGAACACATGGACTTGCATATGCCTTGGAACTTCCTTTGCAAATACGTGCCTGGGAAATGTGACGTTGTTTAAGGTTGACAGAGTGGTCCTGAAATTAAGCCATCTTGTATGAAGTTCCATTGGTAAGGCTGCATCCCAGTCAATTTTTAGTTGCCAAAGTTGTTGGGTGAAGATCTTAGCGGTGACGACTACTGGTGCCAATACACCTAAGGGGTCGAAAAGTTTGGCGATGTCAGAAGTGACTATTCTTTTAGTGATCCTGGATCCTTGGTTAGAGACTGCTTTAATTCTGAATTGATCTGACTTGGGCAGCCATGTTAGTCCTAACGTCTTTATCTTTTCTTCTGTGCTGTTTTCGAAGTCAAGGTCTATTTCTTGATCCTCTGGTGGAACGCCTTGCAACAATTGGGCGTGATTGGCACACCATTTTCTCAATCGAAAACCTGCGCCTTGTAGAAGTTTTGTAAGTTCCTTCTGCATTATTATGGCTGTCGGCAAACTGTCTGATCCTGTAATGCAATCATCCACATAGAAGTCATTTTTCAGGATCTCGGCACAATATGGATATCTAACGGTATTTTCTTGAGCCAATTTCTGAAGGCATTTTGTTGCCAGATAAGGTGCCGGTCGAGTACCATATGTGACTGTACATAGTCGGTAAATTTTTAATGATTCTCTTGGGTCATTTCTCCAGAAAATTAGCTGATATTTCTGGTCGGCTTCGTCCAGCAGTATCTGGCGGTACATCTTTTGAATGTCTGCAGTGAATACGAATCGTGGTAGCCGAAACCGCAGCAGTAGTGAAAATAAGTCACTTTGAACTGTTGGTCCTGCGCACAAGATATCATTTAAAGACAATTGAGATGACGTCTTCATCGATGCATCGAACACCACTCTTAATTTAGTGGTGCTACTATCGGGTTTTAGAACACAATGGTGCGGAAGGAAGTAATGGGGCGATTGGATGCTAACGCCATTTATTTCCTTCATGTGTCCGAGATCAATATACTCTGTTATGAATTCCACATACTGAGACCTTAAGGCAGCATCTTTGGCCAATCTTCTTTCTAAAGCGAGAAATCTGTTCAATGCCATGCTTCTGGACTCGCCCAATTTTGTTGATTCCTCACGAAATGGTAAATTAACTATAAATCGTCCGCTGTCATCTCTACGGACTGTTTGCGTGAAGTGGGTTTCACATCGCCTTTCTTCTTGAGTGAATTTGTCCTTTGCTGCAGCAACTTCTTCAAGTTTCCAAAATCTTTGAACAAGTTGATCTGTTTGTTCGTCCTCTGAACATATGCCACATGTAGCGGCAGATGTTTCAATCTGATCGATCTTGCCTGTCAATACCCATCCAAGAACAGTATTTTGTAGCATTGGAAGATTATTTGCTAACTTGATTTGTCCAATGGACAGTAGGTTGTAATAAAACTCTGCTCCCAAAAGCAAATCAATTGAGTCGGTTATGTTGAATTTAGAATCGGCAAGTCTGATATTTTTAGGTATGTCCCACTCAGAGATGTCAAATGACTGCGTTGGTTGTGGCGCGATTATTTTTGGCAGCACAAAGGCTTCTACTCTTGTTGCATATTTGTTCATTGTGGACTCTAACCGCAAATTAACCTTATGTTGGATTCTTCCTTTCTTATTTCCGACACCATGTATGGTAATTCTTTCTGAATTTGGTGTCAAGTTTAGTTTCTTCATAACCCTTTCTGTTATTATATTAACTTGAGAACCTGAATCAAGAATGGCTCTACATTCTATTGTGTCTCCCTTGTCAGATATGAGTTTGACAATGGCTGTGCCCAGGAGAACATAACCTCTTGGTTTTTGGTTTGTGAGTGTTGCTACTATGGCTGGTTGATAACCTGGTGTATCAGCCTTATGTAACAGTACATCTACTGAAGATGAGCTTCTTGGTGATTTGACATCAGATTTTTCTACCTTCCCTGATGGTTCTAGATGTACAAGCGTGTTATGTTTTTTGGTGCATTTTGTACATCCTCGAAGTATGCACTGGTTGCTGCTGTGACGAGGCTTGAGGCAATTAAAACACAAGTTATGACTGCGTACAAAGCTCAGTCGACTGGCTGGTGTCAATTTCAAAAACTGGGGGCATGCAAAAAGAGGATGGTTCCCTTTACATGACATACATGATGCCCGATTTGAAGTGGATGATATTATCGAAGTTAGTGCCTTGGAGCTGCCATGTCTTCTTTGGTAATCGTCAATTTTATACTTAGTGCCGAGTGATTCGAGTGCTTGAAATCTGGTTTCCAGAAATGATAGAAATACCTTTATACTCTGTATTTCTCTAGGCTTTGATAGTGATTGCTCATATAGAGTGTACGTGCTTCTGTCAAGCTTCTTTGTTAAGATATGAAGCAAGAGTGGATCCCAATCTGCCGTTGAAACGCCTAAATTCTGCAATCCTAACAGACACTCTTGTGTAGTATCATGTAGCGATTTTATTGTAGCAGCTGAAGGGTTATCGTTCACATGTGCTGACTGAGATGATAACTTGTTAATGAGTGCTGTTACCAACAGTCTGCGATTGTCATAACGATCCTTTAAGGTCTGCCAAGCAGCTGTGTAGTTTTCTTCTGAGGCCGTAAAGTGCCTTATTAATCTTTCTGCTTCTCCAGCTAAGTTGGCCTTGAGATACCATAACTTCTGACAATTTGGCATTGGTTGATTGTGCACCATATGAGTGAACAAGTCGTGAAACTGGGTCCACTTCAAGTAATCACCATCGAATCGTGGGAGTGTTAACTTGGGCAGTTTTAGTATTGCACTTGAGTCGACGTTTGAGAACTGGGATGACTGTATTGTTGTTGCATTAAGGCTGTCACGTTTGGTTGCTAATAATATTAAGGAGTTATCCACTTCCTCTTGCATCTTCATGAATTCTTCTGCATCATAGCCCTCCTTGATTGGGTCCTCAGTCAGTTCCCATATTTTATGATCACACTCTTCGATTTGTGACCAGTACTGATTAATTGACCTCAGTTTTAGTTCGTAGTATTGTCTTGAATGATCTTCACCATCAGTCTCGATTACGTAAAGTACATTCCTTAGCACACCAATAATTCGTCTTTGTCTTCTTATGATTCCAGCTAATTGTCGTAGCTGAGTTTCAGAAGGAGGTAGATGACCATTTTTCTCCTCGAATTTAGGAATTTTGGGTGCCCTTGGTACTGCTCCTGTAGCACTAGCTTGTTTCATTATGTCTGGTGATTTTGGACCAGGTCCTTCAGCGAGGAAGATCAGGAATCATTCTCATCTTATTATCCGTTGTTTCAAATAGTGCCCATGCCTCCTCCAATAGGTGAAGGCGATCTGCATAATACTCTTTAGTGACCTTTCTGTCAATCGAGTCCTTTCTGTAGTTTGCGATGATTCTTTGGATCTCTTTTCCATTGCAGGTTTGTTCCGCTGCTAATTTTTCAAATACGTTTGCCATTTTTATTTGCTTTAATTCCACTTGATTCAATACGTGATACAAATGTTTCACTTGTATCACGTCGGGGTCACCAAATGTTGAGACAAGGCTCTTTTGTCTTGCCTATATTTCCTTAGCCTTAAAACGCAGATGGTATAAACGGCACTTGAACCGATATACCAAGGCTAAATACAGTTGCCTGGCTTGCTAGTTGTTATTGATGATGGTATAAACGGCACTTTAACCGAATACCAAAAGCCTGAAAAAACTAGAATGGTTACGCGATACTGAATAAAACGCTCTAAATTTTATTAACAACTGATGATTTATTCATTACTCGCAGTGAATTTATATTAAAATTTTGCTAACATTACCACTTATTCTACAAAAGAAAGCAATATTCAATTAAGAATTTCCGATACTGCTTATCTAGCGAAATTGCAAGTTTCATGCAAAATAAATTCCTCAGTTATTGCTGAGTGTCAACTTTCTTTTGGATTATAATGACGAAGAATTTATTTTTGCATGAAGCGAGGTGAATGAAATTCGCGCCAGGTGAATGAAATTAGGTTTCCTATTACAATGATAACATGAACCTTTATTCATGCCTGACCTACATACGAAATTATGAATTAATGGTATATACATATATATATCTTGTTTTCTTACAATTCTAATTAAATTTCTTTATATAAGAATTAAGATAGAATAAGATTCATCTGTTATGAACATGCACGATTTAACACCGAGGATTGCCTTTTCTATAGTAAATTTTTCAAAAAATAATTTTTTACTGTCGCAAATTTTAAATACGCAGAGGATTGTTTTTTCTATAGTAAATTTTTCAAAAAATAATTTTTTACTGTCGCAAATTTTAAATACGCCGAGGATTGCCTTTTCTATAGTGAATTTGTCAAAATATTATTTTTTACGGTCGCAAATTTTAAATACGCGGAGGATTGCCTTTTCTATAGTGAATTTGTCAAAAAATAAATTTTTACTGTGGCAAATTTTAATTATACCGAGGATTGCCTTTTCTATAGTAAATTTTTCAAAAAATTATTTTTTACTATCACAAATTTTAAATACGCCGAGGATTACCTTTTCTATGGTGAATTTGTCAAAAAATAATTTTTTACTGTCGCAAATTTTAAATACGCCGAGGATTGCCTTTTCTATAGTGAATTTGTCAAAAAATAATTTTTTACTGTCGCAAATTTTAAATATACCGAGGATTGCCTTTTCTATAGTGAATTTTTCAAAAAATATTTTTTACTGTCGCAAATTTTAAATACGCCCTTGGTTGCCCTTTCTATAGTTAATTTGTAAAAAAAAAATTTTTTATTGTCGCAAATTTTAAATACGCCGAGGATTGCCTTTTCTATAGTAAATTTTTCAAAAAAAAAATATTTTACTGTCACAAATTTTAAATATACAGAGGATTGCCTTTTCTATAGTGAATTTGTCAAAAAATAGTTTTTTACTGTCGCAAATTTTAAATATAACGAGGATTTAATTTTCTATAGTGAATTTTTCAAAAAATTATTTTTTGCTCTCGCAAATTTTAACTACGCCGAGGATTGCCTTTGCTATAGTAAATTTTTCAAAAAAATAGTTTTTTTCTGTCGCAAATTTTAAATACGCGGAGGATTGCCTTTTCTATAGTAAATTTGTCAAAAAATAATTTTTTACAGTCGAAAATTTTAAACACGCCGAGTATTGCCTTTTCTATAGTAAATTTATCAAAAAATAATTTTTTACTGTCGCAAATTTTAAATACGCCGAGGGTTGCCTTTTCTTTAGTGAATTTGTCAAAATAATATTTTTTACTGTCGCAAATTTTGAATACGCCGAGGATTGCCTTTTCTATAGTAAATTTGTCAAAAAATAATTTTTTACTGTCGCAAATTTTAAATACGCCGAGGATTACCTTTTCTATAGTGAATTTGTCAAAAAATAATTTTTTACTGTCGCAAATTTTAAATATACCGAGGATTGCCTTTTCTATAGTGAATTTTTGAAAAAAGTATTTCTTGCTGTCGCAAATTTTAAATACGCCGAGGATTGCCTTTTCTATAGTCAATTTTTCAAAACATAATTTTTTACTGTCGCAAATTTTAAATACGCCGAGGATTGCCTTTTCTATAGTAAATTTTTCAAAAAATTATTTTTTAGTGTCGCAAATTTTAAATACGACGAGGATTGCCTTTTCTATAGTGAATTTGTCAAAAAATAAATTTTTACAGTGGCAAATTTTAAATATACCGATGATTGCCTTTTCTATAGTGAATTTTTCAAAAAATAATTTTTTGCTGTTGCAAATTTCAAATACGCCGAGGGTTGCCTTTTCTATAGTAAATTTTTCAAAACATAATTTTTTACTGTCGCAAATTTTAAATACGCCGAGGATTGCCTTTTCTATAGTGAATTTTTCAAAATAATATTTTTTACTGTCGCAAGTTTTAAATACGCCGAGGATTGCCTTTTCTATAGTGAATTTGTCAAAAAATATTTTTTTACTGTCCCAAATTTTAAATATACCGAGGATTTAATTTTCTATAGTAAATTTTCAAAAAATAATTTTTTACTGTCGCAAATTTCAAATACGCCGAGGATTGCCTTCTCTATAGTGAATTTGTCAAAATAATATTTTTTACTGTCGCAAATTTTGAATACGCCGCGGATTGCCTTTTCTATAGTGAATTTGTCAAAAAATTATTTTTTAGTGTCGCAAATTTTAAATACGACGAGGATTGCCTTTTCTATAGTGAATTTGTCAAAAAATAAATTTTTACAGTGGCAAATTTTAAATATACCGATGATTGCCTTTTCTATAGTGAATTTTTCAAAAATAATTTTTTGCTGTCGCAAATTTCAAATACGCCGAGGGTTGCCTTTTCTATAGTAAATTTTTCAAAACATAATTTTTTACTGTCGCAAATTTTAAATACGCCGGGGATTGCCTTTTCTATAGTGAATTTTTCAAAAAATTATTTTTTGCTGTCGCAAATTTTAAATACGCCGAGGATTGCCTCTTCTATAGTAAATTTTTCAAAAAATAATTTTTACTGTCGCAAATTTTAAATATGCCGAGTATTGCGATTTCTATAGTGAATTTGTCAAAAAATAATTTTTTACTGTCGCAAATTTTAAACATACCGAGGATTGCCTTTTCTTAGTGAATCTGTCAAACAATAATTTTTTATTGTCGCACATTTTAAATATACCGAGGATTTAATTTCCTATAGTGAATTTTTCAAAAAATTCTTTTTTGCTGTCGCAAATTTTAAATACGCCGAGGATTGCCTTTTCTATAGTAAATTTTTTAAAAAATAATTTTTTATTGTCGCAAATTTTAAATACGCCGAGGATTGCCTTTTCTATAGTAAATTTTTAAAAAAATTATTTTTTAATGTCGCAAATTTTAAATACGCCGAGGATTGCCTTTTCTATAGTGAATTTGTCAAAATAATATTTTTTACTGTCGCAAATTCTAAATACGCCGGAGATTGCCTTTTCTATAGTGAATTTGTCAAAAAATAATTTTTTACTGTAGCAAATTTTAAATATACCGAGGATTTAATTTTCTATAGTGAATTTTTCAAAAAATTATTTTTTGCTGTCGCAAATTTTAAATACGCCGAGTGTTGAGACAAGGCTCTTTTGTCTTGCCTATATTTCCTTAGCCTTAAAACGCAGATGGTATAAACGGCACTTGAACCGATATACCAAGGCTAAATACAGTTGCCTGGCTTGCTAGTTGTTATTGATGATGGTATAAACGGCACTTTAACCGAATACCAAAAGCCTGAAAAAACTAGAATGGTTACGCGATACTGAATAAAACGCTCTAAATTTTATTAACAACTGATGATTTATTCATTACTCGCAGTGAATTTATATTAAAATTTTGCTAACATTACCACTTATTCTACAAAAGAAAGCAATATTCAATTAAGAATTTCCGATACTGCTTATCTAGCGAAATTGCAAGTTTCATGCAAAATAAATTCCTCAGTTATTGCTGAGTGTCAACTTTCTTTTGGATTATAATGACGAAGAATTTATTTTTGCATGAAGCGAGGTGAATGAAATTCGCGCCAGGTGAATGAAATTAGGTTTCCTATTACAATGATAACATGAACCTTTATTCATGCCTGACCTACATATGAAATTATGAATTAATGGTATATACATATATATATATCTTGTTTTCTTACTATTCTAATTAAATTTCTTTATATAAGAATTAAGATAGAATTAGATTCATCTGTTATGAACATGCACGATTTAACATTCTCCCCGCGTTGAACCTTCGTTCGAAGATTCAAATGACTATACGTTGATACTGAAGTCACATTCCGTAGATTGCCTGGGTGCGGGCTTAGGCCGTTTCGATTTGTGCCTACAATCATCTCGATTCTTGAATATCAGGATGGCGATGAAGAATAAAATTAGTCCGAGCGAAAGATATCCAATGGTAAATTGATGGATATTGTGGGAATGAGTCTTCTTCATTGTTTCCTCTTGGAGCTGTGATGAGACCAATCTCATCAATTCTTCCAGTTGTTCTTCTTTGGCTTCGTAGGGAGTTAGGTTACCGATGACTGGATGTAGCTGTTCTGGTGTGGTGATTTTGCTTAACTCACTTAACCTCTTGTAGGATGTTCTAATGCTGCTAGGATATGTATGTATTCCTCGAATTGTCAGTAAGTCATGCTTGATGACGCAATCTGGCATCATCTTTAAAATACCAGAACCTGTTAAAGTCAGCGGGATGGTTTCCTCGTTACACCAAGCATTTGCAGTGGTGGGTTCTTTGACTGCGTAGATCCATTGGTTTGGATTATTGAGCTGAATCCAAGCAGGACTGTTCTCTATTTTTTCCATTTCACATTTTCTATATGTTGAATTGTTAAACAGATTCACTTCGCAGGAGCAAGCGGCCGCCCCCTTGTGATATATAGGATGGTTCAGAGGGCATACATGATTGAGCTCCTCCGTCGACATACAGGATGGCAGTTCCTGTTTTGTCATTTTGTATGTAGCGCAAGGCCGTACAGCTACAAGCACTTCATTAGTTGATACAGGTATCGGTATCATCTGGAACAAGTCAAACCTTTCCAGAGTGACCAGCGGCATTCTGATTTTAACTATTACGTGGTTGTTGGTTACTCCTGATTCTGCGGACATGGTTTTGTATAGTTCCACAATATCATTCTGATCTGCGGGTAATTGCAATCCTGGTGGTAGGTGATTCTTGACCATGATGAGTTCGTTACGTAATTGTTGGGGCGTCACAAGTAATGGACTGATTCTGCCGTGGTGTATGTCTGTTAACACGTCGATTATTGAAGACTGCATTCTCTGAAGATGGGATACTATGAACATCATTTGGATGGATAGGTTTGTAAATAATTGGCTGATTTTTAGCTCATACGTTTCTTCTCCGGTGTGGTTTATGTGGTTTATCAAGTGGGTGATTTGGACGTCTAATTCCTTAAATTTCTTTTCTGCAGCTAGTTGATCCTTTTTCAAGACGTTAACCGTTGCGTCAATTATTGACGTCTGATTTTTCAGTAGCGTTAGAAGATGTTCTTCATTTTCATTGATGGTATCTATGGTTTCAGACATTTTTTTTGCATATTCAGAGTCAAGGACCCCAAAAAGTGAATAGGCCAGGTTTCCGACAATGTCAATAGCACCTCGTTTTTGTCTTCTGATGGAC
Source organism: Dioctria rufipes (assembly GCA_963924295.1). NCBI lineage: Eukaryota > Metazoa > Arthropoda > Insecta > Diptera > Asilidae > Dioctria > Dioctria rufipes. The sequence continues at coordinate 127,676 of CAWUPM010001137.1, read as the reverse complement.
AGGAGTATGTTGTCGGCATGTAACTCTTCTTCAATCTGTTGAAGTTGTGTCACTATCTGGATGCATGTGCTCCTTGTTTTACTCTGCTGGCACAAGTTATGTAATGCCCTCGTCCCATTTGATAATACCGAAAGCTCCATCCAATATGGTTTCAAATCGTAATAAACTATTAAATTCCATTCGGTTGATATGAAATTTATTTTGCCGATATTTTCGAAATATATCCCCGGTTTAGGATCGAAGCTCTCGATATCGATGTTTGCTCCAAGTCCGGGCGGTAGAACCAAACAAGCCAATAATAGTGTTGCAATTGCAGTGCCATAAGACTGTCGTCGTCGTTTCTTGGGCACTTGATCCTTGTCGACATTGCTTGTCCCTTGAGGCGACTCTTCTGTTCCTGTAATTTCTTCGGCCATATCATTATTGTTCATTGGAGTCTCGTTATGATCTACCTCCTCACACGGCAATGGTGACAGCTTGTGAATAGGTCTGCAAAGTATACCTTTAGCTGTTTTTACGTCAGCAACTCTAACATAACCATCGTTTCCCTTATGTGTTTGAAGAATTCTCCCTAGTGGCCATTTCATGACTGGAAGATTATCATCTTGTATAACCACTATAGTGCCAGGATCTATGTTCTGGCAGCGCTCTTTCCACTTGAGTCGATATTGCAGTTCATTTAAATATTCTCGGGACCATCGTCTCCAAAATTCGTGTTTCATATCAGACACTAGCCTCCATCTAGCTAGCAGACTAGTTTTCAATTGCTTGGCACTTGCATCTATGGGTGCCGTTAATGGTTCACCTACCAGGAAATGACCAGGAGTGATAGCAGTCAGATCATTAGGGTCATTTGACATCTGTGTTAGTGGCCTAGAGTTCAAAATAGCTTCTATTTCGATCATTAGTGTCTCCAGCTCCTCATAAGTTAGAGATCCGGCTGAAGTTGTCTTTATAAGTAAATGCTTTGCGGATTTTACAGCAGCTTCCCATAGCCCACCGAAGTGTGGTGCTCTCGAAGGAATGAAGTGGAAATCGATTCCTCTTTTACTGCAAGTTCCTGCTATGGTTTCCCTCGCTGCTTCAGAATGGATGGCCTCAGACAAGTCGCGTAGTTGGTTTCTTGCGCCAACGAAATTGGTTGCGTTGTCGCAGTATAAGTTCCTACAATTTCCTCTGCGGCCCATAAATCGCCTTAATGCCCCAATAAAGGCTTCTGTTGACAAGTCGCTGACTATTTCTAAGTGGACGGCCTTTGTTGCAAAACAGCAGAAAACAGCGATGTATGCCTTGTAGGGTCTCTTTCCTCGAATTTTGTAATGCACCCAGGTTGGCCCACAAAAGTCAACACCGGAGTTAACGAATGGTCGTGCTGGTTGAACTCTTGCGGGAGGCAAATTGCCCATGATCTGTGTCAACATTTTTGGTGTGGCTCTTGCACATGTTACACAATGCTGAACAATTGATCTCGCGATTGACTTTCCCTTTATTGGCCAGAAGCGTTGTCTTGTATCGGCCAGCAAGGCTTGCGGGCCAGAGTGCAGATTCTCCTTATGAATTGTTAACATCAATAGTTTTGTTAACGGATCTGAATAGGGCAAAATCATAGGATATTTTGCATCATATTCTAGTACTGATTCCTTTAAACGACCGCCGACTCTGATGATGCCTTTGTCATCGACAAATGGTGTAAGACCTTTTAGACAACTTCCTTTGTTTAATTCATGATCTTTCTTTAATTGTTTTATTTCTTCCTTGAACTCATCTTCTTGTACGGCTCTTATTATGATGTACAAGGCTTCATTTAATTCTCGACAAGTGATGAAGGGATGGTTTGGCCGTGATTTGACTGGAATTTTGGCATTCCTTACAAATCGAATCATATAAGCAATGATGCGTTGAAGCTTCCGAAATGATCCCTCATGATTGATTTTGTATATCACACTAGATATATCTTCTGCTGTAGTTATTGCGGGCAAGGCTGTACGCTTTCTTTCTAACTGACACTCAATCTTGGTTTGATAAGCTGTAGGCCATACGGTTTCACTTCCGTGCAGGAATGTTGGCCCGTAGAACCAAAGATGACATGTTTCTAATTTGTCTGGCTCCAGCCCTCTGGAGAGTACATCGGCTGGATTATCCTTTGATCTCACATGATGCCATTGTGCCGCTATGGTTAATTCTTGAATTGCACCAATCCGATTAGCAACAAATGTTTGATATGATGTGGATGATGAAGTTATCCATGATAACACTATTTCCGAATCTGACCAGAAATAGGTTGGTACTTCTTCCCACTTCAGTTCCTTCCTTACACGGTTTGCAAGTTCGGCTGCTACTAGAGCTGCACATAGTTCCAAATGAGGAACAGTTTGTTTTTGTAGTGGTGCTACGCGAGATTTAGCGCATAATAGTCTCACAATAATTCTGCCATCTTTTCTGATCGATCGGATATAAAGTGCAGCGCCATAGGCCTTTTCTGAGGCATCTGAGAACACATGGACTTGCATATGCCTTGGAACTTCCTTTGCAAATACGTGCCTGGGAAATGTGACGTTGTTTAAGGTTGACAGAGTGGTCCTGAAATTAAGCCATCTTGTATGAAGTTCCATTGGTAAGGCTGCATCCCAGTCAATTTTTAGTTGCCAAAGTTGTTGGGTGAAGATCTTAGCGGTGACGACTACTGGTGCCAATACACCTAAGGGGTCGAAAAGTTTGGCGATGTCAGAAGTGACTATTCTTTTAGTGATCCTGGATCCTTGGTTAGAGACTGCTTTAATTCTGAATTGATCTGACTTGGGCAGCCATGTTAGTCCTAACGTCTTTATCTTTTCTTCTGTGCTGTTTTCGAAGTCAAGGTCTATTTCTTGATCCTCTGGTGGAACGCCTTGCAACAATTGGGCGTGATTGGCACACCATTTTCTCAATCGAAAACCTGCGCCTTGTAGAAGTTTTGTAAGTTCCTTCTGCATTATTATGGCTGTCGGCAAACTGTCTGATCCTGTAATGCAATCATCCACATAGAAGTCATTTTTCAGGATCTCGGCACAATATGGATATCTAACGGTATTTTCTTGAGCCAATTTCTGAAGGCATTTTGTTGCCAGATAAGGTGCCGGTCGAGTACCATATGTGACTGTACATAGTCGGTAAATTTTTAATGATTCTCTTGGGTCATTTCTCCAGAAAATTAGCTGATATTTCTGGTCGGCTTCGTCCAGCAGTATCTGGCGGTACATCTTTTGAATGTCTGCAGTGAATACGAATCGTGGTAGCCGAAACCGCAGCAGTAGTGAAAATAAGTCACTTTGAACTGTTGGTCCTGCGCACAAGATATCATTTAAAGACAATTGAGATGACGTCTTCATCGATGCATCGAACACCACTCTTAATTTAGTGGTGCTACTATCGGGTTTTAGAACACAATGGTGCGGAAGGAAGTAATGGGGCGATTGGATGCTAACGCCATTTATTTCCTTCATGTGTCCGAGATCAATATACTCTGTTATGAATTCCACATACTGAGACCTTAAGGCAGCATCTTTGGCCAATCTTCTTTCTAAAGCGAGAAATCTGTTCAATGCCATGCTTCTGGACTCGCCCAATTTTGTTGATTCCTCACGAAATGGTAAATTAACTATAAATCGTCCGCTGTCATCTCTACGGACTGTTTGCGTGAAGTGGGTTTCACATCGCCTTTCTTCTTGAGTGAATTTGTCCTTTGCTGCAGCAACTTCTTCAAGTTTCCAAAATCTTTGAACAAGTTGATCTGTTTGTTCGTCCTCTGAACATATGCCACATGTAGCGGCAGATGTTTCAATCTGATCGATCTTGCCTGTCAATACCCATCCAAGAACAGTATTTTGTAGCATTGGAAGATTATTTGCTAACTTGATTTGTCCAATGGACAGTAGGTTGTAATAAAACTCTGCTCCCAAAAGCAAATCAATTGAGTCGGTTATGTTGAATTTAGAATCGGCAAGTCTGATATTTTTAGGTATGTCCCACTCAGAGATGTCAAATGACTGCGTTGGTTGTGGCGCGATTATTTTTGGCAGCACAAAGGCTTCTACTCTTGTTGCATATTTGTTCATTGTGGACTCTAACCGCAAATTAACCTTATGTTGGATTCTTCCTTTCTTATTTCCGACACCATGTATGGTAATTCTTTCTGAATTTGGTGTCAAGTTTAGTTTCTTCATAACCCTTTCTGTTATTATATTAACTTGAGAGCCTGAATCAAGAATGGCTCTACATTCTATTGTGTCTCCCTTGTCAGATATGAGTTTGACAATGGCTGTGCCCAGGAGAACATAACCTCTTGGTTTTTGGTTTGTGAGTGTTGCTACTATGGCTGGTTGATAACCTGGTGTATCAGCCTTATGTAACAGTACATCTACTGAAGATGAGCTTCTTGGTGATTTGACATCAGATTTTTCTACCTTCCCTGATGGTTCTAGATGTACAAGCGTGTTATGTTTTTTGGTGCATTTTGTACATCCTCGAAGTATGCACTGGTTGCTGCTGTGACGAGGCTTGAGGCAATTAAAACACAAGTTATGACTGCGTACAAAGCTCAGTCGACTGGCTGGTGTCAATTTCAAAAACTGGGGGCATGCAAAAAGAGGATGGTTCCCTTTACATGACATACATGATGCCCGATTTGAAGTGGATGATATTATCGAAGTTAGTGCCTTGGAGCTGCCATGTCTTCTTTGGTAATCGTCAATTTTATACTTAGTGCCGAGTGCTTCGAGTGCTTGAAATCTGGTTTCCAGAAATGATAGAAATACCTTTATACTCTGTATTTCTCTAGGCTTTGATAGTGATTGCTCATATAGAGTGTACGTGCTTCTGTCAAGCTTCTTTGTTAAGATATGAAGCAAGAGTGGATCCCAATCTGCCGTTGAAACGCCTAAATTCTGCAATCCTAACAGACACTCTTGTGTAGTATCATGTAGCGATTTTATTGTAGCAGCTGAAGGGTTATCGTTCACATGTGCTGACTGAGATGATAACTTGTTAATGAGTGCTGTTACCAACAGTCTGCGATTGTCATAACGATCCTTTAAGGTCTGCCAAGCAGCTGTGTAGTTTTCTTCTGAGGCCGTAAAGTGCCTTATTAATCTTTCTGCTTCTCCAGCTAAGTTGGCCTTGAGATACCATAACTTCTGACAATTTGGCATTGGTTGATTGTGCACCATATGAGTGAACAAGTCGTGAAACTGGGTCCACTTCAAGTAATCACCATCGAATCGTGGGAGTGTTAACTTGGGCAGTTTTAGTATTGCACTTGAGTCGACGTTTGAGAACTGGGATGACTGTATTGTTGTTGCATTAAGGCTGTCACGTTTGGTTGCTAATAATATTAAGGAGTTATCCACTTCCTCTTGCATCTTCATGAATTCTTCTGCATCATAGCCCTCCTTGATTGGGTCCTCAGTCAGTTCCCATATTTTATGATCACACTCTTCGATTTGTGACCAGTACTGATTAATTGACCTCAGTTTTAGTTCGTAGTATTGTCTTGAATGATCTTCACCATCAGTCTCGATTACGTAAAGTACATTCCTTAGCACACCAATAATTCGTCTTTGTCTTCTTATGATTCCAGCTAATTGTCGTAGCTGAGTTTCAGAAGGAGGTAGATGACCATTTTTCTCCTCGAATTTAGGAATTTTGGGTGCCCTTGGTACTGCTCCTGTAGCACTAGCTTGTTTCATTATGTCTGGTGATTTTGGACCAGGTCCTTCAGCGAGGAAGATCAGGAATCATTCTCATCTTATTATCCGTTGTTTCAAATAGTGCCCATGCCTCCTCCAATAGGTGAAGGCGATCTGCATAATACTCTTTAGTGACCTTTCTGTCAATCGAGTCCTTTCTGTAGTTTGCGATGATTCTTTGGATCTCTTTTCCATTGCAGGTTTGTTCCGCTGCTAATTTTTCAAATACGTTTGCCATTTTTATTTGCTTTAATTCCACTTGATTCAATACGTGATACAAATGTTTCACTTGTATCACGTCGGGGTCACCAAATGTTGAGACAAGGCTCTTTTGTCTTGCCTATATTTCCTTAGCCTTAAAACGCAGATGGTATAAACGGCACTTGAACCGATATACCAAGGCTAAATACAGTTGCCTGGCTTGCTAGTTGTTATTGATGATGGTATAAACGGCACTTTAACCGAATACCAAAAGCCTGAAAAAACTAGAATGGTTACGCGATACTGAATAAAACGCTCTAAATTTTATTAACAACTGATGATTTATTCATTACTCGCAGTGAATTTATATTAAAATTTTGCTAACATTACCACTTATTCTACAAAAGAAAGCAATATTCAATTAAGAATTTCCGATACTGCTTATCTAGCGAAATTGCAAGTTTCATGCAAAATAAATTCCTCAGTTATTGCTGAGTGTCAACTTTCTTTTGGATTATAATGACGAAGAATTTATTTTTGCATGAAGCGAGGTGAATGAAATTCGCGCCAGGTGAATGAAATTAGGTTTCCTATTACAATGATAACATGAACCTTTATTCATGCCTGACCTACATACGAAATTATGAATTAATGGTATATACATATATATATCTTGTTTTCTTACAATTCTAATTAAATTTCTTTATATAAGAATTAAGATAGAATAAGATTCATCTGTTATGAACATGCACGATTTAACACCGAGGATTGCCTTTTCTATAGTAAATTTTTCAAAAAATAATTTTTTACTGTCGCAAATTTTAAATACGCAGAGGATTGTTTTTTCTATAGTAAATTTTTCAAAAAATAATTTTTTACTGTCGCAAATTTTAAATACGCCGAGGATTGCCTTTTCTATAGTGAATTTGTCAAAATATTATTTTTTACGGTCGCAAATTTTAAATACGCGGAGGATTGCCTTTTCTATAGTGAATTTGTCAAAAAATAAATTTTTACTGTGGCAAATTTTAAATATACCGAGGATTGCCTTTTCTATAGTAAATTTTTCAAAAAATTATTTTTTACTATCACAAATTTTAAATACGCCGAGGATTACCTTTTCTATGGTGAATTTGTCAAAAAATAATTTTTTACTGTCGCAAATTTTAAATACGCCGAGGATTGCCTTTTCTATAGTGAATTTGTCAAAAAATAATTTTTTACTGTCGCAAATTTTAAATATACCGAGGATTGCCTTTTCTATAGTGAATTTTTCAAAAAATATTTTTTACTGTCGCAAATTTTAAATACGCCCTTGGTTGCCCTTTCTATAGTTAATTTGTAAAAAAAAAATTTTTTATTGTCGCAAATTTTAAATACGCCGAGGATTGCCTTTTCTATAGTAAATTTTTCAAAAAAAAAATATTTTACTGTCACAAATTTTAAATATACAGAGGATTGCCTTTTCTATAGTGAATTTGTCAAAAAATAGTTTTTTACTGTCGCAAATTTTAAATATAACGAGGATTTAATTTTCTATAGTGAATTTTTCAAAAAATTATTTTTTGCTCTCGCAAATTTTAACTACGCCGAGGATTGCCTTTGCTATAGTAAATTTTTCAAAAAAATAGTTTTTTTCTGTCGCAAATTTTAAATACGCGGAGGATTGCCTTTTCTATAGTAAATTTGTCAAAATAATATTTTTTACTGTCGCAAATTTTTAATACGCCGAGGATTGCCTTTTCTATAGTGAATTTGTCAAAAAATAAATTTTTACAGTGGCGAATTTTAAATATACCGATGATTGCCTTTTCTATAGTGAATTTTTCAAAAAATTATTTTTTGCTGTCGCAAATTTTAAATACGCCGAGGATTACCTTTTCTATGGTGAATTTGTCAAAAAATAATTTTTTACTGTCGCAAATTTTAAATACGCCGAGGATTGCCTTTTCTATAGTGAATTTGTCAAAAAATAATTTTTTACTGTCGCAAATTTTAAATATACCGAGGATTGCCTTTTCTATAGTGAATTTTTCAAAAAATGATTTTTTACTGTCGCAAATTTTAAATACGCCTTTGGTTGCCCTTTCTATAGTTAATTTGTAAAAAAATAATTTTTTATTGTCGCAAATTTTAAATACGCCGAGGATTGCCTTTTCTGTAGTAAATTTTTCAAAAAAAAAATATTTTACTGTCACAAATTTTAAATATACAGAGGATTGCCTTTTCTATAGTGAATTTTTCAAAAAATTATTTTTTACTCTCGAAAATTTTAAATACGCCGAGGATTGCCTTTTCTGTAGTAAATTTTTCAAAAAATAATTTTTTACTGTCTCAAATTTTAAATACGCCGAGGATTGCCTTTTCTAAAGTAAATTTTTCAAAAAATTATTTTTTGCTGTCGCAAATTTTAAATACGCCGAGGATTGCCTTTTCTATAGTAAATTTTTCAAAAAATAATTTTTACTGTCGCAAGTTTTAACTACGCTGCGGATTGCATTTTCTATAGTGAATTTGTCAAAAAATAATTTTTTACAGTCGAAAATTTTAAACACGCCGAGTATTGCCTTTTCTATAGTAAATTTATCAAAAAATAATTTTTTACTGTCGCAAATTTTAAATACGCCGAGGGTTGCCTTTTCTTTAGTGAATTTGTCAAAATAATATTTTTTACTGTCGCAAATTTTGAATACGCCGAGGATTGCCTTTTCTATAGTAAATTTGTCAAAAAATAATTTTTTACTGTCGCAAATTTTAAATACGCCGAGGATTACCTTTTCCATAGTGAATTTGTCAAAAAATAATTTTTTACTGTCGCAAATTTTAAATATACCGAGGATTGCCTTTTCTATAGTGAATTTTTCAAAAAATTATTTTTTACTGTCGCAAATATAAATACGCCGAGGATTGCCTTTTCTTTAGTGTATTTGTCAAAATAATATTTTTTACTGTCGCAAATTTTGAATACGCCGAGGATTGCCTTTTCTATAGTTAATTTGTCAAAAAATAATTTTTTACTGTAGCAAATTTTAAATATACCGAGGATTTAATTTTCTATAGTGAATTTTTCAAAAAATTATTTTTTGCTGTCGCAAATTTTAAATACGCCGAGGATTGCCTTTTCTATAAGTAAATTTTTCAAAAAAAAATTTTTTACTGTCGCAAATTTTAAATACGCAGAGGATTGTTTTTTCTATAGTAAATTTTTCAAAAAATAATTTTTTACTGTCGCAAATTTTAAATACGCCGAGGATTGCCTTTTCTATAGTGAATTTGTCAAAATATTATTTTTTACGGTCGCAAATTTTAAATACGCGGAGGATTGCCTTTTCTATAGTGAATTTGTCAAAAATAAATTTTTACTGTGGCAAATTTTAAATATACCGAGGATTGCCTTTTCTATAGTGAATTTTTCAAAAAATATTTTTTACTGTCGCAAATTTTAAATACGCCTTTGGTTGCCCTTTCTATAGTTAATTTGTAAAAAAATAATTTTTTATTGTCGCAAATTTTAAATACGCCGAGGATTGCCTTTTCTGTAGTAAATTTTTCAAAAAAAAAAATATTTTACTGTCACAAATTTTAAATATACAGAGGATTGCCTTTTCTATAGTGAATTTGTCAAAAAATAGTTTTTTACTGTCGCAAATTTTAAATATAACGAGGATTTAATTTTCTATAGTGAATTTGTCAAAATAATATTTTTTACGGTCGCAAATTTTAAATACGCCGAGGAATGCCTTTTCTATAGTGAATTTGTCAAAAAATAAATTTTTACTGTGGCAAATTTTAAATATACCGAGGATTGCCTTTTCTATAGTAAATTTTTCAAAAAATTATTTTTTACTGTCACAAATTTTAAATACGCCGAGGATTACCTTTTCTATGGTGAATTTGTCAAAAAATAATTTTTTACTGTCGCAAATTTTAAATACGCCGAGGATTGCCTTTTCTATAGTGAATTTGTCAAAAAATAGTTTTTTACTGTCGCAAATTTTAAATATAACGAGGATTTAATTTTCTATAGTGAATTTTTCAAAAAATTATTTTTTGCTCTCGCAAATTTTAACTACGCCGAGGATTGCCTTTGCTATAGTAAATTTTTCAAAAAAATAGTTTTTTTCTGTCGCAAATTTTAAATACGCGGAGGATTGCCTTTTCTATAGTAAATTTGTCAAAATAATATTTTTTACTGTCGCAAATTTTTAATACGCCGAGGATTGCCTTTTCTATAGTGAATTTGTCAAAAAATAAATTTTTACAGTGGCGAATTTTAAATATACCGATGATTGCCTTTTCTATAGTGAATTTTTCAAAAAATTATTTTTTGCTGTCGCAAATTTTAAATACGCCGAGGATTACCTTTTCTATGGTGAATTTGTCAAAAAATAATTTTTTACTGTCGCAAATTTTAAATACGCCGAGGATTGCCTTTTCTATAGTGAATTTGTCAAAAAATAATTTTTTACTGTCGCAAATTTTAAATATACCGAGGATTGCCTTTTCTATAGTGAATTTTTCAAAAAATGATTTTTTACTGTCGCAAATTTTAAATACGCCTTTGGTTGCCCTTTCTATAGTTAATTTGTAAAAAAATAATTTTTTATTGTCGCAAATTTTAAATACGCCGAGGATTGCCTTTTCTGTAGTAAATTTTTCAAAAAAAAAATATTTTACTGTCACAAATTTTAAATATACAGAGGATTGCCTTTTCTATAGTGAATTTTTCAAAAAATTATTTTTTACTCTCGAAAATTTTAAATACGCCGAGGATTGCCTTTTCTGTAGTAAATTTTTCAAAAAATAATTTTTTACTGTCTCAAATTTTAAATACGCCGAGGATTGCCTTTTCTAAAGTAAATTTTTCAAAAAATTATTTTTTGCTGTCGCAAATTTTAAATACGCCGAGGATTGCCTTTTCTATAGTAAATTTTTCAAAAAATAATTTTTACTGTCGCAAGTTTTAACTACGCTGCGGATTGCATTTTCTATAGTGAATTTGTCAAAAAATAATTTTTTACAGTCGAAAATTTTAAACACGCCGAGTATTGCCTTTTCTATAGTAAATTTATCAAAAAATAATTTTTTACTGTCGCAAATTTTAAATACGCCGAGGGTTGCCTTTTCTTTAGTGAATTTGTCAAAATAATATTTTTTACTGTCGCAAATTTTGAATACGCCGAGGATTGCCTTTTCTATAGTAAATTTGTCAAAAAATAATTTTTTACTGTCGCAAATTTTAAATACGCCGAGGATTACCTTTTCCATAGTGAATTTGTCAAAAAATAATTTTTTACTGTCGCAAATTTTAAATATACCGAGGATTGCCTTTTCTATAGTGAATTTTTCAAAAAATTATTTTTTACTGTCGCAAATATAAATACGCCGAGGATTGCCTTTTCTTTAGTGTATTTGTCAAAATAATAATTTTTACTGTCGCAAATTTTGAATACGCCGAGGATTGCCTTTTCTATAGTTAATTTGTCAAAAAATAATTTTTTACTGTAGCAAATTTTAAATATACCGAGGATTTAATTTTCTATAGTGAATTTTTCAAAAAATTATTTTTTGCTGTCGCAAATTTTAAATACGCCGAGGATTGCCTTTTCTATAGTAAATTTTTCAAAAAAAAATTTTTTACTGTCGCAAATTTTAAATACGCAGAGGATTGTTTTTTCTATAGTAAATTTTTCAAAAAATAATTTTTTACTGTCGCAAATTTTAAATACGCCGAGGATTGCCTTTTCTATAGTGAATTTGTCAAAATATTATTTTTTACGGTCGCAAATTTTAAATACGCGGAGGATTGCCTTTTCTATAGTGAATTTGTCAAAAAATAAATTTTTACTGTGGCAAATTTTAAATATACCGAGGATTGCCTTTTCTATAGTGAATTTTTCAAAAAATATTTTTTACTGTCGCAAATTTTAAATACGCCTTTGGTTGCCCTTTCTATAGTTAATTTGTAAAAAAATAATTTTTTATTGTCGCAAATTTTAAATACGCCGAGGATTGCCTTTTCTGTAGTAAATTTTTCAAAAAAAAAAATATTTTACTGTCACAAATTTTAAATATACAGAGGATTGCCTTTTCTATAGTGAATTTGTCAAAAAATAGTTTTTTACTGTCGCAAATTTTAAATATAACGAGGATTTAATTTTCTATAGTGAATTTGTCAAAATAATATTTTTTACGGTCGCAAATTTTAAATACGCCGAGGAATGCCTTTTCTATAGTGAATTTGTCAAAAAATAAATTTTTACTGTGGCAAATTTTAAATATACCGAGGATTGCCTTTTCTATAGTAAATTTTTCAAAAAATTATTTTTTACTGTCACAAATTTTAAATACGCCGAGGATTACCTTTTCTATGGTGAATTTGTCAAAAAATAATTTTTTACTGTCGCAAATTTTAAATACGCCGAGGATTGCCTTTTCTATAGTGAATTTGTCAAAAAATAATTTTTTACTGTCGCAAATTTTAAATATACCGAGGATTGCCTTTTCTATAGTGAATTTTTCAAAAAATGATTTTTTACTGTCGCAAATTTTAAATACGCCTTTGGTTGCCCTTTCTATAGTTAATTTGTAAAAAAATAATTTTTTATTGTCGCAAATTTTAAATACGCCGAGGATTGCCTTTTCTGTAGTAAATTTTTCAAAAAAAAAAATATTTTACTGTCACAAATTTTAAATATACAGAGGATTGCCTTTTCTATAGTGAATTTTTCAAAAAATTATTTTTTACTCTCGAAAATTTTAAATACGCCGAGGATTGCCTTTTCTGTAGTAAATTTTTCAAAAAATAATTTTTTACTGTCTCAAATTTTAAATACGCCGAGGATTGCCTTTTCTAAAGTAAATTTTTCAAAAAATTATTTTTTGCTGTCGCAAATTTTAAATACGCCGAGGATTGCCTTTTCTATAGTAAATTTTTCAAAAAATAATTTTTACTGTCGCAAGTTTTAACTACGCTGCGGATTGCATTTTCTATAGTGTGTTCCGTGAAGAAGTTTCTGCGACCAATCAGTCTAAAAAGTAAATGGAAGGCACACAAAGTATCATATTTAATATTAATTTATTTGTTTGTACTTATCTGAAGGCATTGTGTTTTTTCCCTTTTTTTTATTGTTGTTCTTCATAATTCCATGAACTTACTTGCTGTCCGTAATGAATTTGTTTTAATGTTGAAGTCTGAAAAATAATTAATCAATTAGTTTAGTTTACCTACTTGAAATTTCAATCTTAGATTTTGTTTGTATACTTACTCAGATTTAATTGTGCCACCACCATACAACACAACACTCTTTATTTACAATTTCAGTTGACATTTGTCATCACTTGTCTCATCTCCCTTTTTCTTTCTTTTCTCGTCAAGTTATTATTTCATTATCATCGAATGATGCTATAAAATATCGATGATCAGATCCCATAAACTTGAGAAACGAAATGGCCAATATTAAAATTGAAACAGACATGTTAAAAGAGAAAGACACATTTTCTGTCTTAAAACATTTATTGGACCGTTACCATATACACATATTTGAATTTAATCAGATGATGAATTTACCGATAATTAATAGGGGAAAATTCGAGAAAATTCCGAAGCTGGAAAAATTGGAAAGGAAAGGAGATTAGAGACAGTCGAAGTAAAGCCTTAGATCGCGACGGATAGTAAATTTATCGAAATCATTTATTAAAAATTTGAAATCTAAGTTTTATCTGGAAATCTTTAAATCGATTGAACAGCGCTCGTAGTTTTGTATGGTGGTGCAAGCTTTAAATAAAGTTCTAGAAATTGGGATTGTAATTTAAATTGGATTATTTTGTATTCATTATTCTGTGAAATTGAATTGAAGAAACTATGTATGTAGATATCTATAAACAATAGGAGTAAAACATTTTCTTTGTATGAATTGAAAGATTGTGGTTTCTTAAATTTTAAATCCAAAACTGTGAACTTGTTCCAAAGGTGATCGTGGTGTAGTGGCAAGAACTTGGTTTATAGACAGCAGGTCGTGGGTTCGAATCGTGCTTTTTTTTTAAATTTCGCTTGTCGCAATTTTGTTTAAAAAGAGACATTTTTTTTTGTGTTATTGGTTACAAATCCTGGAAAATCTCTCTTATCCTTAATCATTTTGGTCCTTCGAGCCGGATATGTGTAAATCCGAGCTGTTTTGATAAGGATTAAGAAAATTTCGATTGAAATTCAGCAACCCGTGAATATTCTAGAGAACTTGAGCTTTCTCTAAACTTGAATTCGAACCGGAGCTTTCTGGAAATCAAAACCCGAAAATATATTGTTGGTAAGTCATTTTCATCTTATTACTCACTTTAAATCTTGAAATCAAAATAAAATTTAGTGGAAATAATGGAAAAATCTTTGAACACGCAAATCGCCTTAATTGACCTATTGAAAAGGTTTATCGAAAATTATAAGAAGGATGGTGTGGATAGACGAACCTACACTTATTATCAGAAAAGATTAATCGATTATCAAGAATTATACAACAAATTTAAGAGTAATCATCTAGAAACCCTTATATTAAAAGCTTCGTTAGCCAGTAATTCGCCTCTTCTTCAGCACAAGTATTTTGAAGAAGATATGTATTCAGAGATGGATACCTTTTTTATGGATAATTATGCCGCAATACACGAAAGATTTCAGCGTGAGTTTCCTCCACCGCCCACTCTCCCTCAGGTTAATAATGATAAAATTACTATTACTCCATACCAAAGCAGGGAAAGCTTGATTAAGCTCCCGAAAATTTATTTAGAAAAATTCAGCGGTGATTATAGAAAGTGGTAAACATTTCATGATCTCTTTAAGACTATGATACACGAAAATAAAACATTATCACCAGTTCAGAAATTACAGTATCTTAAATTACATTTAGTAGGAGAACCTGAAAATTTACTACGCCACTTTCAAGTCACAAGTAGCAACTACGATGCGGCATGGAATTTATTAATTGATCGATATGACAATAAACGAGTACTAATCAATGCTCAATTGAAAACCCTTTTATCTCAAAGCAGTGTATCTAGCGAAACTGCACAAGGTATAAAAAATCTGTTACACACTACGACTGAGTGCTTACAAGCTTTGACAAATTTAGAAATAGATACTTCGAATTGGGATGCTATTATTGTATACATAATCACCCAAAAACTTCCATCTGAAACCCACGAACTTTGGGAGCAAGGAATTAGTAAAAGTAAGCAAATTCCTCCTTGGAATGAATTGCAAGAATTTTTAGAGGCTAGATTTAGAACCTTAGAAGCCGTTACTCAACGGAAAATTAGTTCTTCGAAAGATTGTCGTTTTCATAATGTTAAACCTAAGAACCCAAATCAATCATTTCATGTTACAGCCAAGATGACTTGCAACTTTTGCTCAGATAATCATAATATACGTCAGTGTCCAAAGTTTTCTTCTCTATCACCTTCTGAAAAGCTAAATGTTGTGAAGGTAAAGGGCCTATGCATAAATTGCTTAGGGCAAGGACATATGATTGCTAATTGCCCGAGTCAACAGCGATGTTTATCTTGTAAACAAAGACATCACTCGTTACTACATCGAAATGCAGATATTAGAGACAGAAATCCAAATTCTTTAAAATGGAATCCCGATCAGAGCCGTACTGTGGTTAGAGAGAATCAACATCGAATACCAAGTGCCCAAGCAACATCTTCCTTGACATCGCCTTCAAATTTATCGCCAACAGCCTCAAAATTTACGCCTCAACAAAGTACCTCAACTTCATGCAATTTAAACTCACTGATAGTCAATGAGGAACCCCAAACCCATCATATTTTATTAGCAACCGCGATTGTGAAGCTAGTATCACCATCTGGAAAAGAACAAGTATTTCGAGCACTAGTAGATCCAGGATCTCAGGTCTCATTGGTGACTGAAACAGTTGTTCAAGCTTTACAACTAAAGGGTGAATCAGTCAGAGCAAACATATCCGGAGTAGGTCAAACAGATGCAGGACAAATAAATGCTCGTGTTCACTTCACTCTCAAATCATTATTCAATGAAGATCTATCAGTTGACATGTCCGCTTTAGTGCTGCGTAGATTGACCCATCTTCTGCCCTCAACGAGAATATTCCTCGGGGATTGGAAACACATTCAGGGTCTACAGCTAGCAGATCCTTCGTATTATCAACCTGCAAAAATAGACATCTTACTTGGGGCTGATGTTTTCGGACACATCATAATGAATGGCATTATAAAGGGAAATGAAGACACTCCAATTGCACAAGAAACCACCTTAGGATGGATACTATCTGGAAAGATAGAATCAAGGGAGAAAACCATAACTATGAACAGTTTTCATGTGACTACTGATCTTGATGAACAATTGAGACAATTCTGGGAAATGGAGGAGATATCCGTAGAGAAGCAGTGGACTGAAGAAGAAAAACGATGTGAAGACATTTTTCAAAGAACTCATGCACGCAGAACTGATGGACGTTATGTTGTTGAACTCCCATTCTGTACAGAAAACGCATTTGAGAAATTAGGAAATTAGGAAATCGTTTTAAGGGCAATCCAGACTTGAAAGCAGAATATTCCAAATGTCTGCAGGAATACATATCATTGGATCACATGGAACCAGTTATACCTGAAAGAGAACATATGACAATTGAGAATCCTATTACTTTGATTTCATGTTACTTACCTCATCATTCAGTCACTAAGGAGGACAGCACCACAACCAAGCTTCGCGTAGTTTTCGACGCGTCTAGCCGTACATCTAGTGGAACATCTCTTAATGACATCTTGTTGAAAGGACCTACTATACAGGATGAGTTATCATCTCTATTACTCAGATGGCGAAGATTTCCTGTAGCATTTACTGCTGATCTAGAAAAGATGTATAGGCAGATTCGAGTCATCAAGCCACATGCAGAGTTTCAGAGAATAGTTTGGTGACAATCATCCGAAACTCCTATACAAGACTACAGATTGCAAACCGTAACCTTCGGGACCAAGAGTGCACCATATTTGGCTACTCGCATTCTCAAGCAATTGGCCTTAGATGAGCAAGAAAAGTATCCAATGGGTTCAGCAGCTGCTTTGACTGAATTTTACGTAGATGATTTACTGTCTGGTGCGGATACCATTGAGCTAGCCATCGAAAAGTCATCGCAAATTCGTGACTTAATGCAATCTGGCGGCTTTCAACTCAGAAAGTGGGCGTCGAATTCCTCAATATTCTTGGAAGGCATTCCTAAAAGTTTAAGAGAAAGTCAGTCAGCACTCAACATTACTATTAGTGATAAAGTAAAAGCATTAGGACTATATTGGAATCCTCACAATGATTCATTGTCATATACCATTAAGTTTGGTGACAACAACAAAATTTTAACGAAGCGTACAATCTTATCGGATGTTTCAAAGCTCTTTGATCCCCTGGGATGGCTGTCACCTATTATTATCATAGCAAAAATGATGATCCAAAAGCTGTGGTTAGCTCAAATCGACTGGGATGATGTAATACCAGAAAATCTCGCTGCAGAATGGTTGAAATATCGAAACGAAAGTAGTCACATTACAGAAATTCATATTCCAAGATGGATATATCTTTCAGGATCAAGTACAAACATCGAAATTCATGGTTTCTCGGATGCGTCAATGCAAGCCTACGCTGCCGTCGTCTATATATGTAGCACAAGTGAAAATGGTGAAAGAGCTGTAGCCTTACTAACTGCCAAAACAAAGGTGGCACCTATAAAAACTGTTTCGTTACCCAAACTAGAGTTATGTGGGGCAGCACTTCTAGCCAAGCTTGTGAACTACGTCATAAGATCTTTGAAACTTACCAGTCCTACTCAAACGTTTGCTTGGACTGACTCGGAGATTGTACTCGCATGGTTAAAGGGACACCCGGCCAAATGGAAATCTTTTATAGCGAATCGAGTTTCATTCATTCATGAAACTTTAAAGAACACTCCTTGGCAACATGTGCCATCGAAAGAGAATCCAGCAGACTGTGCTACAAGAGGTATGTATCCCAATGATCTGAAATCTCATATGTTATGGTGGAACGGACCCAAGTGGTTACACAATTCGAAGACTTTTTGGCCCTCTAAGCATGAAATTCGTCCAACAGAGTTAGAAGCCCGGAGAATTCTATCGCATTATGTCAACGTACACATCGAAGACGAAATGGTAGAAAGATTTTCATCCCTATCAAAGTTAGTGAGAACAATAGCTTATTGTAAGCGATTCTTTAATAATGCCAAAGTACCAGAAGCAGCTAGAGATAAAGGATATCTTAAAGCTATGGAAATCAAGGAATCATTGCAGGTTTTAGTGAAACGAGTGCAAACTCAATACTTCGCAGAAGAAATCCACAATTTAACAAAAAACTCAATCATCAACACTCGAAGTCGCTTAATAAAATTAACTCCGTTCATAGATAATGAGGGATTCCTAAGAGTGGGAGGAAGATTAAGGCATGCGAATATAGCCTTTGATGAGAAACATCCTATTATACTGCCCGATAAAAGTCATTTGACAAGATTAATCATTGAAAAGGGTCATCGAGAGACATTGCATGGAGGAGCTCAGCTGATGATGAATTACATAGGCAAAAAATTTTGGATACTGAATGCCAGAAGCACAATTCGTTGTATTATACACAAATGTATAACTTGTTATAAACAAAAAATGGCAACACAGCAACAATTAATGGGCGATCTTCCGATTCCTAGAGTACGGATGTCAAGGCCATTTAGTCACACGGGAGTGGATTATTGCGGTCCTTTCGAAATCAAAAGGCATAAAGGTAGAGGTGCAAAATTATACAAGGGTTATCTTGCAATTTTCGTCTGCATGGCGACCAAGGCGTTACACATAGAGATAGTGACCGATTTAACATCTCAAGGTTTCATCGCAGCCTTTCGAAGATTTGTTTCTAGAAGAGGATTATGCTCAGACCTTTACAGTGATTGCGGATCGAATTTTGTTGGAGCCAACACAATCCTCACTCGATATAAGCAACAAATGGCAGATGAACTGAATTCCGACGTAGCATCCATTTTAGAAACTGAAGGTGTAACGTTCCATTTTATACCACCAAGCTCTCCTCATATGGGTGGACTATGGGAATCCGGCGTGCGTTCTACAAAGTACCACATGAAAAGAATAATCGGAAACTCACGTTTAACATATGAAGAACTCAGCACTGTTATAGCACAAATCGAAGCGTGCTTAAACTCGCGACCTTTATGTCCCATAAGCAGTGATCCGAATGACTTAACACCTCTAACTCCGGCTCACTTTTTAATTGGAGATATTCTAATCACACCTCCAGAACCTTCACTCTTGAATATTAACATGCATCGACTAGATAGATGGCAATATTTGCAACAATTATATCAGTCTTTCTGGAAAAGATGGTACTCAGAATACTTAAGCCGATTGCAACAGAGACCAAAGTGGACAAAATTATGTAATAATCTTGAAGTAGGAAGGCTCGTCATCATAAAAGAAGACAATATACCACCCTCACGTTGGATGCTAGGTCGTATTATTGAAACACATCCCGGAACTGATAATCTCGTGCGCGTAGTAACAGTGCAAACGCAAAATGCGATATTTAAACGGCCGGTAACGAAAATATGCCTGCTGCCAATCGAAACATTAAAAAACGAATCGCGCGGTACTCCAACAGTTAGTGAAGAAACGAAAGACTAAATCGTTCGTCTATTCAGGCTTACTTCGACTATATATATATATAAAAAAATACTTATACCTATATCAAAGCAGTGTCAATATTAACTTACATGCCATCATACTAGCCCAAATTCATTCGAATCCTTCCCAATTCCTAAATGCAATCCAGATAGTCCATCCCGATATTCTGCTCATATTTCCAGAATGCATCAGCTGTTGGAAGGAAATCAAAACTAGGCGTACCTTGATGGATTCCTCATTACACACTTGGAAATATAACACCAATACAAGGCGTATAAGCTCATTTATTCATTGTAACCTCAATGGTTCCAAGGCGGGGAGTATGTTCCGTGAAGAAGTTTCTGCGACCAATCAGTCTAAAAAGTAAATGGAAGGCACACAAAGTATCATATTTAATATTAATTTATTTGTTTGTACTTATCTGAAGGCATTGTGTTTTTTCCCTTTTTTTTATTGTTGTTCTTCATAATTCCATGAACTTACTTGCTGTCCGTAATGAATTTGTTTTAATGTTGAAGTCTGAAAAATAATTAATCAATTAGTTTAGTTTACCTACTTGAAATTTCAATCTTAGATTTTGTTTGTATACTTACTCAGATTTAATTGTGCCACCACCATACAACACAACACTCTTTATTTACAATTTCAGTTGACATTTGTCATCACTTGTCTCTTCTCCCTTTTTCTTTCTTTTCTCGTCAAGTTATTATTTCATTATCATCGAATGATGCTATAAAATATCGATGATCAGATCCCATAAACTTGAGAAACGAAATGGCCAATATTAAAATTGAAACAGACATGTTAAAAGAGAAAGACACATTTTCTGTCTTAAAACATTTATTGGACCGTTACCATATACACATATTTGAATTTAATCAGATGATGAATTTACCGATAATTAATAGGGGAAAATTCGAGAAAATTCCGAAGCTGGAAAAATTGGAAAGGAAAGGAGATTAGAGACAGTCGAAGTAAAGCCTTAGATCGCGACGGATAGTAAATTTATCGAAATCATTTATTAAAAATTTGAAATCTAAGTTTTATCTGGAAATCTTTAAATCGATTGAACAGCGCTCGTAGTTTTGTATGGTGGTGCAAGCTTTAAATAAAGTTCTAGAAATTGGGATTGTAATTTAAATTGGATTATTTTGTATTCATTATTCTGTGAAATTGAATTGAAGAAACTATGTATGTAGATATCTATAAACAATAGGAATAAAACATTTTCTTTGTATGAATTGAAAGATTGTGGTTTCTTAAATTTTAAATCCAAAACTGTGAACTAGTTCCAAAAGTGATCGTGGTGTAGTGGCAAGAACTTGGTTTATAGACAGCAGGTCGTGGGGTCGAATCGTGGTTTTTTTTTTAAATTTCGCTTGTCGCAATTTTGTTTAAAAAGAGACATTTTTTTTTGTGTTATTGGTTACAAATCCTGGAAAATCTCTCTTATCCTTAATCAGTGAATTTGTCAAAAAATAATTTTTTACAGTCGAAAATTTTAAACACGCCGAGTATTGCCTTTTCTGTAGTAAATTTATCAAAAAATAATTTTTTACTGTCGCAAATTTTAAATACGCCGAGGGTTGCCTTTTCTTTAGTGAATTTGTCAAAATAATATTTTTTACTGTCGCAAATTTTGAATACGCCGACGATTGCCTTTTCTATAGTAAATTTGTCAAAAAATAATTTTTTACTGTCGCAAATTTTAAATACGCCGAGGATTACCTTTTCCATAGTGAATTTGTCAAAAAATAATTTTTTACTGTCGCAAATTTTAAATATACCGAGGATTGCCTTTTCTATAGTGAATTTTTCAAAAAATTATTTTTTACTGTCGCAAATATAAATACGCCGAGGATTGCCTTTTCTTTAGTGAATTTGTCAAAATAATATTTTTTACTGTCGAAAATTTTGAATACGCCGAGGATTGCCTTTTGTATAGTTAATTTGTCAAAAAATAATTTTTTACTGTAGCAAATTTTAAATATACCGAGGATTTAATTTTCTATAGTGAATTTTTCAAAAAATTATTTTTTGCTGTCGCAAATTTTAAATACGCCGAGGATTGCCTTTTCTATAGTAAATTTTTCAAAAAAAATTTTTTTACTGTCGCAAATTTTAAATACGCAGAGGATTGTTTTTTCTATAGTAAATTTTTCAAAAAATAATTTTTTACTGTCGCAAATTTTAAATACGCCGAGGATTGCCTTTTCTATAGTGAATTTGTCAAAATATTATTTTTTACGGTCGCAAATTTTAAATACGCGGAGGATTGCCTTTTCTATAGTGAATTTGTCAAAAAATAAATTTTTACTGTGGCAAATTTTAAATATACCGAGGATTGCCTTTTCTATAGTGAATTTTTCAAAAAATATTTTTTACTGTCGCAAATTTTAAATACGCCTTTGGTTGCCCTTTCTATAGTTAATTTGTAAAAAAATAATTTTTTATTGTCGCAAATTTTAAATACGCCGAGGATTGCCTTTTCTATAGTAAATTTTTCAAAAAAAAAATATTTTACTGTCACAAATTTTAAATATACAGAGGATTGCCTTTTCTATAGTGAATTTGTCAAAAAATAGTTTTTTACTGTCGCAAATTTTAAATATAACGAGGATTTAATTTTCTATAGTGAATTTGTCAAAATAATATTTTTTACGGTCGCAAATTTTAAATACGCCGAGGAATGCCTTTTCTATAGTGAATTTGTCAAAAAATAAATTTTTACTGTGGCAAATTTTAAATATACCGAGGATTGCCTTTTCTATAGTAAATTTTTCAAAAAATTATTTTTTACTGTCACAAATTTTAAATACGCCGAGGATTACCTTTTCTATGGTGAATTTGTCAAAAAATAATTTTTTACTGTCGCAAATTTTAAATACGCCGAGGATTGCCTTTTCTATAGTGAATTTGTCAAAAAATAATTTTTTACTGTCGCAAATTTTAAATATACCGAGGATTGCCTTTTCTATAGTGAATTTTTCAAAAAATGATTTTTTACTGTCGCAAATTTTAAATACGCCTTTGGTTGCCCTTTCTATAGTTAATTTGTAAAAAAATAATTTTTTATTGTCGCAAATTTTAAATACGCCGAGGATTGCCTTTTCTATAGTAAATTTTTCAAAAAAAAAATATTTTACTGTCACAAATTTTAAATATACAGAGGATTGCCTTTTCTATAGTGAATTTTTCAAAAAATTATTTTTTACTCTCGAAAATTTTAAATACGCCGAGGATTGCCTTTTCTAAAGTAAATTTTTCAAAAAATTATTTTTTGCTGTAGCAAATTTTAAATACGCCGAGGATTGCCTTTTCTATAGTAAATTTTTCAAAAAATAATTTTTACTGTCGCAAGTTTTAACTACGCTGCGGATTGCATTTTCTATAGTGAATTTGTCAAAAAATAATTTTTTACGGTCGCAAATTTTAAATACGCCGAGGATTGCCTTTTCTATAGTGAATTTGTCAAAAAATAAATTTTTACTGTGGCAAATTTTAAATATACCGAGGATTGCCTTTTCTATAGTAAATTTATCAAAAAATTATTTTTTACTGTCACAAATTTTAAATACGCCGAGGATTACCTTTTCTATGGTGAATTTGTCAAAAAATAATTTTTTACTGTCGCAAATTTTAAATACGCCGAGGATTGCCTTTTCTATAGTGAATTTGTCAAAAACTAATTTTTTACTGTCGCAAATTTTAAATATACCGAGGATTGCCTTTTCTATAGTGAATTTTTCAAAAAATGATTTTTTACTGTCGCAAATTTTAAATACGCCTTTGTTTGCCCTTTCTATAGTTAATTTGTAAAAAAATAATTTTTTATTGTCGCAAATTTTAAATACGCCGAGGATTGCCTTTTCTATAGTAAATTTTTCAAAAAAAAAAAAATATTTTACTGTCACAAATTTTAAATATACAGAGGATTGCCTTTTCTATAGTGAATTTGTCAAAAAATAGTTTTTTACTGTCGCAAATTTTAAATATACCAAGGATTTAATTTTCTATAGTGAATTTTTCAAAAAATTATTTTTTGCTCTCGCAAATTTTAACTACGCCGAGGATTGCCTTTGCTATAGTAAATTTTTCAAAATAATATTTTTTACTGTCGCAAATTTTTAATACGCCGAGGATTGCCTTTTCTATAGTGAATTTGTCAAAAAATAAATTTTTACAGTGGCGAATTTTAAATATACCGATGATTGCCTTTTCTATAGTAAATTTATCAAAAAATAATTTTTTACTGTCGCAAATTTTGAATACGCCGAGGAATGCCTTTTCTATAGTGAATTCGTCAAAAAATAATTTTTTACTGTCGCAAATTTTAAATACGCCGAGGATTGCCTTTTCTATAGTGAATTTGACAAAAAATAATTTTTTACTGTCGCAAATTTTAAATATACCGAGGATTGCCTTTTCTATAGTGAATTTTTCAAAAAATTATTTTTTACTGTCGCAAATTTTAAATACGCCGAGGATTGCCTTTTCTATAGTAAATTTTTCAAAAAATTATTTTTTACTGTCACAAATTTTAAATACGCCGAGGATTACCTTTTCTATGGTGAATTTTTCAAAAAATAATTTTTTACTGTCGAAAATATTAAATACCCCGAAGATTGCCTTTTCTATAGTGAATTTGTCAAAAAATAATTTTTTACTGTCGCAAATTTTAAATATACCGAGGATTGCCTTGTCTATAGTAAATTTCTCAAAAAATTATTTTTTACGGTCGCAAATTTTTAATATGCCGAGGATTGCCTTTTCTATATTGCATTTGTCAAAAAATAAATTTTTACAGTGGCAAATTTTAAATATACCGATGATTGCCTTTTCTATAGTGAATTTTTGAACAAAGTATTTCTTGCTGTCGCAAATTTTAAATACGCCGAGGATTGCCTTTTCTATAGTAAATTTTTCAAAAAATATTTTCTTACTGTCGCAAATTTTAAATCCGGCGAGGATTGCCTTTTCTATAGTAAATTTTTCAAAAAATTATTTTTTAGTGTCGCAAATTTTAAATACGACGAGGATTGCCTTTTCTATAGTGAATTTGTCAAAAAATAAATATTTACAGTGGCAAACTTTAAATATACCGCTGATTGCCTTTTCTATAGTGAATTTTTCAAAAAATAATTTTTTGCTGTCGCAAATTTCAAATACGCCGAGGATTGCCTTTTCTATAGTAAATTTTTCAAAACATAATTTTTTACTGTCGCAAATTTTAAATACGCCGAGAATTGCCTTTTCTATAGTGAATTTTTCAAAATAATATTTTTTACTGTCGCAAATTTTAAATACGCCGAGGTTTGCCTTTTCTATAGTGGATTTGTCAAAAAATATTTTTTTACTGTCGCAAATTTTAAATATACCGAGGATTTAATTTTCTATAGTAAATTTTCAAAAAATAATTTTTTACTGTCGCAAATTTCAAATACGCCGAGAATTGTCTTCTCTATAGCGAATTTGTCAAAATAATATTTTTTACTGTCGCAAATTTTAAATACGCCGCGGATTGCCTTTTCTATAGTGAATTTGTCAAACAATAATTTTTTACTGTCGCAAATTTTAAATACGCCGGGGATTGCCTTTTCTATAGTGAATTTTTCAAAAAATTATTTTGTGCTGTCGCAAATTTTAAATACGCCGAGGATTGCCTTTTCTATAGTAAATTTTTCAAAAAATAATTTTTACTGTCGCACATTTTAAATATACCGAGGATTTAATTTTCTATAGTGAATTTTTCAAAAAATTATTTTTTGCTGTCGCAAATTTTAAATACGCCGAGGATTGCCTTTTCTATAGTAAATTTTTTAAAAAATAATTTTTTATTTTCGCAAATTTTAAATACGCCGAGGATTGCCTTTTCTATAGTAAATTTTTCAAACAAATAATTTTTTAATGTCGCAAATTTTAAATACGCCGAGGATTGCCTTTTCTATAGTGAATTTGTCAAAATAATATTTTTTACTGTCTCAAATTTTAAATACGCCGGGGATTGCATTTTCTATAGTGAATTTGTCAAAAAATAATTTTTTACTGTAGAAAATTTTAAATATACCGAGGATTGCCTTTTCTATAGTAAATTTTTCAAAAAATTATTTTTTACTGTCACAAATTTTAAATACGCCGAGGATTACCTTTTCTATGGTGAATTTGTCAAAAAATAATTTTTTACTGTCGCAAATTTTAAATACGCCGAGGATTGCCTTTTCTATAGTGAATTTGTCAAAAAATAATTTTTTACTGTCGCAAATTTTAAATATACCGAGGATTGCCTTTTCTGTAGTGAATTTTTCAAAAAATGATTTTTTACTGTCGCAAATTTTAAATACGCCTTTGGTTGCCCTTTCTATAGTTAATATGTAAAAAAATAATTTTTTATTGTCGCAAATTTTAAATACGCCGAGGATTGCCTTTTCTATAGTAAATTTTTCAAAAAAAAAAAAATATTTTACTGTCACAAATTTTAAATATACAGAGGATTCCCTTTTCTATAGTGAACTTTTCAAAAAATTATTTTTTACTCTCGAAAATTTTAAATACGCCGAGGATTGCCTTTTCTATAGTAAATTTTTCAAAAAATAATTTTTACTGTCGCAAATTTTAACTACGCCGAGGATTGCATTTTCTATAGTGAATTTGTCAAAAAATATTTTTTACAGTCGAAAATTTTAAACACGCCGAGTATTGCCTCTTCTATAGTAAATTTATCAAAAAATAATTTTTTACTGTCGCAAATTTTAAATACGCCGAGGATTGCCTTTTCTTTAGTAAATTTGTCAAAATATTATTTTTTACTGTCGCAAATTTTGAATATGCCAAGGATTGCCTTTTCTATAGTGAATTTGTAAAAAAATAATTTTTTACTGTCGCAAATTTTAAATACGCCGAGGATTGCCTTTTCTATAGCGAATTTATCAAAAAATAATTGTTTACTGTCAAAAATTTTAAATACGCCGAGGATTGCCTTTTCTTTAGTGAATTTGTCAAAATAATATTTTTTACTGTCGCAAATTTTAAATATACCGAGGATTGCCTTTTCTATAGTGAATTTTTCAAAAAATTATTTTTTACTATCGCAAATTTTAAATACGCCGAGGATTGGCTTTTCTATAGTGAATTTGTCAAAATATTATTTTTAACGGTCGCAAATTTTAAATACGCCGAGGAATGCCTTTTCTATAGTGAATTTGTCAAAAAATAAATTTTTACTGTGGCAAATTTTAAATATACCGAGGATTGCCTTTTCTATAGTAAATTTTTCAAAAAATTATTTTTTACTGTCACAAATTTTAAATACGCCGAGGATTACCTTTTCTATGGTGAATTTGTCAAAAAATAATTTTTTACTGTCGCAAATTTTAAATACGCCGAGGATTGCCTTTTCTATAGTGAATTTGTCAAAAAATAATTTTTTACTGTCGCAAATTTTAAATATACCGAGGATTGCCTTTTCTATAGTGAATTTTTCAAAAAATGATTTTTTACTGTCGCAAATTTTAAATACGCCTTTGGTTTCCCTTTCTATAGTTAATTTGTAAAAAAATAATTTTTTATTGTCGCAAATTTTAAATACGCCGAGGATTGCCTTTTCTATAGTAAATTTTTCAAAAAAAAAATATTTTACTGTCACAAATTTTAAATATACAGAGGATTGCCTTTTCTATAGTGAATTTTTCAAAAAATTATTTTTTACTCTCGAAAATTTTAAATACGCCGAGGATTGCCTTTTCTGTAGTAAATTTTTCAAAAAATAATTTTTTACTGTCTCAAATTTTAAATACGCCGAGGATTGCCTTTTCTAAAGTAAATTTTTCAAAAAATTATTTTTTGCTGTCGCAAATTTTAAATACGCCGAGGATTGCCTTTTCTATAGTAAATTTTTCAAAAAATAATTTTTACTGTCGCAAGTTTTAACTACGCTGCGGATTGCATTTTCTATAGTGAATTTGTCAAAAAATAATTTTTTACAGTCGAAAATTTTAAACACGCCGAGTATTGCCTTTTCTATAGTAAATTTATAAAAAATAAATTTTTACTGTCGCAAATTTTAAATACGCCGAGGGTTGCCTTTTCTTTAGTGAATTTGTCAAAATAATATTTTTTACTGTCGCAAATTTTGAATACGCCGAGGACTGCCTTTTCTATAGTAAATTTGTCAAAAAATAATTTTTTACTGTCGCAAATTTTAAATACGCCGAGGATTACCTTTTCTATAGTGAATTTGTCAAAAAATAAATTTTTACTGTGGCAAATTTTAAATATACCGATGATTGCCTTTTCTATAGTAAATTTATCAAAAAATAATTTTTTACTGTCGCAAATTTTGAATACGCCGAGGATTGCCTTTTCTATAGTGAATTCGTCAAAAAATAATTTTTTACTGTCTCAAATTTTAAATACGCCGAGGATTGCCTTTTCTAAAGTAAATTTTTCAAAAAATTATTTTTTGCTGTCGCAAATTTTAAATACGCCGAGGATTGTCTTTTCTATAGTAAATTTTTCAAAAAATAATTTTTACTGTCGCAAGTTTTAACTACGCTGCGGATTGCATTTTCTATAGTGAATTTGTCAAAAAATAATTTTTTACAGTCGAAAATTTTAAACACGCCGAGTATTGCCTTTTCTATAGTAAATTTATAAAAAATAAATTTTTACTGTCGCAAATTTTAAATACGCCGAGGGTTGCCTTTTCTTTAGTGAATTTGTCAAAATAATATTTTTTACTGTCGCAAATTTTGAATACGCCGAGGACTGCCTTTTCTATAGTAAATTTGTCAAAAAATAATTTTTTACTGTCGCAAATTTTAAATACGCCGAGGATTACCTTTTCTATAGTGAATTTTTCAAAAAATGATTTTTTACTGTCGCAAATTTTAAATACGCCTTTGTTTGCCCTTTCTATAGTTAATTTGTAAAAAAATAATTTTTTATTGTCGCAAATTTTAAATACGCCGAGGATTGCCTTTTCTATAGTAAATTTTTCAAAAAAAAAATATTTTACTGTCACAAATTTTAAATATACAGAGGATTGCCTTTTCTATAGTGAATTTGTCAAAAAATAGTTTTTTACTGTCGCAAATTTTAAATATAACGAGGATTTAATTTTCTATAGTGAATTTGTCAAAATAATATTTTTTACGGTCGCAAATTTTAAATACGCCGAGGAATGCCTTTTCTATAGTGAATTTGTCAAAAAATAAATTTTTACTGTGGCAAATTTTAAATATACCGAGGATTGCCTTTTCTATAGTAAATTTTTCAAAAAATTATTTTTTACTGTCACAAATTTTAAATACGCCGAGGATTACCTTTTCTATGGTGAATTTGTCAAAAAATAATTTTTTACTGTCGCAAATTTTAAATACGCCGAGGATTGCCTTTTCTATAGTGAATTTGTCAAAAAATAATTTTTTACTGTCGCAAATTTTAAATATACCGAGGATTGCCTTTTCTATAGTGAATTTTTCAAAAAATGATTTTTTACTGTCGCAAATTTTAAATACGCCTTTGGTTGCCCTTTCTATAGTTAATTTGTAAAAAAATAATTTTTTATTGTCGCAAATTTTAAATACGCCGAGGATTGCCTTTTCTATAGTAAATTTTTCAAAAAAAAAATATTTTACTGTCACAAATTTTAAATATACAGAGGATTGCCTTTTCTATAGTGAATTTTTCAAAAAATTATTTTTTACTCTCGAAAATTTTAAATACGCCGAGGATTGCCTTTTCTAAAGTAAATTTTTCAAAAAATTATTTTTTGCTGTAGCAAATTTTAAATACGCCGAGGATTGCCTTTTCTATAGTAAATTTTTCAAAAAATAATTTTTACTGTCGCAAGTTTTAACTACGCTGCGGATTGCATTTTCTATAGTGAATTTGTCAAAAAATAATTTTTTACGGTCGCAAATTTTAAATACGCCGAGGATTGCCTTTTCTATAGTGAATTTGTCAAAAAATAAATTTTTACTGTGGCAAATTTTAAATATACCGAGGATTGCCTTTTCTATAGTAAATTTATCAAAAAATTATTTTTTACTGTCACAAATTTTAAATACGCCGAGGATTACCTTTTCTATGGTGAATTTGTCAAAAAATAATTTTTTACTGTCGCAAATTTTAAATACGCCGAGGATTGCCTTTTCTATAGTGAATTTGTCAAAAACTAATTTTTTACTGTCGCAAATTTTAAATATACCGAGGATTGCCTTTTCTATAGTGAATTTTTCAAAAAATGATTTTTTACTGTCGCAAATTTTAAATACGCCTTTGTTTGCCCTTTCTATAGTTAATTTGTAAAAAAATAATTTTTTATTGTCGCAAATTTTAAATACGCCGAGGATTGCCTTTTCTATAGTAAATTTTTCAAAAAAAAAAAAATATTTTACTGTCACAAATTTTAAATATACAGAGGATTGCCTTTTCTATAGTGAATTTGTCAAAAAATAGTTTTTTACTGTCGCAAATTTTAAATATACCAAGGATTTAATTTTCTATAGTGAATTTTTCAAAAAATTATTTTTTGCTCTCGCAAATTTTAACTACGCCGAGGATTGCCTTTGCTATAGTAAATTTTTCAAAATAATATTTTTTACTGTCGCAAATTTTTAATACGCCGAGGATTGCCTTTTCTATAGTGAATTTGTCAAAAAATAAATTTTTACAGTGGCGAATTTTAAATATACCGATGATTGCCTTTTCTATAGTAAATTTATCAAAAAATAATTTTTTACTGTCGCAAATTTTGAATACGCCGAGGAATGCCTTTTCTATAGTGAATTCGTCAAAAAATAATTTTTTACTGTCGCAAATTTTAAATACGCCGAGGATTGCCTTTTCTATAGTGAATTTGACAAAAAATAATTTTTTACTGTCGCAAATTTTAAATATACCGAGGATTGCCTTTTCTATAGTGAATTTTTCAAAAAATTATTTTTTACTGTCGCAAATTTTAAATACGCCGAGGATTGCCTTTTCTATAGTAAATTTTTCAAAAAATTATTTTTTACTGTCACAAATTTTAAATACGCCGAGGATTACCTTTTCTATGGTGAATTTTTCAAAAAATAATTTTTTACTGTCGAAAATATTAAATACCCCGAAGATTGCCTTTTCTATAGTGAATTTGTCAACAAATAATTTTTTACTGTCGCAAATTTTAAATATACCGAGGATTGCCTTGTCTATAGTAAATTTCTCAAAAAATTATTTTTTACGGTCGCAAATTTTTAATATGCCGAGGATTGCCTTTTCTATATTGCATTTGTCAAAAAATAAATTTTTACAGTGGCAAATTTTAAATATACCGATGATTGCCTTTTCTATAGTGAATTTTTGAACAAAGTATTTCTTGCTGTCGCAAATTTTAAATACGCCGAGGATTGCCTTTTCTATAGTAAATTTTTCAAAAAATATTTTCTTACTGTCGCAAATTTTAAATCCGGCGAGGATTGCCTTTTCTATAGTAAATTTTTCAAAAAATTATTTTTTAGTGTCGCAAATTTTAAATACGACGAGGATTGCCTTTTCTATAGTGAATTTGTCAAAAAATAAATATTTACAGTGGCAAACTTTAAATATACCGCTGATTGCCTTTTCTATAGTGAATTTTTCAAAAAATAATTTTTTGCTGTCGCAAATTTCAAATACGCCGAGGATTGCCTTTTCTATAGTAAATTTTTCAAAACATAATTTTTTACTGTCGCAAATTTTAAATACGCCGAGAATTGCCTTTTCTATAGTGAATTTTTCAAAATAATATTTTTTACTGTCGCAAATTTTAAATACGCCGAGGTTTGCCTTTTCTATAGTGGATTTGTCAAAAAATATTTTTTTACTGTCGCAAATTTTAAATATACCGAGGATTTAATTTTCTATAGTAAATTTTCAAAAAATAATTTTTTACTGTCGCAAATTTCAAATACGCCGAGAATTGTCTTCTCTATAGCGAATTTGTCAAAATAATATTTTTTACTGTCGCAAATTTTAAATACGCCGCGGATTGCCTTTTCTATAGTGAATTTGTCAAACAATAATTTTTTACTGTCGCAAATTTTAAATACGCCGGGGATTGCCTTTTCTATAGTGAATTTTTCAAAAAATTATTTTGTGCTGTCGCAAATTTTAAATACGCCGAGGATTGCCTTTTCTATAGTAAATTTTTCAAAAAATAATTTTTACTGTCGCACATTTTAAATATACCGAGGATTTAATTTTCTATAGTGAATTTTTCAAAAAATTATTTTTTGCTGTCGCAAATTTTAAATACGCCGAGGATTGCCTTTTCTATAGTAAATTTTTTAAAAAATAATTTTTTATTTTCGCAAATTTTAAATACGCCGAGGATTGCCTTTTCTATAGTAAATTTTTCAAACAAATAATTTTTTAATGTCGCAAATTTTAAATACGCCGAGGATTGCCTTTTCTATAGTGAATTTGTCAAAATAATATTTTTTACTGTCTCAAATTTTAAATACGCCGGGGATTGCATTTTCTATAGTGAATTTGTCAAAAAATAATTTTTTACTGTAGAAAATTTTAAATATACCGAGGATTGCCTTTTCTATAGTAAATTTTTCAAAAAATTATTTTTTACTGTCACAAATTTTAAATACGCCGAGGATTACCTTTTCTATGGTGAATTTGTCAAAAAATAATTTTTTACTGTCGCAAATTTTAAATACGCCGAGGATTGCCTTTTCTATAGTGAATTTGTCAAAAAATAATTTTTTACTGTCGCAAATTTTAAATATACCGAGGATTGCCTTTTCTGTAGTGAATTTTTCAAAAAATGATTTTTTACTGTCGCAAATTTTAAATACGCCTTTGGTTGCCCTTTCTATAGTTAATATGTAAAAAAATAATTTTTTATTGTCGCAAATTTTAAATACGCCGAGGATTGCCTTTTCTATAGTAAATTTTTCAAAAAAAAAAAAATATTTTACTGTCACAAATTTTAAATATACAGAGGATTCCCTTTTCTATAGTGAACTTTTCAAAAAATTATTTTTTACTCTCGAAAATTTTAAATACGCCGAGGATTGCCTTTTCTATAGTAAATTTTTCAAAAAATAATTTTTACTGTCGCAAATTTTAACTACGCCGAGGATTGCATTTTCTATAGTGAATTTGTCAAAAAATATTTTTTACAGTCGAAAATTTTAAACACGCCGAGTATTGCCTCTTCTATAGTAAATTTATCAAAAAATAATTTTTTACTGTCGCAAATTTTAAATACGCCGAGGATTGCCTTTTCTTTAGTAAATTTGTCAAAATATTATTTTTTACTGTCGCAAATTTTGAATATGCCAAGGATTGCCTTTTCTATAGTGAATTTGTAAAAAAATAATTTTTTACTGTCGCAAATTTTAAATACGCCGAGGATTGCCTTTTCTATAGCGAATTTATCAAAAAATAATTGTTTACTGTCAAAAATTTTAAATACGCCGAGGATTGCCTTTTCTTTAGTGAATTTGTCAAAATAATATTTTTTACTGTCGCAAATTTTAAATATACCGAGGATTGCCTTTTCTATAGTGAATTTTTCAAAAAATTATTTTTTACTATCGCAAATTTTAAATACGCCGAGGATTGGCTTTTCTATAGTGAATTTGTCAAAATATTATTTTTAACGGTCGCAAATTTTAAATACGCCGAGGAATGCCTTTTCTATAGTGAATTTGTCAAAAAATAAATTTTTACTGTGGCAAATTTTAAATATACCGAGGATTGCCTTTTCTATAGTAAATTTTTCAAAAAATTATTTTTTACTGTCACAAATTTTAAATACGCCGAGGATTACCTTTTCTATGGTGAATTTGTCAAAAAATAATTTTTTACTGTCGCAAATTTTAAATACGCCGAGGATTGCCTTTTCTATAGTGAATTTGTCAAAAAATAATTTTTTACTGTCGCAAATTTTAAATATACCGAGGATTGCCTTTTCTATAGTGAATTTTTCAAAAAATGATTTTTTACTGTCGCAAATTTTAAATACGCCTTTGGTTTCCCTTTCTATAGTTAATTTGTAAAAAAATAATTTTTTATTGTCGCAAATTTTAAATACGCCGAGGATTGCCTTTTCTATAGTAAATTTTTCAAAAAAAAAATATTTTACTGTCACAAATTTTAAATATACAGAGGATTGCCTTTTCTATAGTGAATTTTTCAAAAAATTATTTTTTACTCTCGAAAATTTTAAATACGCCGAGGATTGCCTTTTCTGTAGTAAATTTTTCAAAAAATAATTTTTTACTGTCTCAAATTTTAAATACGCCGAGGATTGCCTTTTCTAAAGTAAATTTTTCAAAAAATTATTTTTTGCTGTCGCAAATTTTAAATACGCCGAGGATTGCCTTTTCTATAGTAAATTTTTCAAAAAAT
Organism: Dioctria rufipes; assembly: GCA_963924295.1. Taxonomy (NCBI): domain Eukaryota; kingdom Metazoa; phylum Arthropoda; class Insecta; order Diptera; family Asilidae; genus Dioctria; species Dioctria rufipes. The sequence continues at coordinate 93,648 of CAWUPM010001137.1, read as the reverse complement.
AATTTTTACTGTCGCAAGTTTTAACTACGCTGCGGATTGCATTTTCTATAGTGAATTTGTCAAAAAATAATTTTTTACAGTCGAAAATTTTAAACACGCCGAGTATTGCCTTTTCTATAGTAAATTTATAAAAAATAAATTTTTACTGTCGCAAATTTTAAATACGCCGAGGGTTGCCTTTTCTTTAGTGAATTTGTCAAAATAATATTTTTTACTGTCGCAAATTTTGAATACGCCGAGGACTGCCTTTTCTATAGTAAATTTGTCAAAAAATAATTTTTTACTGTCGCAAATTTTAAATACGCCGAGGATTACCTTTTCTATAGTGAATTTGTCAAAAAATAAATTTTTACTGTGGCAAATTTTAAATATACCGATGATTGCCTTTTCTATAGTAAATTTATCAAAAAATAATTTTTTACTGTCGCAAATTTTGAATACGCCGAGGATTGCCTTTTCTATAGTGAATTCGTCAAAAAATAATTTTTTACTGTCTCAAATTTTAAATACGCCGAGTATTGCCTTTTCTAAAGTAAATTTTTCAAAAAATTATTTTTTGCTGTCGCAAATTTTAAATACGCCGAGGATTGTCTTTTCTATAGTAAATTTTTCAAAAAATAATTTTTACTGTCGCAAGTTTTAACTACGCTGCGGATTGCATTTTCTATAGTGAATTTGTCAAAAAATAATTTTTTACAGTCGAAAATTTTAAACACGCCGAGTATTGCCTTTTCTATAGTAAATTTATAAAAAATAAATTTTTACTGTCGCAAATTTTAAATACGCCGAGGGTTGCCTTTTCTTTAGTGAATTTGTCAAAATAATATTTTTTACTGTCGCAAATTTTGAATACGCCGAGGACTGCCTTTTCTATAGTAAATTTGTCAAAAAATAATTTTTTACTGTCGCAAATTTTAAATACGCCGAGGATTACCTTTTCTATAGTGAATTTTTCAAAAAATGATTTTTTACTGTCGCAAATTTTAAATACGCCTTTGTTTGCCCTTTCTATAGTTAATTTGTAAAAAAATAATTTTTTATTGTCGCAAATTTTAAATACGCCGAGGATTGCCTTTTCTATAGTAAATTTTTCAAAAAAAAAAAAAAATATTTTACTGTCACAAATTTTAAATACGCCTTTGTTTGCCCTTTCTATAGTTAATTTGTAAAAAAATAATTTTTTATTGTCGCAAATTTTAAATACGCCGAGGATTGCCTTTTCTATAGTGAATTTGTCAAAAAATAAATTTTTACAGTGGCGAATTTTAAATATACCGATGATTGCCTTTTCTATAGTAAATTTATCAAAAAATAATTTTTTACTGTCGCAAATTTTGAATACGCCGAGGATTGCCTTTTCTATAGTAAATTTGTCAAAAAATAATTTTTTACTGTCGCAAATTTTAAATACGCCGAGGATTACCTTTTCTATAGTGAATTTTTCAAAAAATGATTTTTTACTGTCGCAAATTTTAAATACGCCTTTGTTTGCCCTTTCTATAGTTAATTTGTAAAAAAATAATTTTTTATTGTCGCAAATTTTAAATACGCCGAGGATTGCCTTTTCTATAGTGAATTTGTCAAAAAATAAATTTTTACAGTGGCGAATTTTAAATATACCGATGATTGCCTTTTCTATAGTAAATTTATCAAAAAATAATTTTTTACTGTCGCAAATTTTGAATACGCCGAGGATTGCCTTTTCTATAGTGAATTCGTCAAAAAATAATTTTTTACTGTCGCAAATTTTAAATACGCCGAGGATTGCCTTTTCTATAGTGAATTTTACAAAAAATAATTTTTTACTGTCGCAAATTTTAAATATACCGAGGATTGCCTTTTCTATAGTGAATTTTTCAAAAAATTATTTTTTACTGTCGCAAATTTTAAATACGCCGAGGATTGCCTTTTCTATAGTAAATTTTTCAAAAAATTATTTTTTACTGTCACAAATTTTAAATACGCCGAGGATTACCTTTTCTATGGTGAATTTTTCAAAAAATAATTTTTTACTGTCGAAAATATTAAATACCCCGAGGATTGCCTTTTCTTTAGTGAATTTGTCAAAAAATAATTTTTTACTGTCGCAAATTTTAAATATACCGAGGATTGCCTTGTCTATAGTAAATTTCTCAAAAAATTATTTTTTACGGTCGCAAATTTTTAATATGCCGAGGATTGCCTTTTCTATATTGCATTTGTCAAAAAATAAATTTTTACAGTGGCAAATTTTAAATATACCGATGATTGCCTTTTCTATAGTGAATTTTTGAACAAAGTATTTCTTGCTGTCGCAAATTTTAAATACGCCGAGGATTGCCTTTTCTATAGTAAATTTTTCAAAAAATATTTTCTTACTGTCGCAAATTTTAAATCCGGCGAGGATTGCCTTTTCTATAGTAAATTTTTCAAAAAATTATTTTTTAGTGTCGCAAATTTTAAATACGACGAGGATTGCCTTTTCTATAGTGAATTTGTCAAAAAATAAATATTTACAGTGGCAAACTTTAAATATACCGATGATTGCCTTTTCTATAGTGAATTTTTCAAAAAATAATTTTTTGCTGTCGCAAATTTCAAATACGCCGAGGATTGCCTTTTCTATAGTAAATTTTTCAAAACATAATTTTTTACTGTCGCAAATTTTAAATACGCCGAGAATTGCCTTTTCTATAGTGAATTTTTCAAAATAATATTTTTTACTGTCGCAAATTTTAAATACGCCGAGGTTTGCCTTTTCTATAGTGGATTTGTCAAAAAATATTTTTTTACTGTCGCAAATTTTAAATATACCGAGGATTTAATTTTCTATAGTAAATTTTCAAAAAATAATTTTTTACTGTCGCAAATTTCAAATACGCCGAGAATTGTCTTCTCTATAGCGAATTTGTCAAAATAATATTTTTTACTGTCGCAAATTTTAAATACGCCGCGGATTGCCTTTTCTATAGTGAATTTGTCAAACAATAATTTTTTACTGTCGCAAATTTTAAATACGCCGGGGATTGTCTTTTCTATAGTGAATTTTTCAAAAAATTATTTTGTGCTGTCGCAAATTTTAAATACGCCGAGGATTGCCTTTTCTATAGTAAATTTTTCAAAAAATAATTTTTACTGTCGCACATTTTAAATATACCGAGGATTTAATTTTCTATAGTGAATTTTTCAAAAAATTATTTTTTGCTGTCGCAAATTTTAAATACGCCGAGGATTGCCTTTTCTATAGTAAATTTTTTAAAAAATAATTTTTTATTGTCGCAAATTTTAAATACGCCGAGGATTGCCTTTTCTATAGTAAATTTTTCAAACAAATAATTTTTTAATGTCGCAAATTTTAAATACGCCGAGGATTGCCTTTTCTATAGTGAATTTGTCAAAATAATATTTTTTACTGTCTCAAATTTTAAATACGCCGGGGATTGCATTTTCTATAGTGAATTTGTCAAAAAATAATTTTTTACTGTAGAAAATTTTAAATATACCGAGGATTGCCTTTTCTATAGTAAATTTTTCAAAAAATTATTTTTTACTGTCACAAATTTTAAATACGCCGAGGATTACCTTTTCTATGGTGAATTTGTCAAAAAATAATTTTTTACTGTCGCAAATTTTAAATACGCCGAGGATTGCCTTTTCTATAGTGAATTTGTCAAAAAATAATTTTTTACTGTCGCAAATTTTAAATATACCGAGGATTGCCTTTTCTGTAGTGAATTTTTCAAAAAATGATTTTTTACTGTCGCAAATTTTAAATACGCCTTTGGTTGCCCTTTCTATAGTTAATATGTAAAAAAATAATTTTTTATTGTCGCAAATTTTAAATACGCCGAGGATTGCCTTTTCTATAGTAAATTTTTCAAAAAAAAAAATATTTTACTGTCACAAATTTTAAATATACAGAGGATTCCCTTTTCTATAGTGAACTTTTCAAAAAATTATTTTTTACTCTCGAAAATTTTAAATACGCCGAGGATTGCCTTTTCTATAGTAAATTTTTCAAAAAATAATTTTTACTGTCGCAAATTTTAACTACGCCGAGGATTGCATTTTCTATAGTGAATTTGTCAAAAAATATTTTTTACAGTCGAAAATTTTAAACACGCCGAGTATTGCCTCTTCTATAGTAAATTTATCAAAAAATAATTTTTTACTGTCGCAAATTTTAAATACGCCGAGGATTGCCTTTTCTTTAGTAAATTTGTCAAAATATTATTTTTTACTGTCGCAAATTTTGAATATGCCAAGGATTGCCTTTTCTATAGTGAATTTGTAAAAAAATAATTTTTTACTATCGCAAATTTTAAATACGCCGAGGATTGCCTTTTCTATAGCGAATTTATCAAAAAATAATTGTTTACTGTCAAAAATTTTAAATACGCCGAGGATTGCCTTTTCTTTAGTGAATTTGTCAAAATAATATTTTTTACTGTCGCAAATTTTAAATATACCGAGGATTGCCTTTTCTATAGTGAATTTTTCAAAAAATTATTTTTTACTATCGCAAATTTTAAATACGCCGAGGATTGGCTTTTCTATAGTGAATTTGTCAAAATATTATTTTTAACGGTCGCAAATTTTAAATACGCCGAGGAATGCCTTTTCTATAGTGAATTTGTCAAAAAATAAATTTTTACTGTGGCAAATTTTAAATATACCGAGGATTGCCTTTTCTATAGTAAATTTTTCAAAAAATTATTTTTTACTGTCACAAATTTTAAATACGCCGAGGATTACCTTTTCTATGGTGAATTTGTCAAAAAATAATTTTTTACTGTCGCAAATTTTAAATACGCCGAGGATTGCCTTTTCTATAGTGAATTTGTCAAAAAATAATTTTTTACTGTCGCAAATTTTAAATATACCGAGGATTGCCTTTTCTATAGTGAATTTTTCAAAAAATGATTTTTTACTGTCGCAAATTTTAAATACGCCTTTGGTTGCCCTTTCTATAGTTAATTTGTAAAAAAATAATTTTTTATTGTCGCAAATTTTAAATACGCCGAGGATTGCCTTTTCTATAGTAAATTTTTCAAAAAAAAAATATTTTACTGTCACAAATTTTAAATATACAGAGGATTGCCTTTTCTATAGTGAATTTTTCAAAAAATTATTTTTTACTCTCGAAAATTTTAAATACGCCGAGGATTGCCTTTTCTGTAGTAAATTTTTCAAAAAATAATTTTTTACTGTCTCAAATTTTAAATACGCCGAGGATTGCCTTTTCTAAAGTAAATTTTTCAAAAAATTATTTTTTGCTGTCGCAAATTTTAAATACGCCGAGGATTGCCTTTTCTATAGTAAATTTTTCAAAAAATAATTTTTACTGTCGCAAGTTTTAACTACGCTGCGGATTGCATTTTCTATAGTGAATTTGTCAAAAAATAATTTTTTACAGTCGAAAATTTTAAACACGCCGAGTATTGCCTTTTCTATAGTAAATTTATAAAAAATAAATTTTTACTGTCGCAAATTTTAAATACGCCGAGGGTTGCCTTTTCTTTAGTGAATTTGTCAAAATAATATTTTTTACTGTCGCAAATTTTGAATACGCCGAGGACTGCCTTTTCTATAGTAAATTTGTCAAAAAATAATTTTTTACTGTCGCAAATTTTAAATACGCCGAGGATTACCTTTTCTATAGTGAATTTGTCAAAAAATAAATTTTTACTGTGGCAAATTTTAAATATACCGATGATTGCCTTTTCTATAGTGAATTTTTCAAAAAATTATTTTTTGCTGTCGCAAATTTTAAATACGCCGAGGATTACCTTTTCTATGGTGAATTTGTCAAAAAATAATTTTTTACTGTCGCAAATTTTAAATACGCCGACGATTGCCTTTTCTATAGTGAATTTGTCAAAAAATAATTTTTTACTGTCGCAAATTTTAAATATACCGAGGATTGCCTTTTCTATAGTGAATTTTTCAAAAAATGATTTTTTACTGTCGCAAATTTTAAATACGCCTTTGGTTGCCCTTTCTATAGTTAATTTGTAAAAAAATAATTTTTTATTGTCGCAAATTTTAAATACGCCGAGGATTGCCTTTTCTGTAGTAAATTTTTCAAAAAAAAAAAATATTTTACTGTCACAAATTTTAAATATACAGAGGATTGCCTTTTCTATAGTGAATTTTTCAAAAAATTATTTTTTACTCTCGAAAATTTTAAATACGCCGAGGATTGCCTTTTCTGTAGTAAATTTTTCAAAAAATAATTTTTTACTGTCTCAAATTTTAAATACGCCGAGGATTGCCTTTTCTAAAGTAAATTTTTCAAAAAATTATTTTTTGCTGTCGCAAATTTTAAATACGCCGAGGATTGCCTTTTCTATAGTAAATTTTTCAAAAAATAATTTTTACTGTCGCAAGTTTTAACTACGCTGCGGATTGCATTTTCTATAGTGAATTTGTCAAAAAATAATTTTTTACAGTCGAAAATTTTAAACACGCCGAGTATTGCCTTTTCTATAGTAAATTTATCAAAAAATAATTTTTTACTGTCGCAAATTTTAAATACGCCGAGGGTTGCCTTTTCTTTAGTGAATTTGTCAAAATAATATTTTTTACTGTCGCAAATTTTGAATACGCCGAGGATTGCCTTTTCTATAGTAAATTTGTCAAAAAATAATTTTTTACTGTCGCAAATTTTAAATACGCCGAGGATTACCTTTTCCATAGTGAATTTGTCAAAAAATAATTTTTTACTGTCGCAAATTTTAAATATACCGAGGATTGCCTTTTCTATAGTGAATTTTTCAAAAAATTATTTTTTACTGTCGCAAATATAAATACGCCGAGGATTGCCTTTTCTTTAGTGAATTTGTCAAAATAATATTTTTTACTGTCGCAAATTTTGAATACGCCGAGGATTGCCTTTTCTATAGTTAATTTGTCAAAAAATAATTTTTTACTGTAGCAAATTTTAAATATACCGGGGATTTAATTTTCTATAGTGAATTTTTCAAAAAATTATTTTTTGCTGTCGCAAATTTTAAATACGCCGAGGATTGCCTTTTCTATAGTAAATTTTTCAAAAAAAAATTTTTTACTGTCGCAAATTTTAAATACGCAGAGGATTGTTTTTTCTATAGTAAATTTTTCAAAAAATAATTTTTTACTGTCGCAAATTTTAAATACGCCGAGGATTGCCTTTTCTATAGTGAATTTGTCAAAATATTATTTTTTACGGTCGCAAATTTTAAATACGCGGAGGATTGCCTTTTCTATAGTGAATTTGTCAAAAAATAAATTTTTACTGTGGCAAATTTTAAATATACCGAGGATTGCCTTTTCTATAGTGAATTTTTCAAAAAATATTTTTTACTGTCGCAAATTTTAAATACGCCTTTGGTTGCCCTTTCTATAGTTAATTTGTAAAAAAATAATTTTTTATTGTCGCAAATTTTAAATACGCCGAGGATTGCCTTTTCTATAGTAAATTTTTCAAAAAAAAAATATTTTACTGTCACAAATTTTAAATATACAGAGGATTGCCTTTTCTATAGTGAATTTGTCAAAAAATAGTTTTTTACTGTCGCAAATTTTAAATATAACGAGGATTTAATTTTCTATAGTGAATTTGTCAAAATAATATTTTTTACGGTCGCAAATTTTAAATACGCCGAGGAATGCCTTTTCTATAGTGAATTTGTCAAAAAATAAATTTTTACTGTGGCAAATTTTAAATATACCGAGGATTGCCTTTTCTATAGTAAATTTTTCAAAAAATTATTTTTTACTGTCACAAATTTTAAATACGCCGAGGATTACCTTTTCTATGGTGAATTTGTCAAAAAATAATTTTTTACTGTCGCAAATTTTAAATACGCCGAGGATTGCCTTTTCTATAGTGAATTTGTCAAAAAATAATTTTTTACTGTCGCAAATTTTAAATATACCGAGGATTGCCTTTTCTATAGTGAATTTTTCAAAAAATGATTTTTTACTGTCGCAAATTTTAAATACGCCTTTGGTTGCCCTTTCTATAGTTAATTTGTAAAAAAATAATTTTTTATTGTCGCAAATTTTAAATACGCCGAGGATTGCCTTTTCTATAGTAAATTTTTCAAAAAAAAAATATTTTACTGTCACAAATTTTAAATATACAGAGGATTGCCTTTTCTATAGTGAATTTTTCAAAAAATTATTTTTTACTCTCGAAAATTTTAAATACGCCGAGGATTGCCTTTTCTGTAGTAAATTTTTCAAAAAATAATTTTTTACTGTCTCAAATTTTAAATACGCCGAGGATTGCCTTTTCTAAAGTAAATTTTTCAAAAAATTATTTTTTGCTGTAGCAAATTTTAAATACGCCGAGGATTGCCTTTTCTATAGTAAATTTTTCAAAAGATAATTTTTACTGTGTCGCAAGTTTTAACTACGCTGCGGATTGCATTTTCTATAGTGAATTTGTCAAAAAATAATTTTTTACGGTCGCAAATTTTAAATACGCCGAGGATTGCCTTTTCTATAGTGAATTTGTCAAAAAATAAATTTTTACTGTGGCAAATTTTAAATATACCGAGGATTGCCTTTTCTATAGTAAATTTATCAAAAAATTATTTTTTACTGTCACAAATTTTAAATACGCCGAGGATTACCTTTTCTATGGTGAATTTGTCAAAAAATAATTTTTTACTGTCGCAAATTTTAAATACGCCGAGGATTGCCTTTTCTATAGTGAATTTGTCAAAAAATAATTTTTTACTGTCGCAAATTTTAAATATACCGAGGATTGCCTTTTCTATAGTGAATTTTTCAAAAAATGATTTTTTACTGTCGCAAATTTTAAATACGCCTTTGTTTGCCCTTTCTATAGTTAATTTGTAAAAAAATAATTTTTTATTGTCGCAAATTTTAAATACGCCGAGGATTGCCTTTTCTATAGTAAATTTTTCAAAAAAAAAAAAATATTTTACTGTCACAAATTTTAAATATACAGAGGATTGCCTTTTCTATAGTGAATTTGTCAAAAAATAGTTTTTTACTGTCGCAAATTTTAAATATACCAAGGATTTAATTTTCTATAGTGAATTTTTCAAAAAATTATTTTTTGCTCTCGCAAATTTTAACTACGCCGAGGATTGCCTTTGCTATAGTAAATTTTTCAAAATAATATTTTTTACTGTCGCAAATTTTTAATACGCCGAGGATTGCCTTTTCTATAGTGAATTTGTCAAAAAATAAATTTTTACAGTGGCGAATTTTAAATATACCGATGATTGCCTTTTCTATAGTAAATTTATCAAAAAATAATTTTTTACTGTCGCAAATTTTGAATACGCCGAGGATTGCCTTTTCTATAGTGAATTCGTCAAAAAATAATTTTTTACTGTCGCAAATTTTAAATACGCCGAGGATTGCCTTTTCTATAGTGAATTTGACAAAAAATAATTTTTTACTGTCGCAAATTTTAAATATACCGAGGATTGCCTTTTCTATAGTGAATTTTTCAAAAAATTATTTTTTACTGTCGCAAATTTTAAATACGCCGAGGATTGCCTTTTCTATAGTAAATTTTTCAAAAAATTATTTTTTACTGTCACAAATTTTAAATACGCCGAGGATTACCTTTTCTATGGTGAATTTTTCAAAAAATAATTTTTTACTGTCGAAAATATTAAATACCCCGAGGATTGCCTTTTCTATAGTGAATTTGTCAAAAAATAATTTTTTACTGTCGCAAATTTTAAATATACCGAGGATTGCCTTGTCTATAGTAAATTTCTCAAAAAATTATTTTTTACGGTCGCAAATTTTTAATATGCCGAGGACTGCCTTTTCTATATTGCATTTGTCAAAAAATAAATTTTTACAGTGGCAAATTTTAAATATACCGATGATTGCCTTTTCTATAGTGAATTTTTGAACAAAGTATTTCTTGCTGTCGCAAATTTTAAATACGCCGAGGATTGCCTTTTCTATAGTAAATTTTTCAAAAAATATTTTCTTACTGTCGCAAATTTTAAATCCGGCGAGGATTGCCTTTTCTATAGTAAATTTTTCAAAAAATTATTTTTTAGTGTCGCAAATTTTAAATACGACGAGGATTGCCTTTTCTATAGTGAATTTGTCAAAAAATAAATATTTACAGTGGCAAACTTTAAATATACCGATGATTGCCTTTTCTATAGTGAATTTTTCAAAAAATAATTTTTTGCTGTCGCAAATTTCCAATACGCCGAGGATTGCCTTTTCTATAGTAAATTTTTCAAAACATAATTTTTTACTGTCGCAAATTTTAAATACGCCGAGAATTGCCTTTTCTATAGAGAATTTTTCAAAATAATATTTTTTACTGTCGCAAATTTTAAATACGCCGAGGTTTGCCTTTTCTATAGTGGATTTGTCAAAAAATATTTTTTTACTGTCGCAAATTTTAAATATACCGAGGATTTAATTTTCTATAGTAAATTTTCAAAAAATAATTTTTTACTGTCGCAAATTTCAAATACGCCGAGAATTGCCTTCTCTATAGCGAATTTGTCAAAATAATGTTTTTTACTGTCGCAAATTTTAAATACGCCGCGGATTGCCTTTTCTATAGTGAATTTGTCAAACAATAATTTTTTACTGTCGCAAATTTTAAATACGCCGGGGATTGCCTTTTCTATAGTGAATTTTTCAAAAAATTATTTTGTGCTGTCGCAAATTTTAAATACGCCGAGGATTGCCTTTTCTATAGTAAATTTTTCAAAAAATAATTTTTACTGTCGCACATTTTAAATATACCGAGGATTTAATTTTCTATAGTGAATTTTTCAAAAAATTATTTTTTGCTGTCGCAAATTTTAAATACGCCGAGGATTGCCTTTTCTATAGTAAATTTTTTAAAAAATAATTTTTTATTGTCGCAAATTTTAAATACGCCGAGGATTGCCTTTTCTATAGTAAATTTTTCAAACAAATAATTTTTTAATGTCGCAAATTTTAAATACGCCGAGGATTGCCTTTTCTATAGTGAATTTGTCAAAATAATATTTTTTACTGTCTCAAATTTTAAATACGCCGGGGATTGCATTTTCTATAGTGAATTTGTCAAAAAATAATTTTTTACTGTAGAAAATTTTAAATATACCGAGGATTGCCTTTTCTATAGTAAATTTTTCAAAAAATTATTTTTTACTGTCACAAATTTTAAATACGCCGAGGATTACCTTTTCTATGGTGAATTTGTCAAAAAATAATTTTTTACTGTCGCAAATTTTAAATACGCCGAGGATTGCCTTTTCTATAGTGAATTTGTCAAAAAATAATTTTTTACTGTCGCAAATTTTAAATATACCGAGGATTGCCTTTTCTGTAGTGAATTTTTCAAAAAATGATTTTTTACTGTCGCAAATTTTAAATACGCCTTTGGTTGCCTTTCTATAGTTAATATGTAAAAAAATAATTTTTATTGTCGCAAATTTTAAATACGCCGAGAATTGCCTTTTCTATAGTAAATTTTTCAAAAAAAAAAAATATTTTACTGTCACAAATTTTAAATATACAGAGGATTCCCTTTTCTATAGTGAACTTTTCAAAAAATTATTTTTTACTCTCGAAAATTTTAAATACGCCGAGGATTGCCTTTTCTATAGTAAATTTTTCAAAAAATAATTTTTACTGTCGCAAATTTTAACTACGCCGAGGATTGCATTTTCTATAGTGAATTTGTCAAAAAATGTTTTTTACAGTCGAAAATTTTAAACACGCCGAGTATTGCCTCTTCTATAGTAAATTTATCAAAAAATAATTTTTTACTGTCGCAAATTTTAAATACGCCGAGGATTGCCTTTTCTTTAGTAAATTTGTCAAAATATTATTTTTTACTGTCGCAAATTTTGAATATGCCAAGGATTGCCTTTTCTATAGTGAATTTGTAAAAAAATAATTTTTTACTGTCGCAAATTTTAAATACGCCGAGGATTGCCTTTTCTATAGCGAATTTATCAAAAAATAATTGTTTACTGTCAAAAATTTTAAATACGCCGAGGATTGCCTTTACTTTAGTGAATTTGTCAAAATAATATTTTTTACTGTCGCAAATTTTAAATATACCGAGGATTGCCTTTTCTATAGTGAATTTTTCAAAAAATTATTTTTTACTATCGCAAATTTTAAATACGCCGAGGATTGGCTTTTCTATAGTGAATTTGTCAAAATATTATTTTTAACGGTCGCAAATTTTAAATACGCCGAGGAATGCCTTTTCTATAGTGAATTTGTCAAAAAATAAATTTTTACTGTGGCAAATTTTAAATATACCGAGGATTGCCTTTTCTATAGTAAATTTTTCAAAAAATTATTTTTTACTGTCACAAATTTTAAATACGCCGAGGATTACCTTTTCTATGGTGAATTTGTCAAAAAATAATTTTTTACTGTCGCAAATTTTAAATACGCCGAGGATTGCCTTTTCTATAGTGAATTTGTCAAAAAATAATTTTTTACTGTCGCAAATTTTAAATATACCGAGGATTGCCTTTTCTATAGTGAATTTTTCAAAAAATGATTTTTTACTGTCGCAAATTTTGAATACGCCGAGGATTGCCTTTTCTATAGTGAATTTGTCAAAAAATAATTTTTTACTGTCGAAAATTTTAAATACCCCGAGGATTGGCTTTTCTATAGTGAATTTTGTCAAAATATTATTTTTAACGGTCGCAAATTTTAAATACGCCGAGGAATGCCTTTTCTATAGTGAATTTGTCAAAAAATAAATTTTTACTGTGGCAAATTTTAAATATACCGAGGATTGTCTTTTCTATAGTCAATTTTTCAAAAAATTATTTTTTACTGTCACAAATTTTAAATACGCCGAGGATTACCTTTTCTATGGTGAATTTGTCAAAAAATAAATTTTTACTGTCGCAAATTTTAAATACGCCGAGGATTGCCTTTTCTATAGTGAATTTGTCAAAAAATAATTTTTTACTGTCGCAAATTTTAAATATACCGAGGATTGCTTTTCTATAGTGAATTTTTCAAAAAATGATTTTTTACTGTCGCAAATTTTAAATACACCTTTGGTTGCCCTTTCTATAGTTAATTTGTAAAAAAATAATTTTTTATTGTCGCAAATTTTAAATACGCCGAGGATTGCCTTTTCTATAGTAAATTTTTCAAAAAAAAAATATTTTACTGTCACAAATTTTAAATATACAGAGGATTGCCTTTTCTATAGTGAATTTTTCAAAAAATTATTTTTTACTCTCGAAAATTTTAAATACGCCGAGGATTGCCTTTTCTGTAGTAAATTTTTCAAAAAATAATTTTTTACTGTCTCAAATTTTAAATACGCCGAGGATTGCCTTTTCTAAAGTAAATTTTTCAAAAAATTATTTTTTGCTGTCGCAAATTTTAAATACGCCGAGGATTGCCTTTTCTATAGTAAATTTTTCAAAAAATAATTTTTACTGTCGCAAGTTTTAACTACGCTGCGGATTGCATTTTCTATAGTGAATTTGTCAAAAAATAATTTTTTACAGTCGAAAATTTTAAACACGCCGAGTATTGCCTTTTCTATAGTAAATTTATCAAAAAATAATTTTTTACTGTCGCAAATTTTAAATACGCCGAGGGTTGCCTTTTCTTTAGTGAATTTGTCAAAACAATATTTTTTACTGTCGCAAATTTTGAATACGCCGAGGATTGCCTTTTCTATAGTAAATTTGTCAAAAAATAATTTTTTACTGTCGCAAATTTTAAATACGCCGAGGATTACCTTTTCTATAGCGAATTTGTCAAAAAATAATTTTTTACTGTCGCAAATTTTAAATATACCGAGGATTGCCTTTTCTATAGTGAATTTTTCAAAAAATTATTTTTTACTGTCGCAAATATAAATACGCCGCGGGTTGCCTTTTCTTTAGTGAATTTGTCAAAATAATATTTTTTACTGTCGCAAATTTTGAATACGCCGAGGATTGCCTTTTCTATAGTGAATTTGTCAAAAAATAATTTTTTACTGTCGCAAATTTTAAATACGCCGAGGATTACCTTTTCTATAGCGAATTTGTCAAAAAATAATTTTTTACTGTCGCAAATTTTAAATATACCGAGGATTGCCTTTTCTATAGTGAATTTTTCAAAAAATTATTTTTTACTGTCGCAAATATAAATACGCCGCGGGTTGCCTTTTCTTTAGTGAATTTGTCAAAATAATATTTTTTACTGTCGCAAATTTTGAATACGCCGAGGATTGCCTTTTCTATAGTGAATTTGTCAAAAAATAATTTTTTACTGTCGACAATTTTAAATACCCCGAGGATTGCCTTTTCTATATTGCATTTGTCAAAAAATAAATTTTTACAGTGGCACATTGTAAATATACCGATGATTGCCTTTTCTATAGTGAATTTTTGAAAAAAGTATTTCTTGCTGTCGCAAATTTTAAATACGCCGAGGATTGCCTTTTCTATAGTAAATTTTTCAAAAAATAATTTTTTACTGTCGCAAATTTTAAATACGCCGAGGATTGCCTTTTCTATAGTAAATTTTTCAAAAAATTATTTTTTAGTGTCGCAAATTTTAAATACGACGAGGATTGCCTTTTCTATAGTGAATTTGTCAAAAAAGAAATTTTTACAGTGGCAAATTTTAAATATACCGATGATTGCCTTTTCTATAGTGAATTTTTCAAAAAATAATTTTTTGCTGTCGCAAATTTCAAATACGCCGAGGGTTGCCTTTTCTATAGTAAATTTTTCAAAACATAATTTTTTACTGTCGCAAATTTTAAATACGCCGAAGATTGCCTTTTCTATAGTGAATTTTTCAAAATAATATTTTTTACAGTCGCAAGTTTTAAATACGCCGAGGATTGCCTTTTCTATAGTGAATTTGTCAAAAAATATTTTTTTACTGTCCCAAATTTTAAATATACCGAGGATTTAATTTTCTATAGTGAATTTGTCAAAAAATAATTTTTTACTGTCGAAAATTTTAAATACCCCGAGGATTGGCTTTTCTATAGTGAATTTTGTCAAAATATTATTTTTAACGGTCGCAAATTTTAAATACGCCGAGGAATGCCTTTTCTATAGTGAATTTGTCAAAAAATAAATTTTTACTGTGGCAAATTTTAAATATACCGAGGATTGTCTTTTCTATAGTCAATTTTTCAAAAAATTATTTTTTACTGTCACAAATTTTAAATACGCCGAGGATTACCTTTTCTATGGTGAATTTGTCAAAAAATAAATTTTTACTGTCGCAAATTTTAAATACGCCGAGGATTGCCTTTTCTATAGTGAATTTGTCAAAAAATAATTTTTTACTGTCGCAAATTTTAAATATACCGAGGATTGCTTTTCTATAGTGAATTTTTCAAAAAATGATTTTTTACTGTCGCAAATTTTAAATACACCTTTGGTTGCCCTTTCTATAGTTAATTTGTAAAAAAATAATTTTTTATTGTCGCAAATTTTAAATACGCCGAGGATTGCCTTTTCTATAGTAAATTTTTCAAAAAAAAAATATTTTACTGTCACAAATTTTAAATATACAGAGGATTGCCTTTTCTATAGTGAATTTTTCAAAAAATTATTTTTTACTCTCGAAAATTTTAAATACGCCGAGGATTGCCTTTTCTGTAGTAAATTTTTCAAAAAATAATTTTTTACTGTCTCAAATTTTAAATACGCCGAGGATTGCCTTTTCTAAAGTAAATTTTTCAAAAAATTATTTTTTGCTGTCGCAAATTTTAAATACGCCGAGGATTGCCTTTTCTATAGTAAATTTTTCAAAAAATAATTTTTACTGTCGCAAGTTTTAACTACGCTGCGGATTGCATTTTCTATAGTGAATTTGTCAAAAAATAATTTTTTACAGTCGAAAATTTTAAACACGCCGAGTATTGCCTTTTCTATAGTAAATTTATCAAAAAATAATTTTTTACTGTCGCAAATTTTAAATACGCCGAGGGTTGCCTTTTCTTTAGTGAATTTGTCAAAACAATATTTTTTACTGTCGCAAATTTTGAATACGCCGAGGATTGCCTTTTCTATAGTAAATTTGTCAAAAAATAATTTTTTACTGTCGCAAATTTTAAATACGCCGAGGATTACCTTTTCTATAGCGAATTTGTCAAAAAATAATTTTTTACTGTCGCAAATTTTAAATATACCGAGGATTGCCTTTTCTATAGTGAATTTTTCAAAAAATTATTTTTTACTGTCGCAAATATAAATACGCCGCGGGTTGCCTTTTCTTTAGTGAATTTGTCAAAATAATATTTTTTACTGTCGCAAATTTTGAATACGCCGAGGATTGCCTTTTCTATAGTGAATTTGTCAAAAAATAATTTTTTACTGTCGCAAATTTTAAATACGCCGAGGATTACCTTTTCTATAGCGAATTTGTCAAAAAATAATTTTTTACTGTCGCAAATTTTAAATATACCGAGGATTGCCTTTTCTATAGTGAATTTTTCAAAAAATTATTTTTTACTGTCGCAAATATAAATACGCCGCGGGTTGCCTTTTCTTTAGTGAATTTGTCAAAATAATATTTTTTACTGTCGCAAATTTTGAATACGCCGAGGATTGCCTTTTCTATAGTGAATTTGTCAAAAAATAATTTTTTACTGTCGACAATTTTAAATACCCCGAGGATTGCCTTTTCTATATTGCATTTGTCAAAAAATAAATTTTTACAGTGGCACATTGTAAATATACCGATGATTGCCTTTTCTATAGTGAATTTTTGAAAAAAGTATTTCTTGCTGTCGCAAATTTTAAATACGCCGAGGATTGCCTTTTCTATAGTAAATTTTTCAAAAAATAATTTTTTACTGTCGCAAATTTTAAATACGCCGAGGATTGCCTTTTCTATAGTAAATTTTTCAAAAAATTATTTTTTAGTGTCGCAAATTTTAAATACGACGAGGATTGCCTTTTCTATAGTGAATTTGTCAAAAAAGAAATTTTTACAGTGGCAAATTTTAAATATACCGATGATTGCCTTTTCTATAGTGAATTTTTCAAAAAATAATTTTTTGCTGTCGCAAATTTCAAATACGCCGAGGGTTGCCTTTTCTATAGTAAATTTTTCAAAACATAATTTTTTACTGTCGCAAATTTTAAATACGCCGAAGATTGCCTTTTCTATAGTGAATTTTTCAAAATAATATTTTTTACAGTCGCAAGTTTTAAATACGCCGAGGATTGCCTTTTCTATAGTGAATTTGTCAAAAAATATTTTTTTACTGTCCCAAATTTTAAATATACCGAGGATTTAATTTTCTATAGTAAATTTTCAAAAAATAATTTTTTACTGTCGCAAATTTCAAATACGCCGAGGATTGCCTTCTCTATAGTGAATTTGTCAAAATAATATTTTTTACTGTCGCAAATTTTGAATACGCCGCGGATTGCCTTTTCTATAGTGAATTTATCAAACAATAATTTTTTACTGTCGCAAATTTTAAATACGCCGGGGATTGCCTTTTCTATAGTGAATTTTTCAAAAAATTATTTTTTGCTGTCGCAAATTTTAAATACGCCGAGGATTGCCTCTTCTATAGTAAATTTTTCAAAAAATAATTTTTACTGTCGCAAATTTTAAATATGCCGAGTATTGCCTTTTCTATAGTGAATTTGTCAAAAAATAATTTTTTACTGTCGCAAATTTTAAACATACCGAGGATTGCCTTTTCTTAGTGAATTTCTCAAACAATAATTTTTTACTGTCGCACATTTTAAATATACCGAGGATTTAATTTCCTATAGTGAATTTTTCAAAAAATTCTTTTTTGCTGTCGCAAATTTTAAATACGCCGAGGATTGCCTTTTCTATAGTGAATTTGTCAAAAAATAATTTTTTACTGTAGCAAATTTTAAATATACCGAGGATTTAATTTTCTATAGTTAATTTTTCAAAAAATTATTTTTTGCTGTCGCAAATTTTAAATACGCCGAGGATTGCCTTTTCTATAGTAAATTTTTCAAAAAATAATTTTTTACTGTCGCAAATTTTAAATACGCAGAGGATTGTTTTTTCTATAGTAAATTTTTCAAAAAATAATTTTTTACTGTCGCAAATATTAAATATGCCGAGGATTGCCTTTTCTATAGTGAATTTGTCAAAATATTATTTTTTACGGTCGCAAATTTTAAATACGCGGAGGATTGCCTTTTCTATAGTGAATTTGTCAAAAAATAAATTTTTACTGTGGCAAATTTTAAATATACCGAGGATTGCCTTTTCTATAGTGAATTTTTCAAAAAATATTTTTTACTGTCGCAAATTTTAAATACGCCTTTGGTTGCCCTTTCTATAGCTAATTTGTAAAAAAATAATTTTTTATTGTCGCAAATTTTAAATACGCCGAGGATTGCCTTTTCTATTGTAAATTTTTCAAAAAATAATTTTTACTGTCGCAAGTTTTAACTACGCCGCGGATTGCATTTTCTATAGTGAATTTGTCAAAAAATAATTTTTTACAGTCGAAAATTTTAAACACGCCGAGTATTGCCTTTTCTATAGTAAATTTATCAAAAAATAATTTTTTACTGTCGCAAATTTTGAATACGCCGAGGAGTGCCTTTTCTATAGTGAATTCGTCAAAAAATAATTTTTTACTGTCGCAAATTTTAAATACGCCGAGGATTGCCTTTTCTATAGTGAATTTATCAAAAAATAATTTTTTACTGTCGCAAATTTTAAATATACCGAGGATTGCCTTTTCTATAGTGAATTTTTCAAAAAATATTTTTTACTGTCGCAAATTTTAAATACGCCTTTGGTTGCCCTTTCTATAGCTAATTTGTAAAAAAATAATTTTTTATTGTCGCAAATTTTAAATACGCCGAGGATTGCCTTTTCTATAGTAAATTTTTCAAAAAAAAAATATTTTACTGTCACAAATTTTAAATATACAGAGGATTGCCTTTTCTATAGTGAATTTGTCAAAAAATAGTTTTTTACTGTCGCAAATTTTAAATATAACGAGGATTTAATTTTCTATAGTGAATTTTTCAAAAAATTATTTTTTGCTGTCGCAAATTTTAAATACGCCGAGGATTGCCTTTTCTATTGTAAATTTTTCAAAAAATAATTTTTACTGTCGCAAGTTTTAACTACGCCGCGGATTGCATTTTCTATAGTGAATTTGTCAAAAAATAATTTTTTACAGTCGAAAATTTTAAACACGCCGAGTATTGCCTTTTCTATAGTAAATTTATCAAAAAATAATTTTTTACTGTCGCAAATTTTGAATACGCCGAGGAGTGCCTTTTCTATAGTGAATTCGTCAAAAAATAATTTTTTACTGTCGCAAATTTTAAATACGCCGAGGATTGCCTTTTCTATAGTGAATTTGTCAAAAAATAATTTTTTACTGTCGCAAATTTTAAATATACCGAGGATTGCCTTTTCTATAGTGAATTTTTCAAAAAATTATTTTTTACCGTCGCAAATTTTAAATACGCCGAGGATTGCCTTTTCTATAGTAAATTTTTCAAAAAATTATTTTTTACTGTCACAAATTTTAAATACGCCGAGGATTACCTTTTCTATGGTGAATTTTTCAAAAAATAATTTTTTACTGTCGAAAATATTAAATACCCCGAGGATTGCCTTTTCTATAGTGAATTTGTCAAAAAATAATTTTTTACTGTCGCAAATTTTAAATATACCGAGGATTGCCTTTTCTATAGTAAATTTCTCAAAAAATTATTTTTTACGGTCGCAAATTTTTAATACGCCGAGGATTGCCTTTTCTATATTGCATTTGTCAAAAAATAAATTTTTACAGTGGCAAATTTTAAATATACCGATGATTGCCTTTTCTATAGTGAATTTTTGAACAAAGTATTTCTTGCTGTCGCAAATTTTAAATACGCCGAGGATTGCCTTTTCTATAGTAAATTTTTCAAAAAATAATTTCTTACTGTCGCAAATTTTAAATCCGCCGAGGATTGCCTTTTCTATAGTAAATTTTTCAAAAAATTATTTTTTAGTGTCGCAAATTTTAAATACGACGAGGATTGCCTTTTCTATAGTGAATTTGTCAAAAAATAAATTTTTACAGTGGCAAATTTTAAATATACCCATGATTGCCTTTTATATAGTGAATTTTTCAAAAAATAATTTTTTGCTGTCGCAAATTTCAAATACGCCGAGGATTGCCTTTTCTATAGTAAATTTTTAAAACATAATTTTTTACTGTCGCAAATTTTAAATACGCCGAGAATTGCCTTTTCTATAGTGAATTTTTCAAAATAATATTTTTTACTGCCGCAAATTTTAAATACGCCGCGGATTGCCTTTTCTATAGTGAATTTGTCAAACAATAATTTTTTACTGTCGCAAATTTTAAATACGCCGGGGATTGCCTTTTCTATAGTGAATTTTTCAAAAAATTATTTTGTGCTGTCGCAAATTTTAAATACGCCGAGGATTGCCTTTTCTATAGTAAATTTTTCAAAAAATAATTTTTACTGTCGCAAATTTTAAATATACCGAGTATTGCCTTTTCTATAGCGAATTTGTCAAAAAATAATTTTTTACTGTCGAAAATTTTAAGTACGCCGAGGATTGCCTTTTCTATAGTGAATTTGTCAAAACATAATTTTTTATTGTCGCAAATTTTAAACATACCGAGGATTGCCTTTTCTGTAGTGAATTTGTCAAATAATAATTTTTTACTGTCGCACATTTTTAAATATACCGAGGATTTAATTTTCTATAGTGAATTTTTCAAAAAATTATTTTTTGCTGTCGCAAATTTTAAATACGCCGAGGATTGCCTTTTCTATAGTAAATTTTTTAAAAAATAATTTTTTATTGTCGCAAATTTTAAATACGCCGAGGATTGCCTTTTCTATAGTAAATTTTTCAAGCAAATAATTTTTTAATGTCGCAAATTTTAAATACGCCGAGGATTGCCTTTTCTATAGTGAATTTGTCAAAATAATATTTTTTACTGTCGCAAATTTTAAATACGCCGGGGATTGCATTTTATATAGTGAATTTGTCAAAAAATAATTTTTTACTGTAGAAAATTTTAAATATACCGAGGATTGCATTTTCTATAGTAAATTTTTCAAAAAATTATTTTTTACTGTCACAAATTTTAAATACGCCGAGGATTACCTTTTCTATGGTGAATTTGTCAAAAAATAATTTTTTACGGTCGCAAATTTTAAATACGCCGCGGATTGCCTTTTCTATAGTGAATTTGTCAAACAATAATTTTTTACTGTCGCAAATTTTAAATACGCCGGGGATTGCCTTTTCTATAGTGAATTTTTCAAAAAATTATTTTGTTCTGTCGCAAATTTTAAATACGCCGAGGATTGCCTTTTCTATAGTAAATTTTTCAAAAAATAATTTTTACTGTCGCAAATTTTAAATATACCGAGTATTGCCTTTTCTATAGCGAATTTGTCAAAAAATAATTTTTTACTGTCGAAAATTTTAAGTACGCCGAGGATTGCCTTTTCTATAGTGAATTTGTCAAAAAATAATTTTTTACTGTCGACAATTTTAAATACCCCGAGGATTGCCTTTTCTATATTGCATTTGTCAAAAAATAAATTTTTACAGTGGCGAATTTTAAATATACCGAGGATTGCCTTTTCTATAATGAATTTTTCAAAAAATGATTTTTAACTGTCGCAAATTTTGAATACGCCGAGGATTGCCTTTTCTATAGTGAATTTGTCAAAAAATAATTTTTTACTGTCGAAAATTTTAAATACCCCGAGGATTGGCTTTTCTATAGTGAATTTTGTCAAAATATTATTTTTAACGGTCGCAAATTTTAAATACGCCGAGGAATGCCTTTTCTATAGTGAATTTGTCAAAAAATAAATTTTTACTGTGGCAAATTTTAAATATACCGAGGATTGTCTTTTCTATAGTCAATTTTTCAAAAAATTATTTTTTACTGTCACAAATTTTAAATACGCCGAGGATTACCTTTTCTATGGTGAATTTGTCAAAAAATAAATTTTTACTGTCGCAAATTTTAAATACGCCGAGGATTGCCTTTTCTATAGTGAATTTGTCAAAAAATAATTTTTTACTGTCGCAAATTTTAAATATACCGAGGATTGCTTTTCTATAGTGAATTTTTCAAAAAATGATTTTTTACTGTCGCAAATTTTAAATACGCCTTTGGTTGCCCTTTCTATAGTTAATTTGTAAAAAAATAATTTTTTATTGTCGCAAATTTTAAATACGCCGAGGATTGCCTTTTCTATAGTAAATTTTTCAAAAAAAAAATATTTTACTGTCACAAATTTTAAATATACAGAGGATTGCCTTTCTATAGTGAATTTTTCAAAAAATTATTTTTTACTCTCGAAAATTTTAAATACGCCGAGGATTGCCTTTTCTGTAGTAAATTTTTCAAAAAATAATTTTTTACTGTCTCAAATTTTAAATACGCCGAGGATTGCCTTTTCTAAAGTAAATTTTTCAAAAAATTATTTTTTGCTGTCGCAAATTTTAAATACGCCGAGGATTGCCTTTTCTATAGTAAATTTTTCAAAAAATAATTTTTACTGTCGCAAGTTTTAACTACGCTGCGGATTGCATTTTCTATAGTGAATTTGTCAAAAAATAATTTTTTACAGTCGAAAATTTTAAACACGCCGAGTATTGCCTTTTCTATAGTAAATTTATCAAAAAATAATTTTTTACTGTCGCAAATTTTAAATACGCCGAGGGTTGCCTTTTCTTTAGTGAATTTGTCAAAACAATATTTTTTACTGTCGCAAATTTTGAATACGCCGAGGATTGCCTTTTCTATAGTAAATTTGTCAAAAAATAATTTTTTACTGTCGCAAATTTTAAATACGCCGAGGATTACCTTTTCTATAGCGAATTTGTCAAAAAATAATTTTTTACTGTCGCAAATTTTAAATATACCGAGGATTGCCTTTTCTATAGTGAATTTTTCAAAAAATTATTTTTTACTGTCGCAAAGATAAATACGCCGCGGGTTGCCTTTTCTTTAGTGAATTTGTCAAAATAATATTTTTTACTGTCGCAAATTTTGAATACGCCGAGGATTGCCTTTTCTATAGTGAATTTGTCAAAAAATAATTTTTTACTGTCGCAAATTTTAAATACGCCGAGGATTACCTTTTCTATAGCGAATTGGTCAAAAAATAAGTTTTACTGTCGCAAATTTTAAATATACCGAGGATTGCCTTTTCTATAGTGAATTTTTCAAAAAATTATTTTTTACTGTCGCAAATATAAATACGCCGCGGGTTGCCTTTTCTTTAGTGAATTTGTCAAAATAATATTTTTTACTGTCGCAAATTTTGAATACGCCGAGGATTGCCTTTTCTATAGTGAATTTGTCAAAAAATAATTTTTTACTGTCGACAATTTTAAATACCCCGGGGATTGCCTTTTCTATATTGCATTTGTCAAAAAATAAATTTTTACAGTGGCACATTTTAAATATACCGATGATTGCCTTTTCTATAGTGAATTTTTGAAAAAAGTGTTTCTTGCTGTCGCAAATTTTAAATACGCCGAGGATTGCCTTTTCTATAGTAAATTTTTCAAAAAATAATTTTTTACTGTCGCAAATTTTAAATACGCCGAGGATTGCCTTTTCTATAGTAAATTTTTCAAAAAATTATTTTTTAGTGTCGCAAATTTTAAATACGACGAGGATTGCCTTTTCTATAGTGAATTTGTCAAAAAAGAAATTTTTACAGTGGCAAATTTTAAATATACCGATGATTGCCTTTTCTATAGTGAATTTTTCAAAAAATAATTTTTTGCTGTCGCAAATTTCAAATACGCCGAGGGTTGCCTTTTCTATAGTAAATTTTTCAAAACATAATTTTTTACTGTCGCAAATTTTAAATACGCCGAGGATTGCCTTTTCTATAGTGAATTTTTCAAAATAATATTTTTTACTGTCGCAAGTTTTAAATACGCCGAGGATTGCCTTTTCTATAGTGAATTTGTCAAAAAATATTTTTTTACTGTCCCAAATTTTAAATATACCGAGGATTTAATTTTCTATAGTAAATTTTCAAAAAATAATTTTTTACTGTCGCAAATTACAAATACGCCGAGGATTGCCTTCTCTATAGTGAATTTGTCAAAATAATATTTTTTACTGTCGCAAATTTTGAATACGCCGCGGATTGCCTTTTCTATAGTGAATTTATCAAACAATAATTTTTTACTGTCGCAAATTTTAAATACACCGGGGATTGCCTTTTCTATAGTGAATTTTTCAAAAAATTATTTTTTGCTGTCGCAAATTTTAAATACGCCGAGGATTGCCTCTTCTATAGTAAATTTTTCAAAAAATAATTTTTACTGTCGCAAATTTTAAATATGCCGAGTATTGCCTTTTCTATAGTGAATTTGTCAAAAAATAATTTTTTACTGTCGCAAATTTTAAACATACCGAGGATTGCCTTTTCTTAGTGAATTTGTCAAACAATAATTTTTTACTGTCGCACATTTTAAATATACCGAGGATTTAATTTCCTATAGTGAATTTTTCAAAAAATTCTTTTTTGCTGTCGCAAATTTTAAATACGCCGAGGATTGCCTTTTCTATAGTAAATTTTTTAAAAAATAATTTTTTATTGTCGCAAATTTTAAATACGCCGAGGATTGCCTTTTCTATAGTAAATTTTTAAAAAAATTATTTTTTAATGTCGCAAATTTTAAATACGCCGAGGATTGCCTTTTCTATAGTGAATTTGTCAAAATAATATTTTTTACTGTCGCAAATTCTAAATACGCCGGAGATTGCCTTTTCTATAGTGAATTTGTCAAAAAACAATTTTTTACTGTAGCAAATTTTAAATATACCGAGGATTTAATTTTCTATAGTTAATTTTTCAAAAAATTATTTTTTGCTGTCGCAAATTTTAAATACGCCGAGGATTGCCTTTTCTATAGTAAATTTTTCAAAAAATAATTTTTTACTGTCGCAAATTTTAAATACGCAGAGGATTGTTTTTTCTATAGTAAATTTTTCAAAAAATAATTTTTTACTGTCGCAAATATTAAATATGCCGAGGATTGCCTTTTCTATAGTGAATTTGTCAAAATATTATTTTTTACGGTCGCAAATTTTAAATACGCGGAGGATTGCCTTTTCTATAGTGAATTTGTCAAAAAATAAATTTTTACTGTGGCAAATTTTAAATATACCGAGGATTGCCTTTTCTATAGTAAATTTTTCAAAAAATTATTTTTTACTATCACAAATTTTAAATACGCCGAGGATTACCTTTTCTATGGTGAATTTGTCAAAAAATAATTTTTTACTGTCGCAAATTTTAAATACGCCGAGGATTGCCTTTTCTATAGTGAATTTGTCAAAAAATAATTTTTTACTGTCGCAAATTTTAAATATACCGAGGATTGCCTTTTCTATAGTGAATTTTTCAAAAAATATTTTTTACTGTCGCAAATTTTAAATACGCCTTTGGTTGCCTTTTCTATAGCTAATTTGTAAAAAAATAATTTTTTATTGTCGCAAATTTTAAATACGCCGAGGATTGCCTTTTCTATTGTAAATTTTTCAAAAAATAATTTTTACTGTCGCAAGTTTTAACTACGCCGCGGATTGCATTTTCTATAGTGAATTTGTCAAAAAATAATTTTTTACAGTCGAAAATTTTAAACACGCCGAGTATTGCCTTTTCTATAGTACATTTATCAAAAAATAATTTTTTACTGTCGCAAATTTTGAATACGCCGAGGAGTGCCTTTTCTATAGTGAATTCGTCAAAAAATAATTTTTTACTGTCGCAAATTTTAAATACGCCGAGGATTGCCTTTTCTATAGTGAATTTATCAAAAAATAATTTTTTACTGTCGCAAATTTTAAATATACCGAGGATTGCCTTTTCTATAGTGAATTTTTCAAAAAATATTTTTTACTGTCGCAAATTTTAAATACGCCTTTGGTTGCCCTTTCTATAGCTAATTTGTAAAAAAATAATTTTTTATTGTCGCAAATTTTAAATACGCCGAGGATTGCCTTTTCTATAGTAAATTTTTAAAAAAAAAAATATTTTACTGTCACAAATTTTAAATATACAGAGGATTGCCTTTTCTATAGTGAATTTGTCAAAAAATAGTTTTTTACTGTCGCAAATTTTAAATATAACGAGGATTTAATTTTCTATAGTGAATTTTTCAAAAAATTATTTTTTGCTGTCGCAAATTTTAAATACGCCGAGGATTGCCTTTTCTATTGTAAATTTTTCAAAAAATAATTTTTACTGTCGCAAGTTTTAACTACGCCGCGGATTGCATTTTCTATAGTGAATTTGTCAAAAAATAATTTTTTACAGTCGAAAATTTTAAACACGCCGAGTATTGCCTTTTCTATAGTAAATTTATCAAAAAATAATTTTTTACTGTCGCAAATTTTGAATACGCCGAGGAGTGCCTTTTCTATAGTGAATTCGTCAAAAAATAATTTTTTACTGTCGCAAATTTTAAATACGCCGGGGATTGCCTTTTCTATAGTGAATTTGTCAAAAAATAATTTTTTACTGTCGCAAATTTTAAATATACCGAGGATTGCCTTTTCTATAGTGAATTTTTCAAAAAATTATTTTTTACCGTCGCAAATTTTAAATACGCCGAGGATTGCCTTTTCTATATTGCATTTGTCAAAAAATAAATTTTTACAGTGGCAAATTTTAAATATACCGATGATTGCCTTTTCTATAGTGAATTTTTGAACAAAGTATTTCTTGCTGTCGCAAATTTTAAATACGCCGAGGATTGCCTTTTCTATAGTAAATTTTTCAAAAAATAATTTCTTACTGTCGCAAATTTTAAATCCGCCGAGGATTGCCTTTTCTATAGTAAATTTTTCAAAAAATTATTTTTTAGTGTCGCAAATTTTAAATACGACGAGGATTGCCTTTTCTATAGTGAATTTGTCAAAAAATAAATTTTTACAGTGGCAAATTTTAAATATACCCATGATTGCCTTTTATATAGTGAA
The DNA here is from genome assembly GCA_963924295.1 of Dioctria rufipes. Taxonomy (NCBI): domain Eukaryota; kingdom Metazoa; phylum Arthropoda; class Insecta; order Diptera; family Asilidae; genus Dioctria; species Dioctria rufipes. The sequence goes on along the minus strand of CAWUPM010001137.1, from coordinate 66,698 downwards.
TTTTTCAAAAAATAATTTTTTGCTGTCGCAAATTTCAAATACGCCGAGGATTGCCTTTTCTATAGTAAATTTTTAAAACATAATTTTTTACTGTCGCAAATTTTAAATACGCCGAGAATTGCCTTTTCTATAGTGAATTTTTCAAAATAATATTTTTTACTGCCGCAAATTTTAAATACGCCGCGGATTGCCTTTTCTATAGTGAATTTGTCAAACAATAATTTTTTACTGTCGCAAATTTTAAATACGCCGGGGATTGCCTTTTCTATAGTTAATTTTTCAAAAAATTATTTTGTGCTGTCGCAAATTTTAAATACGCCGAGGATTGCCTTTTCTATAGTAAATTTTTCAAAAAATAATTTTTACTGTCGCAAATTTTAAATATACCGAGTATTGCCTTTTCTATAGCGAATTTGTCAAAAAATAATTTTTTACTGTCGAAAATTTTAAGTACGCCGAGGATTGCCTTTTCTATAGTGAATTTGTCAAAACATAATTTTTTATTGTCGCAAATTTTAAACATACCGAGGATTGCCTTTTCTGTAGTGAATTTGTCAAATAATAATTTTTTACTGTCGCACATTTTAAATATACCGAGGATTTAATTTTCTATAGTGAATTTTTCAAAAAATTATTTTTTGCTGTCGCAAATTTTAAATACGCCGAGGATTGCCTTTTCTATAGTAAATTTTTTAAAAAATAATTTTTTATTGTCGCAAATTTTAAATACGCCGAGGATTGCCTTTTCTATAGTAAATTTTTCAAGCAAATAATTTTTTAATGTCGCAAATTTTAAATACGCCGAGGATTGCCTTTTCTATAGTGAATTTGTCAAAATAATATTTTTTACTGTCGCAAATTTTAAATACGCCGGGGATTGCATTTTATATAGTGAATTTGTCAAAAAATAATTTTTTACTGTAGAAAATTTTAAATATACCGAGGATTGCATTTTCTATAGTAAATTTTTCAAAAAATTATTTTTTACTGTCACAAATTTTAAATACGCCAAGGATTACCTTTTCTATGGTGAATTTGTCAAAAAATAATTTTTTACGGTCGCAAATTTTAAATACGCCGCGGATTGCCTTTTCTATAGTGAATTTGTCAAACAATAATTTTTTACTGTCGCAAATTTTAAATACGCCGGGGATTGCCTTTTCTATAGTGAATTTTTCAAAAAATTATTTTGTTCTGTCGCAAATTTTAAATACGCCGAGGATTGCCTTTTCTATAGTAAATTTTTCAAAAAATAATTTTTACTGTCGCAAATTTTAAATATACCGAGTATTGCCTTTTCTATAGCGAATTTGTCAAAAAATAATTTTTTACTGTCGAAAATTTTAAGTACGCCGAGGATTGCCTTTTCTATAGTGAATTTGTCAAAACATAATTTTTTACTGTCGCAAATTTTAAACATACCGAGGATTGCCTTTTCTATAGTGAATTTGTCAAAACATAATTTTTTACTGTCGCAAATTTTAAACATACCGAGGATTGCCTTTTCTGTAGTGAATTTGTCAAACAATAATTTTTTACTGTCGCACATTTTAAATATACCGAGGATTTAATTTTCTATAGTGAATTTTTCAAAAAATTATTTTTTGCTGTCGCAAATTTTAAATACGCCGAGGATTGCCTTTTCTATAGTAAATTTTTTAAAAAATAATTTTTTATTGTCGCAAATTTTAAATACGCCGAGGATTGCCTTTTCTATAGTAAATTTTTCAAACAAATAATTTTTTAATGTCGCAAATTTTAAATACGCCGAGGATTGCCTTTTCTATAGTGAATTTGTCAAAATAATATTTTTTACTGTAGCAAATTTTAAATACGCCGGGGATTGCATTTTCTATAGTGAATTTGTAAAAAATAATTTTTTACTGTAGAAAATTTTAAATATACCGAGGATTGCCTTTTCTATAGTAAATTTTTCAAAAAATTATTTTTTACTGTCACAAATTTTAAATACGCCGAGGATTACCTTTTCTATGGTGAATTTTTCAAAAAATAATTTTTTACTGTCGAAAATATTAAATACCCCGAGGATTGCCTTTTCTATAGTGAATTTGTCAAAAAATAATTTTTTACTGTCGCAAATTTTAAATATACCGAGGATTGCCTTTTCTATAGTAAATTTCTCAAAAAATTATTTTTTACGGTCGCAAATTTTTAATACGCCGAGGATTGCCTTTTCTATATTGCATTTGTCAATAAATAAATTTTTACAGTGGCAAATTTTAAATATACCGATGATAGCCTTTTCTATAGTGAATTTTTGAACAAAGTATTTCTTGCTGTCGCAAATTTTAAATACGCCGAGGATTGCCTTTTCTATAGTAAATTTTTCAAAAAATAATTTCTTACTGTCGCAAATTTTAAATCCGCCGAGGATTGCCTTTTCTATAGTAAATTTTTCAAAAAATTATTTTTTAGTGTCGCAAATTTTAAATACGACGAGGATTGCCTTTTCTATAGTGAATTTGTCAAAAAATAAATTTTTACAGTGGCAAATTTTAAATATACCGATGATTGCCTTTTATATAGTGAATTTTTCAAAAAATAATTTTTTGCTGTCGCAAATTTCAAATACGCCGAGGATTGCCTTTTCTATAGTAAATTTTTCAAAACATAATTTTTTACTGTCGCAAATTTTAAATACGCCGAGAATTGCCTTTTCTATAGTGAATTTTTCAAAATAATATTTTTTACTGTCGCAAATTTTAAATACGCCGCGGATTGCCTTTTCTATAGTGAATTTGTCAAACAATAATTTTTTACTGTCGCAAATTTTAAATACGCCGGGGATTGCCTTTTCTATAGTGAATTTTTCAAAAAATTATTTTGTGCTGTCGCAAATTTTAAATACGCCGAGGATTGCCTTTTCTATAGTAAATTTTTCAAAAAATAATTTTTACTGTCGCAAATTTTAAATATACCGAGTATTGCCTTTTCTATAGCGAATTTGTCAAAAAATAATTTTTTACTGTCGAAAATTTTAAGTACGCCGAGGATTGCCTTTTCTATAGTGAATTTGTCAAAACATAATTTTTTACTGTCGCAAATTTTAAACATACCGAGGATTGCCTTTTCTGTAGTGAATTTGTCAAACAATAATTTTTTACTGTCGCACATTTTAAATATACCGAGGATTTAATTTTCTATAGTGAATTTTTCAAAAAATTATTTTTTGCTGTCGCAAATTTTAAATACGCCGAGGATTGCCTTTTCTATAGTAAATTTTTTAAAAAATAATTTTTTATTGTCGCAAATTTTAAATACGCCGAGGATTGGCTTTTCTATAGTGAATTTTGTCAAAATATTATTTTTAACGATCGCAAATTTTAAATACGCCGAGGAATGCCTTTTCTATAGTGAATTTGTCAAAAAATAAATTTTTACTGTGGCAAATTTTAAATATACCGAGGATTGTCTTTTCTATAGTCAGTTTTTCAAAAAATTATTTTTTACTGTCACAAATTTTAAATACGCCGAGGATTACCTTTTCTATGGTGAATTTGTCAAAAAATAAATTTTTACTGTCGCAAATTTTAAATACGCCGAGGATTGCCTTTTCTATAGTGAATTTGTCAAAAAATAATTTTTTACTGTCGCAAATTTTAAATATACCGAGGATTGCTTTTCTATAGTGAATTTTTCAAAAAATGATTTTTTACTGTCGCAAATTTTAAATACGCCGAGGATTGCCTTTTCTAAAGTAAGTTTTTCAAAAAATTATTTTTTGCTGTCGCAAATTTTAAATACGCCGAGGATTGCCTTTTCTATAGTAAATTTTTCAAAAAATAATTTTTACTGTCGCAAGTTTTAACTACGCTGCGGATTGCATTTTCTATAGTGAATTTGTCAAAAAATAATTTTTTACAGTCGAAAATTTTAAACACGCCGAGTATTGCCTTTTCTATAGTAAATTTATCAAAAAATAATTTTTTACTGTCGCAAATTTTAAATACGCCGAGGGTTGCCTTTTCTTTAGTGAATTTGTCAAAACAATATTTTTTACTGTCGCAAATTTTGAATACGCCGAGGATTGCCTTTTCTATAGTAAATTTGTCAAAAAATAATTTTTTACTGTCGCAAATTTTAAATACGCCGAGGATTACCTTTTCTATAGCGAATTTGTCAAAAAATAATTTTTTACTGTCGCAAATTTTAAATATACCGAGGATTGCCTTTTCTATAGTGAATTTTTCAAAAAATTATTTTTTACTGTCGCAAATATAAATACGCCGCGGATTGCCTTTTCTTTAGTGAATTTGTCAAAATAATATTTTTTACTGTCGCAAATTTTGAATACGCCGAGTATTGCCTTTTCTATAGTGAATTTGTCAAAAAATAATTTTTTACTGTCGCAAATTTTAAATACGCCGAGGATTACCTTTTCTATAGCGAATTTGTCAAAAAATAATTTTTTACTGTCGCAAATTTTAAATATACCGAGGATTGCCTTTTCTATAGTGAATTTTTCAAAAAATTATTTTTTACTGTCGCAAATATAAATACGCCGCGGGTTGCCTTTTCTTTAGTGAATTTGTCAAAATAATATTTTTTACTGTCGCAAATTTTGAATACGCCGAGGATTGCCTTTTCTATAGTGAATTTGTCAAAAAATAATTTTTTACTGTCGCAAATTTTAAATACGACGAGGATTGCCTTTTCTATAGTGAATTTGTCAAAAAAGAAATTTTTACAGTGGCAAATTTTAAATTTACCGATGATTGCCTTTTCTATAGTGAATTTTTCAAAAAATAATTTTTTGCTGTCGCAAATTTCAAATACGCCGAGGGTTGCCTTTTCTATAGTAAATTTTTCAAAACATAATTTTTTACTGTCGCAAATTTTAAATACGCCGAGGATTGCCTTTTCTATAGTGAATTTTTCAAAATAATATTTTTTACTGTCGCAAGTTTTAAATACGCCGAGGATTGCCTTTTCTATAGTGAATTTGTCAAAAAATATTTTTTTACTGTCGCAAATTTTAAATACGCCGAGGATTGCCTTTTCTATAGTACATTTTTCAAAAAAAAAATATTTTACTGTCACAAATTTTAAATATACAGAGGATTGCCTTTTCTATAGCGAATTTGTCAAAAAATAATTTTTTACAGTCGAAAATTTTAAACACGCCGAGTATTGCCTTTTCTATAGTAAATTTATCAAAAAATAATTTTTTACTGTCGCAAATTTTAAATACGCCGAGGGTTGCCTTTTCTTTAGTGAATTTGTCAAAACAATATTTTTTACTGTCGCAAATTTTGAATACGCCGAGGATTGCCTTTTCTATAGTAAATTTGTCAAAAAATAATTTTTTACTGTCGCAAATTTTAAATACGCCGAGGATTACCTTTTCTATAGCGAATTTGTCAAAAAATAATTTTTTACTGTCGCAAATTTTAAATATACCGAGGATTGCCTTTTCTATAGTGAATTTTTCAAAAAATTATTTTTTACTGTCGCAAATATAAATACGCCGCGGGTTGCCTTTTCTTTAGTGAATTTGTCAAAATAATATTTTTCACTGTCGCAAATTTTGAATACGCCGAGGATTGCCTTTTCTATAGTGAATTTGTCAAAAAATAATTTTTTACTGTCGCAAATTTTAAATACGCCGAGGATTACCTTTTCTATAGCGAATTTGTCAAAAAATAATTTTTTACTGTCGCAAATTTTAAATATACCGAGGATTGCCTTTTCTATAGTGAATTTTTCAAAAAATGATTTTTTACTGTCGCAAATTTTAAATACGCCTTTGGTTGCCCTTTCTATAGTTAATTTGTAAAAAAATAATTTTTTATTGTCGCAAATTTTAAATACGCCGAGGATTGCCTTTTCTATAGTAAATTTTTCAAAAAAAAAATATTTTACTGTCACAAATTTTAAATATACAGAGGATTGCCTTTTCTATAGCGAATTTGTCAAAAAATAATTTTTTACAGTCGAAAATTTTAAACACGCCGAGGGTTGCCTTTTCTTTAGTGAATTTGTCAAAACAATATTTTTTACTGTCGCAAATTTTGAATACGCCGAGGATTGCCTTTTCTATAGTAAATTTGTCAAAAAATAATTTTTTACTGTCGCAAATTTTAAATACGCCGAGGATTACCTTTTCTATAGCGAATTTGTCAAAAAATAATTTTTTACTGTCGCAAATTTTAAATATACCGAGGATTGCCTTTTCTATAGTGAATTTTTCAAAAAATTATTTTTTACTGTCGCAAATATAAATACGCCGCGGGTTGCCTTTTCTTTAGTGAATTTGTCAAAATAATATTTTTTACTGTCGCAAATTTTGAATACGCCGAGGATTGCCTTTTCTATAGTGAATTTGTCAAAAAATAATTTTTTACTGTCGCAAATTTTAAATACGCCGAGGATTACCTTTTCTATAGCGAATTTGTCAAAAAATAATTTTTTACTGTCGCAAATTTTAAATATACCGAGGATTGCCTTTTCTATAGTGAATTTTTCAAAAAATTATTTTTTACTGTCGCAAATATAAATACGCCGCGGGTTGCCTTTTCTTTAGTGAATTTGTCAAAATAATATTTTTTACTGTCGCAAATTTTGAATACGCCGAGGATTGCCTTTTCTATAGTGAATTTGTCAAAAAATAATTTTTTACTGTCGACAATTTTAAATACCCCGAGGATTGCCTTTTCTATATTGCATTTGTCAAAAAATAAATTTTTACAGTGGCACATTTTAAATATACCGATGAGTGCCTTTTCTATAGTGAATTTTTGAAAAAAGTATTTCTTGCTGTCGCAAATTTTAAATACGCCGAGGATTGCCTTTTCTATAGTAAATTTTTCAAAAAATAATTTTTTACTGTCGCAAATTTTAAATACGCCGAGGATTGCCTTTTCTATAGTAAATTTTTCAAAAAATTATTTTTTAGTGTCGCAAATTTTAAATACGACGAGGATTGCCTTTTCTATAGTGAATTTGTCAAAAAAGAAATTTTTACAGTGGCAAATTTTAAATATACCGATGATTGCCTTTTCTATAGTGAATTTTTCAAAAAATAATTTTTTGCTGTCGCAAATTTCAAATACGCCGAGGGTTGCCTTTTCTATAGTAAATTTTTCAAAACATAATTTTTTACTGTCGCAAATTTTAAATACGCCGAGGATTGCCTTTTCTATAGTGAATTTTTCAAAATAATATTTTTTACTGTCGCAAGTTTTAAATACGCCGAGGATTGCCTTTTCTATAGTGAATTTGTCAAAAAATATTTTTTTACTGTCCCAAATTTTAAATATACCGAGGATTTAATTTTCTATAGTAAATTTTCAAAAAATAATTTTTTACTGTCGCAAATTTCAAATACGCCGAGGATTGCCTTCTCTATAGTGAATTTGTCAAAATAATATTTTTTACTGTCGCAAATTTTGAATACGCCGCGGATTGCCTTTTCTATAGTGAATTTATCAAACAATAATTTTGTACTGTCGCAAATTTTAAATACGCCGGGGATTGCCTTTTCTATAGTGAATTTTTCAAAAAATTATTTTTTGCTGTCGCAAATTTTAAATACGCCGAGGATTGCCTCTTCTATAGTAAATTTTTCAAAAAATAATTTTTACTGTCGCAAATTTTAAATATGCCGAGTATTGCCTTTTCTATAGTGAATTTGTCAAAAAATAATTTTTTACTGTCGCAAATTTTAAACATACCGAGGATTGCCTTTTCTTAGTGAATTTGTCAAACAATAATTTTTTACTGTCGCACATTTTAAATATACCGAGGATTTAATTTCCTATAGTAAGTTTTTCAAAAAATTATTTTTTGCTGTCGCAAATTTTAAATACGCCGAGGATTGCCTTTTCTATAGTAAATTTTTCAAAAAATAATTTTTACTGTCGCAAGTTTTAACTACGCTGCGGATTGCATTTTCTATAGTGAATTTGTCAAAAAATAATTTTTTACAGTCGAAAATTTTAAACACGCCGAGTATTGCCTTTTCTATAGTAAATTTATCAAAAAATAATTTTTTACTGTCGCAAATTTTAAATACGCCGAGGGTTGCCTTTTCTTTAGTGAATTTGTCAAAACAATATTTTTTACTGTCGCAAATTTTGAATACGCCGAGGATTGCCTTTTCTATAGTAAATTTGTCAAAAAATAATTTTTTACTGTCGCAAATTTTAAATACGCCGAGGATTACCTTTTCTATAGCGAATTTGTCAAAAAATAATTTTTTACTGTCGCAAATTTTAAATATACCGAGGATTGCCTTTTCTATAGTGAATTTTTCAAAAAATTATTTTTTACTGTCGCAAATATAAATACGCCGCGGGTTGCCTTTTCTTTAGTGAATTTGTCAAAATAATATTTTTTACTGTCGCAAATTTTGAATACGCCGAGTATTGCCTTTTCTATAGTGAATTTGTCAAAAAATAATTTTTTACTGTCGCAAATTTTAAATACGCCGAGGATTACCTTTTCTATAGCGAATTTGTCAAAAAATAATTTTTTACTGTCGCAAATTTTAAATATACCGAGGATTGCCTTTTCTATAGTGAATTTTTCAAAAAATTATTTTTTACTGTCGCAAATATAAATACGCCGCGGGTTGCCTTTTCTTTAGTGAATTTGTCAAAATAATATTTTTTACTGTCGCAAATTTTGAATACGCCGAGGATTGCCTTTTCTATAGTGAATTTGTCAAAAAATAATTTTTTACTGTCGCAAATTTTAAATACGACGAGGATTGCCTTTTCTATAGTGAATTTGTCAAAAAAGAAATTTTTACAGTGGCAAATTTTAAATTTACCGATGATTGCCTTTTCTATAGTGAATTTTTCAAAAAATAATTTTTTGCTGTCGCAAATTTCAAATACGCCGAGGGTTGCCTTTTCTATAGTAAATTTTTCAAAACATAATTTTTTACTGTCGCAAATTTTAAATACGCCGAGGATTGCCTTTTCTATAGTGAATTTTTCAAAATAATATTTTTTACTGTCGCAAGTTTTAAATACGCCGAGGATTGCCTTTTCTATAGTGAATTTGTCAAAAAATATTTTTTTACTGTCGCAAATTTTAAATACGCCGAGGATTGCCTTTTCTATAGTACATTTTTCAAAAAAAAAATATTTTACTGTCACAAATTTTAAATATACAGAGGATTGCCTTTTCTATAGCGAATTTGTCAAAAAATAATTTTTTACAGTCGAAAATTTTAAACACGCCGAGTATTGCCTTTTCTATAGTAAATTTATCAAAAAATAATTTTTTACTGTCGCAAATTTTAAATACGCCGAGGGTTGCCTTTTCTTTAGTGAATTTGTCAAAACAATATTTTTTACTGTCGCAAATTTTGAATACGCCGAGGATTGCCTTTTCTATAGTAAATTTGTCAAAAAATAATTTTTTACTGTCGCAAATTTTAAATACGCCGAGGATTACCTTTTCTATAGCGAATTTGTCAAAAAATAATTTTTTACTGTCGCAAATTTTAAATATACCGAGGATTGCCTTTTCTATAGTGAATTTTTCAAAAAATTATTTTTTACTGTCGCAAATATAAATACGCCGCGGGTTGCCTTTTCTTTAGTGAATTTGTCAAAATAATATTTTTCACTGTCGCAAATTTTGAATACGCCGAGGATTGCCTTTTCTATAGTGAATTTGTCAAAAAATAATTTTTTACTGTCGCAAATTTTAAATACGCCGAGGATTACCTTTTCTATAGCGAATTTGTCAAAAAATAATTTTTTACTGTCGCAAATTTTAAATATACCGAGGATTGCCTTTTCTATAGTGAATTTTTCAAAAAATGATTTTTTACTGTCGCAAATTTTAAATACGCCTTTGGTTGCCCTTTCTATAGTTAATTTGTAAAAAAATAATTTTTTATTGTCGCAAATTTTAAATACGCCGAGGATTGCCTTTTCTATAGTAAATTTTTCAAAAAAAAAATATTTTACTGTCACAAATTTTAAATATACAGAGGATTGCCTTTTCTATAGCGAATTTGTCAAAAAATAATTTTTTACAGTCGAAAATTTTAAACACGCCGAGGGTTGCCTTTTCTTTAGTGAATTTGTCAAAACAATATTTTTTACTGTCGCAAATTTTGAATACGCCGAGGATTGCCTTTTCTATAGTAAATTTGTCAAAAAATAATTTTTTACTGTCGCAAATTTTAAATACGCCGAGGATTACCTTTTCTATAGCGAATTTGTCAAAAAATAATTTTTTACTGTCGCAAATTTTAAATATACCGAGGATTGCCTTTTCTATAGTGAATTTTTCAAAAAATTATTTTTTACTGTCGCAAATATAAATACGCCGCGGGTTGCCTTTTCTTTAGTGAATTTGTCAAAATAATATTTTTTACTGTCGCAAATTTTGAATACGCCGAGGATTGCCTTTTCTATAGTGAATTTGTCAAAAAATAATTTTTTACTGTCGCAAATTTTAAATACGCCGAGGATTACCTTTTCTATAGCGAATTTGTCAAAAAATAATTTTTTACTGTCGCAAATTTTAAATATACCGAGGATTGCCTTTTCTATAGTGAATTTTTCAAAAAATTATTTTTTACTGTCGCAAATATAAATACGCCGCGGGTTGCCTTTTCTTTAGTGAATTTGTCAAAATAATATTTTTTACTGTCGCAAATTTTGAATACGCCGAGGATTGCCTTTTCTATAGTGAATTTGTCAAAAAATAATTTTTTACTGTCGACAATTTTAAATACCCCGAGGATTGCCTTTTCTATATTGCATTTGTCAAAAAATAAATTTTTACAGTGGCACATTTTAAATATACCGATGAGTGCCTTTTCTATAGTGAATTTTTGAAAAAAGTATTTCTTGCTGTCGCAAATTTTAAATACGCCGAGGATTGCCTTTTCTATAGTAAATTTTTCAAAAAATAATTTTTTACTGTCGCAAATTTTAAATACGCCGAGGATTGCCTTTTCTATAGTAAATTTTTCAAAAAATTATTTTTTAGTGTCGCAAATTTTAAATACGACGAGGATTGCCTTTTCTATAGTGAATTTGTCAAAAAAGAAATTTTTACAGTGGCAAATTTTAAATATACCGATGATTGCCTTTTCTATAGTGAATTTTTCAAAAAATAATTTTTTGCTGTCGCAAATTTCAAATACGCCGAGGGTTGCCTTTTCTATAGTAAATTTTTCAAAACATAATTTTTTACTGTCGCAAATTTTAAATACGCCGAGGATTGCCTTTTCTATAGTGAATTTTTCAAAATAATATTTTTTACTGTCGCAAGTTTTAAATACGCCGAGGATTGCCTTTTCTATAGTGAATTTGTCAAAAAATATTTTTTTACTGTCCCAAATTTTAAATATACCGAGGATTTAATTTTCTATAGTAAATTTTCAAAAAATAATTTTTTACTGTCGCAAATTTCAAATACGCCGAGGATTGCCTTCTCTATAGTGAATTTGTCAAAATAATATTTTTTACTGTCGCAAATTTTGAATACGCCGCGGATTGCCTTTTCTATAGTGAATTTATCAAACAATAATTTTGTACTGTCGCAAATTTTAAATACGCCGGGGATTGCCTTTTCTATAGTGAATTTTTCAAAAAATTATTTTTTGCTGTCGCAAATTTTAAATACGCCGAGGATTGCCTCTTCTATAGTAAATTTTTCAAAAAATAATTTTTACTGTCGCAAATTTTAAATATGCCGAGTATTGCCTTTTCTATAGTGAATTTGTCAAAAAATAATTTTTTACTGTCGCAAATTTTAAACATACCGAGGATTGCCTTTTCTTAGTGAATTTGTCAAACAATAATTTTTTACTGTCGCACATTTTAAATATACCGAGGATTTAATTTCCTATAGTGAATTTTTCAAAAAATTCTTTTTTGCTGTCGCAAATTTTAAATACGCCGAGGATTGCCTTTTCTATAGTAAATTTTTTAAAAAATAATTTTTTATTGTCGCAAATTTTAAATACGCCGAGGATTGCCTTTTCTATAGTAAATTTTTAAAAAAATTATTTTTTAATGTCGCAAGTTTTAAATACGCCGAGGATTGCCTTTTCTATAGTGAATTTGTCAAAATAATATTTTTTACTGTCGCAAATTCTAAATACGCCGGAGATTGCCTTTTCTATAGTGGATTTGTCAAAAAATAATTTTTTACTGTAGCAAATTTTAAATATACCGAGGATTTAATTTTCTATAGTTAATTTTTCAAAAAATTATTTTTTGCTGTCGCAAATTTTAAATACGCCGAGGATTGCCTTTTCTATAGTAAATTTTTCAAAAAATAATTTTTTACTGTCGCAAATTTTAAATACGCAGAGGATTGTTTTTTCTATAGTAAATTTTTCAAAAAATAATTTTTTACTGTCGCAAATATTAAATATGCCGAGGATTGCCTTTTCTATAGTGAATTTGTCAAAATATTATTTTTTACGGTCGCAAATTTTAAATACGCGGAGGATTGCCTTTTCTATAGTGAATTTGTCAAAAAATAAATTTTTACTGTGGCAAATTTTAAATATACCGAGGATTGCCTTTTCTATAGTAAATTTTTCAAAAAATTATTTTTTACTATCACAAATTTTAAATACGCCGAGGATTACCTTTTCTATGGTGAATTTGTCAAAAAATAATTTTTTACTGTCGCAAATTTTAAATACGCCGAGGATTGCCTTTTCTATAGTGAATTTGTCAAAAAATAATTTTTTACTGTCGCAAATTTTAAATATACCGAGGATTGCCTTTTCTATAGTGAATTTTTCAAAAAATATTTTTAACTGTCGCAAATTTTAAATACGCCTTTGGTTGCCCTTTCTATAGCTAATTTGTAAAAAAATAATTTTTTATTGTCGCAAATTTTAAATACGCCGAGGATTGCCTTTTCTATTGTAAATTTTTCAAAAAATAATTTTTACTGTCGCAAGTTTTAACTATGCCGCGGATTGCATTTTCTATAGTGAATTTGTCAAAAAATAATTTTTTACAGTCGAAAATTTTAAACACGCCGAGTATTGCCTTTTCTATAGTAAATTTATCAAAAAATAATTTTTTACTGTCGCAAATTTTGAATACGCCGAGGAGTGCCTTTTCTATAGTGAATTCGTCAAAAAATAATTTTTTACTGTCGCAAATTTTAAATACGCCGAGGATTGCCTTTTCTATAGTGAATTTATCAAAAAATAATTTTTTACTGTCGCAAATTTTAAATATACCGAGGATTGCCTTTTCTATAGTGAATTTTTCAAAAAATATTTTTTACTGTCGCAAATTTTAAATACGCCTTTGGTTGCCCTTTCTATAGCTAATTTGTAAAAAAATAATTTTTTATTGTCGCAAATTTTAAATACGCCGAGGATTGCCTTTTCTATAGTAAATTTTTCAAAAAAAAAATATTTTACTGTCACAAATTTTAAATATACAGAGGATTGCCTTTTCTATAGTGAATTTGTCAAAAAATAGTTTTTTACTGTCGCAAATTTTAAATATAACGAGGATTTAATTTTCTATAGTGAATTTTTCAAAAAATTATTTTTTGCTGTCGCAAATTTTAAATACGCCGAGGATTGCCTTTTCTATTGTAAATTTTTCAAAAAATAATTTTTACTGTCGCAAGTTTTAACTACGCCGCGGATTGCATTTTCTATAGTGAATTTGTCAAAAAATAATTTTTTACAGTCGAAAATTTTAAACACGCCGAGTATTGCCTTTTCTATAGTAAATTTATCAAAAAATAATTTTTTACTGTCGCAAATTTTGAATACGCCGAGGAGTGCCTTTTCTATAGTGAATTCGTCAAAAAATAATTTTTTACTGTCGCAAATTTTAAATACGCCGAGGATTGCCTTTTCTATAGTGAATTTGTCAAAAAATAATTTTTTACTGTCGCAAATTTTAAATATACCGAGGATTGCCTTTTCTATAGTGAATTTTTCAAAAAATTATTTTTTACCGTCGCAAATTTTAAATACGCCGAGGATTGCCTTTTCTATAGTAAATTTTTCAAAAAATTATTTTTTACTGTCACAAATTTTAAATACGCCGAGGATTACCTTTTCTATGGTGAATTTTTCAAAAAATAATTTTTTACTGTCGAAAATATTAAATACCCCGAGGATTGCCTTTTCTATAGTGAATTTGTCAAAAAATAATTTTTTACTGTCGCAAATTTTAAATATACCGAGGATTGCCTTTTCTATAGTAAATTTCTCAAAAAATTATTTTTTACGGTCGCAAATTTTTAATACGTCGAGGATTGCCTTTTCTATATTGCATTTGTCAAAAAATAAATTTTTACAGTGGCAAATTTTAAATATACCGATGATTGCCTTTTCTATAGTGAATTTTTGAACAAAGTATTTCTTGCTGTCGCAAATTTTAAATACGCCGAAGATTGCCTTTTCTATAGTAAATTTTTCAAAAAATAATTTCTTACTGTCGCAAATTTTAAATCCGCCGAGGATTGCCTTTTCTATAGTAAATTTTTCAAAAAATTATTTTTTAGTGTCGCAAATTTTAAATACGACGAGGATTGCCTTTTCTATAGTGAATTTGTCAAAAAATAAATTTTTACAGTGGCAAATTTTAAATATACCCATGATTGCCTTTTATATAGTGAATTTTTCAAAAAATAATTTTTTGCTGTCGCAAATTTCAAATACGCCGAGGATTGCCTTTTCTATAGTAAATTTTTAAAACATAATTTTTTACTGTCGCAAATTTTAAATACGCCGAGAATTGCCTTTCCTATAGTGAATTTTTCAAAATAATATTTTTTACTGCCGCAAATTTTAAATACGCCGCGGATTGCCTTTTCTATAGTGAATTTGTCAAACAATAATTTTTTACTGTCGCAAATTTTAAATACGCCGGGGATTGCCTTTTCTATATTGAATTTTTCAAAAAATTATTTTGTGCTGTCGCAAATTTTAAATACGCCGAGGATTGCCTTTTCTATAGTAAATTTTTCAAAAAATAATTCTTACTGTCGCAAATTTTAAATATACCGAGTATTGCCTTTTCTATAGCGAATTTGTCAAAAAATAATTTTTTACTGTCGAAAATTTTAAGTACGCCGAGGATTGCCTTTTCTATAGTGAATTTGTCGAAACATAATTTTTTATTGTCGCAAATTTTAAACATACCGAGGATTGCCTTTTCTGTAGTGAATTTGTCAAATAATAATTTTTTACTGTCGCACATTTTAAATATACCGAGGATTTAATTTTCTATAGTGAATTTTTCAAAAAATTATTTTTTGCTGTCGCAAATTTTAAATACGCCGAGGATTGCCTTTTCTATAGTAAATTTTTTAAAAAATAATTTTTTATTGTCGCAAATTTTAAATACGCCGAGGATTGCCTTTTCTATAGTAAATTTTTCGAGCAAATAATTTTTTAATGTCGCAAATTTTAAATACGCCGAGGATTGCCTTTTCTATAGTGAATTTGTCAAAATAATATTTTTTACTGTCGCAAATTTTAAATACGCCGGGGATTGCATTTTATATAGTGAATTTGTCAAAAAATAATTTTTTACTGTAGAAAATTTTAAATATACCGAGGATTGCATTTTCTATAGTAAATTTTTCAAAAAATTATTTTTTACTGTCACAAATTTTAAATACGCCGAGGATTACCTTTTCTATGGTGAATTTGTCAAAAAATAATTTTTTACGGTCGCAAATTTTAAATACGCCGCGGATTGCCTTTTCTATAGTGAATTTGTCAAACAATAATTTTTTACTGTCGCAAATTTTAAATATGCCGGGGATTGCCTTTTCTATAGTGAATTTTTCAAAAAATTATTTTGTTCTGTCGCAAATTTTAAATACGCCGAGGATTGCCTTTTCTATAGTAAATTTTTCAAAAAATAATTTTTACTGTCGCAAATTTTAAATATACCGAGTATTGCCTTTTCTATAGCGAATTTGTCAAAAAATAATTTTTTACTGTCGAAAATTTTAAGTACGCCGAGGATTGCCTTTTCTATAGTGAATTTGTCAAAACATAATTTTTTACTGTCGCAAATTTTAAACATACCGAGGATTGCCTTTTCTATAGTGAATTTGTCAAAACATAATTTTTTACTGTCGCAAATTTTAAACATACCGAGGATTGCCTTTTCTGTAGTGAATTTGTCAAACAATAATTTTTTACTGTCGCACATTTTAAATATACCGAGGATTTAATTTTCTATAGTGAATTTTTCAAAAAATTATTTTTTGCGGTCGCAAATTTTAAATACGCCGAGGATTGCCTTTTCTATAGTAAATTTTTTAAAAAATAATTTTTTATTGTCGCAAATTTTAAATACGCCGAGGATTGCCTTTTCTATAGTAAATTTTTCAAACAAATAATTTTTTAATGTCGCAAATTTTAAATACGCCGAGGATTGCCTTTTCTATAGTGAATTTGTCAAAATAATATTTTTTACTGTCGCAAATTTTAAATACGCCGGGGATTGCATTTTCTATAGTGAATTTGTCAAAAAATAATTTTTTACTGTAGAAAATTTTAAATATACCGAGGATTGCCTTTTCTATAGTAAATTTTTCAAAAAATTATTTTTTACTGTCACAAATTTTAAATACGCCGAGGATTACCTTTTCTATGGTGAATTTTTCAAAAAATAATTTTTTACTGTCGAAAATATTAAATACCCCGAGGATTGCCTTTTCTATAGTGAATTTGTCAAAAAATAATTTTTATCTGTCGCAAATTTTAAATATACCGAGGATTGCCTTTTCTATAGTAAATTTCTCAAAAAATTATTTTTTACGGTCGCAAATTTTTAATACGCCGAGGATTGCCTTTTCTATATTGCATTTGTCAAAAAATAAATTTTTACAGTGGCAAATTTTAAATATACCGATGATAGCCTTTTCTATAGTGAATTTTTGAACAAAGTATTTCTTGCTGTCGCAAATTTTAAATACGCCGAGGATTGCCTTTTCTATAGTAAATTTTTCAAAAAATAATTTCTTACTGTCGCAAATTTTAAATCCGCCGAGGATTGCCTTTTCTATAGTAAATTTTTCAAAAAATTATTTTTTAGTGTCGCAAATTTTAAATACGACGAGGATTGCCTTTTCTATAGTGAATTTGTCAAAAAATAAATTTTTACAGTGGCAAATTTTAAATATACCGATGATTGCCTTTTATATAGTGAATTTTTCAAAAAATAATTTTTTGGTGTCGCAAATTTCAAATACGCCGAGGATTGCCTTTTCTATAGTAAATTTTTCAAAACATAATTTTTTACTGTCGCAAATTTTAAATACGCCGAGAATTGCCTTTTCTATAGTGAATTTTTCAAAATAATATTTTTTACTGTCGCAAATTTTAAATACGCCGCGGATTGCCTTTTCTATAGTGAATTTGTCAAACAATAATTTTTTACTGTCGGAAATTTTAAATACGCCGGGGATTGCCTTTTCTATAGTGAATTTTTCAAAAAATAATTTTTACTGTCGCAAATTTTAAATATACCGAGTATTGCCTTTTCTATAGCGAATTTGTCAAAAAATAATTTTTTACTGTCGAAAATTTTAAGTACGCCGAGGATTGCCTTTTCTATAGTGAATTTGTCAAAACATAATTTTTTACTGTCGCAAATTTTAAACATACCGAGGATTGCCTTTTCTATAGTGAATTTGTCAAAACATAATTTTTTACTGTCGCAAATTTTAAACATACCGAGGATTGCCTTTTCTGTAGTGAATTTGTCAAACAATAATTTTTTACTGTCGCACATTTTAAATATACCGAGGATTTAATTTTCTATAGTGAATTTTTCAAAAAATTATTTTTTGCGGTCGCAAATTTTAAATACGCCGAGGATTGCCTTTTCTATAGTAAATTTTTTAAAAAATAATTTTTTATTGTCGCAAATTTTAAATACGCCGAGGATTGCCTTTTCTATAGTAAATTTTTCAAACAAATAATTTTTTAATGTCGCAAATTTTAAATACGCCGAGGATTGCCTTTTCTATAGTGAATTTGTCAAAATAATATTTTTTACTGTCGCAAATTTTAAATACGCCGGGGATTGCATTTTCTATAGTGAATTTGTCAAAAAATAATTTTTTACTGTAGAAAATTTTAAATATACCGAGGATTGCCTTTTCTATAGTAAATTTTTCAAAAAATTATTTTTTACTGTCACAAATTTTAAATACGCCGAGGATTACCTTTTCTATGGTGAATTTTTCAAAAAATAATTTTTTACTGTCGAAAATATTAAATACCCCGAGGATTGCCTTTTCTATAGTGAATTTGTCAAAAAATAATTTTTATCTGTCGCAAATTTTAAATATACCGAGGATTGCCTTTTCTATAGTAAATTTCTCAAAAAATTATTTTTTACGGTCGCAAATTTTTAATACGCCGAGGGATTGCCTTTTCTATATTGCATTTGTCAAAAAATAAATTTTTACAGTGGCAAATTTTAAATATACCGATGATAGCCTTTTCTATAGTGAATTTTTGAACAAAGTATTTCTTGCTGTCGCAAATTTTAAATACGCCGAGGATTGCCTTTTCTATAGTAAATTTTTCAAAAAATAATTTCTTACTGTCGCAAATTTTAAATCCGCCGAGGATTGCCTTTTCTATAGTAAATTTTTCAAAAAATTATTTTTTAGTGTCGCAAATTTTAAATACGACGAGGATTGCCTTTTCTATAGTGAATTTGTCAAAAAATAAATTTTTACAGTGGCAAATTTTAAATATACCGATGATTGCCTTTTATATAGTGAATTTTTCAAAAATAATTTTTTGCTGTCGCAAATTTCAAATACGCCGAGGATTGCCTTTTCTATAGTAAATTTTTCAAAACATAATTTTTTACTGTCGCAAATTTTAAATACGCCGAGAATTGCCTTTTCTATAGTGAATTTTTCAAAATAATATTTTTTACTGTCGCAAATTTTAAATACGCCGCGGATTGCCTTTTCTATAGTGAATTTGTCAAACAATAATTTTTTACTGTCGGAAATTTTAAATACGCCGGGGATTGCCTTTTCTATAGTGAATTTTTCAAAAAATTATTTTGTGCTGTCGCAAATTTTAAATACGCCGAGGATTGCCTTTTCTATAGTAAATTTTTCAAAAAATAATTTTTACTGTCGCAAATTTTAAATATACCGAGTATTGCCTTTTCTATAGCGAATTTGTCAAAAAATAATTTTTTACTGTCGAAAATTTTAAGTACGCCGAGGATTGCCTTTTCTATAGTGAATTTGTCAAAACATAATTTTTTACTGTCGCAAATTTTAAACATACCGAGGATTGCCTTTTCTGTAGTGAATTTGTCAAACAATAATTTTTTTACTGTCGCACATTTTAAATATACCGAGGATTTAATTTTCTATAGTGAATTTTTCAAAAAATTATTTTTTGCTGTCGCAAATTTTAAATACGCCGAGGATTGCCTTTTCTATAGTAAATTTTTAAAAAATAATTTTTTATTGTCGCAAATTTTAAATACGCCGAGCATTGCCTTTTCTATAGTAAATTTTTCAAACAAATAATTTTTTAATGTCGCAAATTTTAAATACGCCGAGGATTGCCTTTTCTATAGTGAATTTGTCAAAATAATATTTTTTACTGTCGCAAATTTTAAATACGCTGGGGATTGCATTTTCTATAGTGAATTTGTCAAAAAATAATTTTTTACTGTAGAAAATTTTAAATATACCGAGGATTGCATTTTCTATAGTAAATTTTTCAAAAAATTATTTTTTACTGTCACAAATTTTAAATACGCCGAGGATTACCTTTTCTATGGTGAATTTGTCAAAAAATAATTTTTTACGATCGCAAATTTTAAATACGCCGATAATTGCCTTTTCTATAGTGGATTTGTCAAAAAATATTTTTTTACTGTCGCAAATTTTAAATATACCTAAGATTTAATTCCCTATAGTAAATTTTCAAAAAATAATTTTTTACTGTCGCAAATTTCAAATACGCCGAGGATTGCCTCCTCTATAGCGAATTTGTCAAAATAATATTTTTTACTGTCGCAAATTTTAAATACGCCGCGGATTGCCTTTTCTATAGTGAATTTGTCAAACAATAATTTTTTACTGTCGCAAATTTTAAATACGCCGGGGATTGCCTTTTTTATAGTGAATTTTTCAAAAAATTATTTTGTGCTGTCGCAAATTTTAAATACGCCGAGGATTGCCTTTTCTATAGTAAATTTTTCAAAAAATAATTTTTACTGTCGCAAATTTTAAATATACCGAGTATTGCCTTTTCTATAGCGAATTTGTCAAAAAATAATTTTTTACTGTCGAAAATTTTAAGTACGCCGAGGATTGCCTTTTCTATAGTGAATTTGTCAAAACATAATTTTTTACTGTCGCAAATTTTAAACATACTGAGGATTGCCTTTTCTGTAGTGAATTTGTCAAACAATAATTTTTTACTGTCGCACATTTTAAATATACCGAGGATTTGATTTTCTATAGTGAATTTTTCAAAAAATTATTTTTTGCTGTCGCAAATTTTAAATACGCCGAGGATTGCCTTTTCTATAGTAAATTTTTTAAAAAATAATTTTTTATTGTCGCAAATTTTAAATACGCCGAGGATTGCCTTTTCTATAGTGAATTTGTCAAAATAATATTTTTTACTGTCGCAAATTTTAAATACGCCGGGGATTGCATTTTCTATAGTGAATTTGTCAAAAAAATAATTTTTTACTGTAGAAAATTTTAAATATACCGAGGATTGCATTTTCTACAGTAAATTTTTCAAAAAATTATTTTTTACTGTCACAAATTTTAAATACGCCGAGGATTACCTTTTCTATGGTGAATTTGTCAAAAAATAATTTTTTACGGTCGCAAATTTTAAATACGCCGAGGATTGCCTTTTCTATAGTGAATTTGTCAAAAAATAATTTTTTACTGCCGCAAATTTTAAATATACCGAGGATTGCCTTTTCTATAGTGAATTTTTCAAAAAATGATTTTTTACTGTCGCAAATTTTAAATACGCCTTTGGTTGCCCTTTCTATAGTTAATATGTAAAAAAATAATTTTTTATTGTCGCAAATTTTAAATACGCCGCGGATTGCCTTTTCTATAGTAAATTTTTCAAACAAATAATTTTTTAATGTCGCAAATTTTAAATACGCCGAGGATTGCCTTTTCTATAGTGAATTTGTCAAAATAATATTTTTTACTGTCGCAAATTTTAAATACGCCGGGGATTGCATTTTCTATAGTGAATTTGTCAAAAAATAATTTTTTACTGTAGAAAATTTTAAATATACCGAGGATTGCCTTTTCTATAGTAAATTTTTCAAAAAATTATTTTTTACTGTCACAAATTTTAAATACGCCGAGGATTACCTTTTCTATGGTGAATTTTTCAAAAAATAATTTTTTACTGTCGAAAATATTAAATACCCCGAGGATTGCCTTTTCTATAGTGAATTTGTCAAAAAATAATTTTTTACTGTCGCAAATTTTAAATATACCGAGGATTGCCTTTTCTATCGTAAATTTCTCAAAAAATTATTTTTTACGGTCGCAAATTTTTAATACGCCGAGGATTGCCTTTTCTATATTGCATTTGTCAAAAAATAAATTTTTACAGTGGCAAATTTTAAATATACCGATGATAGCTTTTTCTATAGTGAATTTTTGAACAAAGTATTTCTTGCTGTCGCAAATTTTAAATACGCCGAGGATTGCCTTTTCTATAGTAAATTTTTCAAAAAATAATTTCTTACTGTCGCAAATTTTAAATCCGCCGAGGATTGCCTTTTCTATAGTAAATTTTTCAAAAAATTATTTTTTAGTGTCGCAAATTTTAAATACGACGAGGATTGCCTTTTCTATAGTGAATTTGTCAAAAAATAAATTTTTACAGTGGCAAATTTTAAATATACCGATGATTGCCTTTTATATAGTGAATTTTTCAAAAAATAATTTTTTGCTGTCGCAAATTTCAAATACGCCGAGGATTGCCTTTTCTATAGTAAATTTTTCAAAACATAATTTTTTACTGTCGCAAATTTTAAATACGCCGAGAATTGCCTTTTCTATAGTGAATTTTTCAAAATAATATTTTTTACTGTCGCAAATTTTAAATACGCCGCGGATTGCCTTTTCTATAGTGAATTTGTCAAACAATAATTTTTTACTGTCGCAAATTTTAAATACGCCGGGGATTGCCTTTTCTATAGTGAATTTTTCAAAAATTTATTTTGTGCTGTCGCAAATTTTAAATACGCCGAGGATTGCCTTTTCTATAGCAAATTTTTCAAAAAATAATTTTTACTGTCGCAAATTTTAAATATACCGAGTATTGCCTTTTCTATAGCGAATTTTTCAAAAAATAATTTTTTACTGTCGAAAATATTAAATACCCCGAGGATTGCCTTTTCTATAGTGAATTTGTCAAAACGTAATTTTTTACTGTCGCAAATTTTAAACATACCGAGGATTGCCTTTTCTGTAGTGAATTTGTCAAACAATAATTTTTTACTGTCGCACATTTTAAATATACCGAGGATTTAATTTTCTATAGTGAATTTTTCAAAAAATTATTTTTTGCTGTCGCAAATTTTAAATACGCCGAGGATTGCCTTTTCTATAGTAAATTTTTTAAAAAATAATTTTTTATTGTCGCAAATTTTAAATACGCCGAGGATTGCCTTTTCTATAGTAAATTTTTCAAACAAATAATTTTTTAATGTCGCAAATTTTAAATACGCCGAGGATTGCCTTTTCTATAGTGAATTTGTCAAAATAATATTTTTTACTGTCGCAAATTTTAAATACGCTGGGGATTGCATTTTCTATAGTGAATTTGTCAAAAAATAATTTTTTACTGTAGAAAATTTTAAATATACCGAGGATTGCATTTTCTATAGTAAATTTTTCAAAAAATTATTTTTTACTGTCACAAATTTTAAATACGCCGAGGATTACCTTTTCTATAGTGAATTTGTCAAAAAATAATTTTTTACGGTCGCAAATTTTAAATACGCCGATAATTGCCTTTTCTATAGTGGATTTGTCAAAAAATATTTTTTTACTGTCGCAAATTTTAAATATACCTAGGATTTAATTCTCTATAGTAAATTTTCAAAAAATAATTTTTTACTGTCGCAAATTTCAAATACGCCGAGGATTGCCTTCTCTATAGCGAATTTGTCAAAATAATATTTTTTACTGTCGCAAATTTTAAATACGCCGCGGATTGCCTTTTCTATAGTGAATTTGTCAAACAATAATTTTTTACTGTCGCAAATTTTAAATACGCCGGGGATTGCCTTTTCTATAGTGAATTTTTCAAAAAATTATTTTGTGCTGTCGCAAATTTTAAATACGCCGAGGATTGCCTTTTCTATAGTAAATTTTTCAAAAAATAATTTTTACTGTCGCAAATTTTAAATATACCGAGTATTGCCTTTTCTATAGCGAATTTGTCAAAAAATAATTTTTTACTGTCGAAAATTTTAAGTACGCCGAGGATTGCCTTTTCTATAGTGAATTTGTCAAAACATAATTTTTTACTGTCGCAAATTTTAAACATACCGAGGATTGCCTTTTCTGTAGTGAATTTGTCAAACAATAATTTTTTACTGTCGCACATTTTAAATATACCGAGGATTTAATTTTCTATAGTGAATTTTTCAAAAAATTATTTTTTGCTGTCGCAAATTTTAAATACGCCGAGGATTGCCTTTTCTATAGTAAATTTTTTAAAAAATAATTTTTTATTGTCGCAAATTTTAAATACGCCGAGGATTGCCTTTTCTATGGTGAATTTGTCAAAAATAATTTTTTACGGTCGCAAATTTTAAATACGCCGATAATTGCCTTTTCTATAGTGGATTTGTCAAAAAATATTTTTTTACTGTCGCAAATTTTAAATACGCCGATAATTGCCTTTTCTATAGTGGATTTGTCAAAAAATATTTTTTTACTGTCGCAAATTTTAAATATACCGAGGATTGCATTTTCTATAGTAAATTTTTCAAAAAATTATTTTTTACTGTCACAAATTTTAAATACGCCGAGGATTACCTTTTCTATGGTGAATTTGTCAAAAAATAATTTTTTACGGTCTCAAATTTTAAATACGCCGATAATTGCCTTTTCTATAGTGGATTTGTCAAAAAATATTTTTTTACTGTCGCAAATTTTAAATATACCTAGGATTTAATTCTCTATAGTAAATTTTTCAAAAAATTATTTTTTACTGTCACAAATTTTAAATACGCCGAGGATTACCTTTTCTATGGTGAATTTGTCAAAAAATAATTTTTTACGGTCGCAAATTTTAAATACGCCGAGGATTGCCTTTTCTATAGTGAATTTGTCAAAAAATAATTTTTTACTGTCGCAAATTTTAAATATACCGAGGATTGCCTTTTCTATAGTGAATTTTTCAAAAAATGATTTTTTACTGTCGCAAATTTTAAATACGCCTTTGGTTGCCCTTTCTATAGTTAATATGTAAAAAAATAATTTTTTATTGTCGCAAATTTTAAATACGCCGAGGATTGCCTTTTCTATAGTAAATTTTTCAAACAAATAATTTTTTAATGTCGCAAATTTTAAATACGCCGAGGATTGCCTTTTCTATAGTGAATTTGTCAAAATAATATTTTTTACTGTCGCAAATTTTAAATACGCCGGGGATTGCCTTTTCTATAGTGAATTTGTCAAAAAATAATTTTTTACTGTCGCAAATTTTTAAATATACCGAGGATTGCCTTTTCTATAGTAAATTTCTCAAAAAATTATTTTTTACGGTCGCAAATTTTTAATACGCCGAGGATTGCCTTTTCTATATTGCATTTGTCAAAAAATAAATTTTTACAGTGGCAAATTTTAAATATACCGATGATAGCCTTTTCTATACTGAATTTTTGAACAAAGTATTTCTTGCTGTCGCAAATTTTAAATACGCCGAGGATTGCCTTTTCTATAGTAAATTTTTCAAAAAATAATTTCTTACTGTCGCAAATTTTAAATCCGCCGAGGATTGCCTTTTCTATAGTAAATTTTTCAAAAAATTATTTTTTAGTGTCGCAAATTTTAAATACGACGAGGATTGCCTTTTCTATAGTGAATTTGTCAAAAAATAAATTTTTACAGTGGCAAATTTTAAATATACCGATGATTGCCTTTTATATAGTGAATTTTTCAAAAAATAATTTTTTGCTGTCGCAAATTTCAAATAAGCCGAGGATTGCCTTTTCTATAGTGAATTTGTCAAAACATAATTTTTTACTGTCGCAAATTTTAAACATACCGAGGATTGCCTTTTCTGTAGTGAATTTGTCAAACAACAATTTTTTACTGTCGCACATTTTAAATATACCGAGGATTTGATTTTCTATAGTGAATTTTCCAAAAAATTATTTTTTGCTGTCGCAAATTTTAAATACGCCGAGGATTGCCTTTTCTATAGTAAATTTTTTAAAAATAATTTTTTATTGTCGCAAATTTTAAATACGCCGAGGATTGCCTTTTCTATAGTGAATTTGTCAAAATAATATTTTTTACTGTCGCAAATTTTAAATACGCCGGGGATTGCATTTTCTATAGTGAATTTGTCAAAAAATAATTTTTTACTGTAGAAAATTTTAAATATACCGAGGATTGCATTTTCTATAGTAAATTTTTCAAAAAATTATTTTTTACTGTCACAAATTTTAAATACGCCGAGGATTACCTTTTCTATGGTGAATTTGTCAAAAAATAATTTTTTACGGTCGCAAATTTTAAATACGCCGAGGATTGCCTTTTCTATAGTGAATTTGTCAAAAAATAATTTTTTACTGTCGCAAATTTTAAATATACCGAGGATTGCCTTTTCTATAGTGAATTTTTCAAAAAATGATTTTTTACTGTCGCAAATTTTAAATACGCCTTTGGTTGCCCTTTCTATAGTTAATATGTAAAAAAATAATTTTTTATTGTCGCAAATTTTAAATACGCCGAGGATTGCCTTTTCTATAGTAAATTTTTCAAACAAATAATTTTTTAATGTCGCAAATTTTAAATACGCCGAGGATTGCCTTTTCTATAGTGAATTTGTCAAAATAATATTTTTTACTGTCGCAAATTTTAAATACGCCGGGGATTGCATTTTCTATAGTGAATTTGTCAAAAAATAATTTTTTACTGTAGAAAATTTTAAATATACCGAGGATTGCCTTTTCTATAGTAAATTTTTCAAAAAATTATTTTTTACTGTCACAAATTTTAAATACGCCGAGGATTACCTTTTCTATGGTGAATTTTTCAAAAAATAATTTTTTACTGTCGAAAATATTAAATACCCCGAGGATTGCCTTTTCTATAGTGAATTTGTCAAAAAATAATTTTTTACTGTCGCAAATTTTAAATATACCGAGGATTGCCTTTTCTATAGTAAATTTCTCAAAAAATTATTTTTTACGGTCGCAAATTTTTAATACGCCGAGGATTGCCTTTTCTATATTGCATTTGTCAAAAAATAAATTTTTACAGTGGCAAATTTTAAATATACCGATGATAGCTTTTTCTATAGTGAATTTTTGAACAAAGTATTTCTTGCTGTCGCAAATTTTAAATACGCCGAGGATTGCCTTTTCTATAGTAAATTTTTCAAAAAATAATTTCTTACTGTCGCAAATTTTAAATCCGCCGAGGATTGCCTTTTCTATAGTAAATTTTTCAAAAAATTATTTTTTAGTGTCGCAAATTTTAAATACGACGAGGATTGCCTTTTCTATAGTGAATTTTTCAAAAAATAAATTTTTACAGTGGCAAATTTTAAATATACCGATGATTGCCTTTTATATAGTGAATTTTTCAAAAAATAATTTTTTGCTGTCGCAAATTTCAAATAAGCCGAGGATTGCCTTTTCTATAGTAAATTTTTCAAAACATAATTTTTTACTGTCGCAAATTTTAAATACGCCGTGAATTGCCTTTTCTATAGTGAATTTTTCAAAATAATATTTTTTACTGTCGCAAATTTTAAATACGCCGCGGATTGCCTTTTCTATAGTGAATTTGTCAAACAATAATTTTTTACTGTCGCAAATTTTAAATACGCCGGGGTTTGCCTTTTCTATAGTGAATTTTTCAAAAAATTATTTTGTGCTGACTCGCAAATTTTAAATACGCCGAGGATTGCCTTTTCTATAGTAAATTTTTCAAAAAATAATTTTTACTGTCGCAAATTTTAAATATACCGAGTATTGCCTTTTCTATAGCGAATTTGTCAAAAAATAATTTTTTACTGTCCAAGATTTTAAGTACGCCGAGGATTGCCTTTTCTATAGTGAATTTGTCAAAACATAATTTTTTACTGTCGCAAATTTTAAACATACCGAGGATTGCCTTTTCTGTAGTGAATTTGTCAAACAATAGGATTTAATTTTCTATAGTGAATTTTTCAAAAAATTATTTTTTGCTGTCGCAAATTTTAAATACGCCGAGGATTGCCTTTTCTATAGTAAATTTTTTAAAAAATAATTTTTTATTGTCGCAAATTTTAAATACGCCGAGGATTGCCTTTTCTATAGTAAATTTTTCAAACAAATAATTTTTTAATGTCGCAAATTTTAAAAACGCCGAGGATTGCCTTTTCTATAGTGAATTTGTCAAAATAATATTTTTTACTGTCGCAAATTTTAAATACGCTGGGGATTGCATTTTCTATAGTGAATTTGTCAAAAAATAATTTTTTACTGTAGAAAATTTTAAATATACCGAGGATTGCATTTTCTATAGTAAATTTTTCAAAAAATTATTTTTTACTGTCACAAATTTTAAATACGCCGAGGATTACCTTTTCTATGGTGAATTTGTCAAAAAATAATTTTTTACGGTCGCAAATTTTAAATACGCCGATAATTGCCTTTTCTATAGTGGATTTGTCAAAAAATATTTTTTTACTGTCGCAAATTTTAAATATACCTAGGATTTAATTCTCTATAGTAAATTTTCAAAAAATAATTTTTTACTGTCGCAAATTTCAAATACGCCGAGGATTGCCTTCTCTATAGCGAATTTGTCAAAATAATATTTTTTACTGTCGCAAATTTTAAATACGCCGCGGATTGCCTTTTCTATAGTGAATTTGTCAAACAATAATTTTTTACTGTCGCAAATTTTAAATACGCCGGGGATTGCCTTTTCTATAGTGAATTTTTCAAAAAATTATTTTGTGCTGTCGCAAATTTTAAATACGCCGAGGATTGCCTTTTCTATAGTAAATTTTTCAAAAAATAATTTTTACTGTCGCAAATTTTAAATATACCGAGTATTGCCTTTTCTATAGCGAATTTGTCAAAAAATAATTTTTTACTGTCGAAAATTTTAAGTACGCCGAGGATTGCCTTTTCTATAGTGAATTTGTCAAAACATAATTTTTTACTGTCGCAAATTTTAAACATACCGAGGATTGCCTTTTCTGTAGTGAATTTGTCAAACAATAATTTTTTACTGTCGCACATTTTAAATATACCGAGGATTTAATTTTCTATAGTGAATTTTTCAAAAAATTATTTTTTGCTGTCGCAAATTTTAAATACGCCGAGGATTGCCTTTTCTATAGTAAATTTTTTAAAAAATAATTTTTTATTGTCGCAAATTTTAAATACGCCGAGGATTGCCTTTTCTATGGTGAATTTGTCAAAAAATAATTTTTTACGGTCGCAAATTTTAAATACGCCGATAATTGCCTTTTCTATAGTGGATTTGTCAAAAAATATTTTTTTACTGTCGCAAATTTTAAATACGCCGATAATTGCCTTTTCTATAGTGGATTTGTCAAAAAATATTTTTTTACTGTCGCAAATTTTAAATATACCGAGCATTGTATTTTCTATAGTAAATTTTTCAAAAAATTATTTTTTACTGTCACAAATTTTAAATACGCCGAGGATTAACTTTTCTATGGTGAATTTGTCAAAAAATAATTTTTTACGGTCGCAAATTTTAAATACGCCGATAATTGCCTTTTCTATAGTGGATTTGTCAAAAAATATTTTTTTACTGTCGCAAATTTTAAATATACCTAGGATTTAATTCTCTATAGTAAATTTTTCAAAAAATTATTTTTTACTGTCACAAATTTTAAATACGCCGAGGATTACCTTTTCTATGGTGAATTTGTCAAAAAAGAATTTTTTACGGTCGCAAATTTTAAATACGCCGAGGATTGCCTTTTCTATAGTGAATTTGTCAAAAAATAATTTTTTACTGTCGCAAATTTGAAATATACCGAGATTGCCTTTTCTATAGTGAATTTTTCAAAAAATGATTTTTTACTGTCGCAAATTTTAAATACGCCTTTGGTTGCCCTTTCTATAGTTAATATGTAAAAAAATAATTTTTTATTGTCGCAAATTTTAAATACGCCGAGGATTGCCTTTTCTATAGTAAATTTTTCAAACAAATAATTTTTTAATGTCGCAAATTTTAAATACGCCGAGGATTGCCTTTTCTATAGTGAATTTGTCAAAATAATATTTTTTACTGTCGCAAATTTTAAATACGCCGGGGATTGCATTTTCTATAGTGAATTTGTCAAAAAATAATTTTTTACTGTAGAAAATTTTAAATATACCGAGGATTGCCTTTTCTATAGTAAATTTTTCAAAAAATTATTTTTTACTGTCACAAATTTTAAATACGCCGAGGATTACCTTTTCTATGGTGAATTTTTCAAAAAATAATTTTTTACTGTCGAAAATATTAAATACCCCGAGGATTGCCTTTTCTATAGTGAATTTGTCAAAAAATAATTTTTTACTGTCGCAAATTTTAAATATACCGAGGATTGCCTTTTCTATAGTAAATTTCTCAAAAAATTATTTTTTACGGTCGCAAATTTTTAATACGCCGAGGATTGCCTTTTCTATATTGCATTTGTCAAAAAATAAATTTTTACAGTGGCAAATTTTAAATATACCGATGATAGCCTTTTCTATAGTGAATTTTTGAACAAAGTATTTCTTGCTGTGGCAAATTTTAAATACGCCGAGGATTGCCTTTTCTATAGTAAATTTTTCAAAAAATAATTTCTTACTGTCGCAAATTTTAAATCCGCCGAGGATTGCCTTTTCTATAGTAAATTTTTCAAAAAATTATTTTTTAGTGTCGCAAATTTTAAATACGACGAGGATTGCCTTTTCTATAGTGAATTTGTCAAAAAATAAATTTTTACAGTGGCAAATTTTAAATATACCGATGATTGCCTTTTATATAGTGAATTTTTCAAAAAATAATTTTTTGCTGTCGCAAATTTCAAATAAGCCGAGGATTGCCTTTTCTATAGTAAATTTTTCAAAACATAATTTTTTACTGTCGCAAATTTTAAATACGCCGAGAATTGCCTTTTCTATAGTGAATTTTTCAAAATAATATTTTTTACTGTCGCAAATTTTAAATACGCCGCGGTTTGCCTTTTCTATAGTGAATTTGTCAAACAATAATTTTTTACTGTCGCAAATTTTAAATACGCCGGGGATTGCCTTTTCTATAGTGAATTTTTCAAAAAATTATTTTGTGCTGTCGCAAATTTTAAATACGCCGAGGATTGCCTTTTCTATAGTAAATTTTTCAAAAAATAATTTTTACTGTCGCAAATTTTAAATATACCGAGTATTGCCTTTTCTATAGCGAATTTGTCAAAAAATAATTTTTTACTGTCGAAAATTTTAAGTACGCCGAGGATTGCCTTTTCTATAGTGAATTTGTCAAAACATAATTTTTTACTGTCGCAAATTTTAAACATACCGAGGATTGCCTTTTCTGTAGTGAATTTGTCAAACAATAATTTTTTACTGTCGCACATTTTAAATATACCGAGGATTTAATTTTCTATAGTGAATTTTTCAAAAAATTATTTTTTGCTGTCGCAAATTTTAAATACGTCGAGGATTGCCTTTTCTATAGTAAATTTTTTAAAAAATAATTTTTTATTGTCGCAAATTTTAAATACGCCGAGGATTGCCTTTTCTATAGTAAATTTTTCAAACAAATAATTTTTTAATGTCGCAAATTTTAAATACGCCGAGGATTGCCTTTTCTATAGTGAATTTGTCAAAATAATCTTTTTTACTGTCGCAAATTTTAAATACGCTGGGGATTGCATTTTCTATAGTGAATTCGTCAGAAAATAATTTTTTACTGTAGAAAATTTTAAATATACCGAGGATTGCATTTTCTATAGTAAATTTTTCAAAAAATTTTTTTTTACTGTCACAAATTTTAAATACGCCGAGGATTACCTTTTCTATGGTGAATTTGTCAAAAAATAATTTTTTACGGTCGCAAATTTTAAATACGCCGATAATTGCCTTTTTATAGTGGATTTGTCAAAAAATATTTTTTTACTGTCGCAAATTTTAAATATACCTAGGATTTAATTCTCTATTGTAAATTTTCAAAAAATAATTTTTTACTGTCGCAAATTTCAAATACGCCGAGGATTGCCTTCTCTATAGCGAATTTGTCAAAATAATATTTTTTACTGTCGCAAATTTTAAATACGCCGCGGATTGCCTTTTCTATAGTGAATTTGTCAAACAATAATTTTTTACTGTCGCAAATTTTAAATACGCCGGGGATTGCCTTTTCTATAGTGAATTTTTCAAAAATTATTTTGTGCTGTCGCAAATTTTAAATACGCCGAGGATTGCCTTTTCTATAGTAAATTTTTCAAAAAATAATTTTTACTGTCGCAAATTTTAAATATACCGAGTATTGCCTTTTCTATAGCGAATTTGTCAAAAAATAATTTTTTACTGTCGAAAATTTTAAGTACGCCGAGGATTGCCTTTTCTATAGTGAATTTGTCAAAACATAATTTTTT
Organism: Dioctria rufipes; assembly: GCA_963924295.1. NCBI lineage: Eukaryota > Metazoa > Arthropoda > Insecta > Diptera > Asilidae > Dioctria > Dioctria rufipes. The sequence goes on along the minus strand of CAWUPM010001137.1, from coordinate 34,858 downwards.
ACTGTCGCAAATTTTAAACATACCGAGGATTGCCTTTTCTGTAGTGAATTTGTCAAACAATAATTTTTTACTGTCGCACATTTTAAATATACCGAGGATTTAATTTTCTATAGTGAATTTTTCAAAAAATTATTTTTTGCTGTCGCAAATTTTATATACGCCGAGGATTGCCTTTTCTATAGTAAATTTTTTTAAAAATAATTTTTTATTGTCGCAAATTTTAAATACGCCGAGGATTGCCTTTTCTATAGTGAATTTGTCAAAATAATATTTTTTACTGTCGCAAATTTTAAATACGCCGGGGATTGCATTTTCTATAGTGAATTTGTCAAAAAATAATTTTTTACTGTAGAAAATTTTAAATATACCGAGAATTGCATTTTCTATAGTAAATTTTTCAAAAAATTATTTTTTACTGTCACAAATTTTAAATACGCCGAGGATTACCTTTTCTATGGTGAATTTGTCAAAAAATAATTTTTTACGGTCGCAAATTTTAAATACGCCGAGGATTGCCTTTTCTATAGTGAATTTGTCAAAAAATAATTTTTTACTGTCGCAAATTTTAAATATACCGAGGATTGCCTTTTCTATAGTGAATTTGTCAAAAAATAATTTTTTACTGTCGCAAATTTTAAATATACCGAGGATTGCCTTTTCTATAGTAAATTTCTCAAAAAATTATTTTTTACGGTCGCAAATTTTTAATACGCCGAGGATTGCCTTTTCTATATTGCATTTGTCAAAAAATAAATTTTTACAGTGGCAAATTTTAAATATACCGATGATAGCCTTTTCTATAGTGAATTTTTGAACAAAGTATTTCTTGCTGTCGCAAATTTTAAATACGCCGAGGATTGCCTTTTCTATAGTAAATTTTTCAAAAAATAATTTCTTACTGTCGCAAATTTTAAATCCGCCGAGGATTGCCTTTTCTATAGTAAATTTTTCAAAAAATTATTTTTTAGTGTCGCAAATTTTAAATACGACGAGGATTGCCTTTTCTATAGTGAATTTGTCAAAAAATAAATTTTTACAGTGGCAAATTTTAAATATACCGATGATTGCCTTTTATATAGTGAATTTTTCAAAAAATAATTTTTTGCTGTCGCAAATTTCAAATAAGCCGAGGATTGCCTTTTCTATAGTAAATTTTTCAAAACATAATTTTTTACTGTCGCAAATTTTAAATACGCCGAGAATTGCCTTTTCTATAGTGAATTTGTCAAACAATAATTTTTTACTGTCGCAAATTTTAAATACGCCGGGGATTGCCTTTTCTATAGTGAATTTTTCAAAAAATTATTTTGTGCTGTCGCAAATTTTAAATACGCCGAGGATTGCCTTTTCTATAGTAAATTTTTCAAAAAATAATTTTTACTGTCGCAAATTTTAAATATACCGAGTATTGCCTTTTCTATAGCGAATTTGTCACAAAATAATTTTTTACTGTCGAAAATTTTAAGTACGCCGAGGATTGCCTTTTCTATAGTGAATTTGTCAAAACATAATTTTTTACTGTCGCAAATTTTAAACATACCGAGGATTGCCTTTTCTGTAGTGAATTTGTCAAACAATAATTTTTTACTGTCGCACATTTTAAATATACCGAGGATTTAATTTTCTATAGTGAATTTTTCAAAAAATTATTTTTTGCTGTCGCAAATTTTAAATACGCCGAGGATTGCCTTTTCTATAGTAAATTTTTTAAAAAATAATTTTTTATTGTCGCAAATTTTAAATACGCCGAGGATTGCCTTTTCTATAGTAAATTTTTCAAACAAATAATTTTTTAATGTCGCAAATTTTAAATACGCCGAGGATTGCCTTTTCTATAGTGAATTTGTCAAAATAATATTTTTTACTGTCGCAAATTTTAAATACGCTGGGGATTGCATTTTCTATAGTGAATTTGTCAAAAAATAATTTTTTACTGTAGAAAATTTTAAATATACCGAGGATTGCATTTTCTATAGTAAATTTTTCAAAAAATTATTTTTTACTGTCACAAATTTTAAATACGCCGAGGATTACCTTTTCTATGGTGAATTTGTCAAAAAATAATTTTTTACGGTCGCAAATTTTAAATACGCCGATAATTGCCTTTTTATAGTGGATTTGTCAAAAAATATTTTTTTACTGTCGCAAATTTTAAATATACCTAGGATTTAATTCTCTATAGTAAATTTTCAAAAAATAATTTTTTACTGTCGCAAATTTCAAATACGCCGAGGATTGCCTTCTCTATAGCGAATTTGTCAAAATAATATTTTTTACTGTCGCAAATTTTAAATACGCCGCGGATTGCCTTTTCTATAGTGAATTTGTCAAACAATAATTTTTTACTGTCGCAAATTTTAAATACGCCGGGGATTGCCTTTTCTATAGTGAATTTTTCAAAAAATTATTTTGTGCTGTCGCAAATTTTAAATACGCCGAGGATTGCCTTTTCTATAGTAAATTTTTCAAAAAATAATTTTTACTGTCGCAAATTTTAAATATACCGAGTATTGCCTTTTCTATAGCGAATTTGTCAAAAAATAATTTTTTACTGTCGAAAATTTTAAGTACGCCGAGGATTGCCTTTTCTATAGTGAATTTGTCAAAACATAATTTTTTACTGTCGCAAATTTTAAACATACCGAGGATTGCCTTTTCTGTAGTGAATTTGTCAAACAATAATTTTTTACTGTCGCACATTTTAAATATACCGAGGATTTAATTTTCTATAGTGAATTTTTCAAAAAATTATTTTTTGCTGTCGCAAATTTTATATACGCCGAGGATTGCCTTTTCTATAGTAAATTTTTTAAAAAATAATTTTTTATTGTCGCAAATTTTAAATACGACGAGGATTGCCTTTTCTATAGTGAATTTGTCAAAAAATAAATTTTTACAGTGGCAAATTTTAAATATACCGATGATTGCCTTTTATATAGTGAATTTTTCAAAAAATAATTTTTTGCTGTCGCAAATTTCAAATAAGCCGAGGATTGCCTTTTCTATAGTAAATTTTTCAAAACATAATTTTTTACTGTCGCAAATTTTAAATACGCCGAGAATTGCCTTTTCTATAGTGAATTTGTCAAACAATAATTTTTTACTGTCGCAAATTTTAAATACGCCGGGGATTGCCTTTTCTATAGTGAATTTTTCAAAAAATTATTTTGTGCTGTCGCAAATTTTAAATACGCCGAGGATTGCCTTTTCTATAGTAAATTTTTCAAAAAATAATTTTTACTGTCGCAAATTTTAAATATACCGAGTATTGCCTTTTCTATAGCGAATTTGTCACAAAATAATTTTTTACTGTCGAAAATTTTAAGTACGCCGAGGATTGCCTTTTCTATAGTGAATTTGTCAAAACATAATTTTTTACTGTCGCAAATTTTAAACATACCGAGGATTGCCTTTTCTGTAGTGAATTTGTCAAACAATAATTTTTTACTGTCGCACATTTTAAATATACCGAGGATTTAATTTTCTATAGTGAATTTTTCAAAAAATTATTTTTTGCTGTCGCAAATTTTAAATACGCCGAGGATTGCCTTTTCTATAGTAAATTTTTTAAAAAATAATTTTTTATTGTCGCAAATTTTAAATACGCCGAGGATTGCCTTTTCTATAGTAAATTTTTCAAACAAATAATTTTTTAATGTCGCAAATTTTAAATACGCCGAGGATTGCCTTTTCTATAGTGAATTTGTCAAAATAATATTTTTTACTGTCGCAAATTTTAAATACGCTGGGGATTGCATTTTCTATAGTGAATTTGTCAAAAAATAATTTTTTACTGTAGAAAATTTTAAATATACCGAGGATTGCATTTTCTATAGTAAATTTTTCAAAAAATTATTTTTTACTGTCACAAATTTTAAATACGCCGAGGATTACCTTTTCTATGGTGAATTTGTCAAAAAATAATTTTTTACGGTCGCAAATTTTAAATACGCCGATAATTGCCTTTTTATAGTGGATTTGTCAAAAAATATTTTTTTACTGTCGCAAATTTTAAATATACCTAGGATTTAATTCTCTATAGTAAATTTTCAAAAAATAATTTTTTACTGTCGCAAATTTCAAATACGCCGAGGATTGCCTTCTCTATAGCGAATTTGTCAAAATAATATTTTTTACTGTCGCAAATTTTAAATACGCCGCGGATTGCCTTTTCTATAGCGAATTTGTCAAACAATAATTTTTTACTGTCGCAAATTTTAAATACGCCGGGGATTGCCTTTTCTATAGTGAATTTTTCAAAAAATTATTTTGTGCTGTCGCAAATTTTAAATACGCCGAGGATTGCCTTTTCTATAGTAAATTTTTCAAAAAATAATTTTTACTGTCGCAAATTTTAAATATACCGAGTATTGCCTTTTCTATAGCGAATTTGTCAAAAAATAATTTTTTACTGTCGAAAATTTTAAGTACGCCGAGGATTGCCTTTTCTATAGTGAATTTGTCAAAACATAATTTTTTACTGTCGCAAATTTTAAACATACCGAGGATTGCCTTTTCTGTAGTGAATTTGTCAAACAATAATTTTTTACTGTCGCACATTTTAAATATACCGAGGATTTAATTTTCTATAGTGAATTTTTCAAAAAATTATTTTTTGCTGTCGCAAATTTTATATACGCCGAGGATTGCCTTTTCTATAGTAAATTTTTTAAAAAATAATTTTTTATTGTCGCAAATTTTAAATACGCCGAGGATTGCCTTTTCTATAGTGAATTTGTCAAAATAATATTTTTTACTGTCGCAAATTTTAAATACGCCGGGGATTGCATTTTCTATAGTGAATTTGTCAAAAAATAATTTTTTACTGTAGAAAATTTTAAATATACCGAGAATTGCATTTTCTATAGTAAATTTTTCAAAAAATTATTTTTTACTGTCACAAATTTTAAATACGCCGAGGATTACCTTTTCTATGGTGAATTTGTCAAAAAATAATTTTTTACGGTCGCAAATTTTAAATACGCCGTGGATTGCCTTTTCTATAGTGAATTTGTCAAAAAATAATTTTTTACTGTCGCAAATTTTAAATATACCGAGGATTGCCTTTTCTATAGTAAATTTTTCAAAAAATTATTTTTTACTGTCACAAATTTTAAATACGCCGAGGATTACCTTTTCTATGGTGAATTTTTCAAAAAATAATTTTTTAATGTCGCAAATTTTAAATACGCCGAGGATTGCCTTTTCTATAGTGAATTTGTCAAAATAATATTTCTTACTGTCGCAAATTTTAAATACGCAGAGGATTGCCTTTTCTATAGTGAATTTGTCAAAAAATAATTTTTTACTGTAGAAAATTTTAAATATACCGAGGATTTAATTTTCTATAGTGAATTTTTCAAAAAATTATTTTTTGCTGTCGCAAATTTTAAATACGGCGAGGATTGCCTTTTCTATAGTAAATGTTTCAAAAAATAATTTTTTACTGTCGCAAATTTTAAATACGCAGAGGATTGCCTTTTCTATAGTAAATTTTTCAAAAAATAATTTTTTAATGTCGCAAATTTTAAATACGCCGAGGATTGCCTTTTCTATAGTGAATTTGTCAAAATATTATTTTTTACGGTCGCAAATTTTAAATACGCAGAGGATTGCCTTTTCTATAGTGAATTTGTCAAAAAATAAATTTTTACTGTGGCAAGTTTTAAATATACCGAGGATTGCCTTTTCTATAGTAAATTTTTCAAAAAATTATTTTTTACTGTCACAAATTTTAAATACGCCGAGGATTACCTTTTCTATGGTGAATTTGTCAAAAAATAATTTTTTACTGTCGCAAATTTTAAATACGCCGAGGATTGCCTTTTCTATAGTGAATTTGTCAAAAAATAATTTTTTACTGTCGCAAATTTTAAATATACCGAGGATTGCCTTTTCTATAGTGAATTTTTCAAAAAATGATTTTTTACTGTCGCAAATTTTAAATACGCCTTTGGTTGCCCTTTCTATAGTTAATATGTAAAAAAATAATTTTTTATTGTCGCAAATTTTAAATACGCCGAGGATTGCCTTTTCCATAGTAAATTTTTCAAAAAAAAAAATATTTTACTGTCACAAATTTTAAATATACAGAAGATTGCCTTTTCTATAGTGAATTTTTCAAAAAAAGATTTTTTACTCTCGAAAATTTTAAATACGTCGTGGATTGCCTTTTCTATAGTAAATTTTTCAAAAAATAATTTTTACTGTCGCAAATTTTAACTACGCCGAGGATTGCATTTTCTATAGTGAATTTGTCAAAAAATATTTTTTACACTCGAAAATTTTAAACACGCCGAGTATTGCCTTTTCTATAGTAAATTTATCAAAAAATAATTTTTTACTGTCGCAAATTTTAAATACGCCGAGGATTGCCTTTTCTTTAGTAAATTTGTCAAAATAATATTTTTTACTGTGGCAAATTTTGAATACGCCGGGGATTGCCTTTTCTATAGTGAATTTGTAAAAAAATAATTTTTTACTGTCGCAAATTTTAAATACGCCGAGGATTGCCTTTTCTATAGTGAATTTGTCAAAAAATAATTTTTTACTGTCGCAAATTTTAAATATACCGAGGATTGCCTTTTCTATAGTGAATTTTTCAAAAAATGATTTTTTACTGTCGCAAATTTTAAATACGCCTTTGGTTGCCCTTTCTATAGTTAATATGTAAAAAAATAATTTTTTATTGTCGCAAATTTTAAATACGCCGAGGATTGCCTTTTCTATAGTAAATTTTTCAAAACAAAAATATTTTACTGTCACAAATTTTAAATATACAGAGGATTGCCTTTTCTATAGTGAATTTTTCAAAAAATTATTTTTTACTCTCGAAAATTTTAAATACGCCGAGGATTGCCTTTTCTATAGTAAATTTTTCAAAAAATAATTTTTACTGTCGCAAATTTTAACTACGCCGAGGATTGCATTTTCTATAGTGAATTTGTCAAAAAATATTTTTTACAGTCGAAAATTTTAAACACGCCGAGTATTGCCTTTTCTATAGTAAATTTATCAAAAAATAATTTTTTACTGTCGCAAATTTTAAATACGCCGAGGATTGCCTTTTCTTTAGTAAATTTGTCAAAATAATATTTTTTACTGTCGCAAATTTTGAATACGCCGGGGATTGCCTTTTCTATAGTGAATTTGTAAAAAAATAATTTTTTACTGTCGCAAATTTTAAATACGCCGGGGATTGCCTTTTCTATAGTGAAATTTTAAATACGCAGAGGATTGCCTTTTCTATAGTGAATTTGTCAAAAAATAAATTTTTACTGTGGCAAATTTTAAATATACCGAGGATTGCCTTTTCTATAGTAAATTTTTCAAAAAATTATTTTTTACTGTCACAAATTTTAAATACGCCGAGGATTACCTTTTCTATGGTGAATTTGTCAAAAAATAATTTTTTACTGTCGCAAATTTTAAATACGCCGAGGATTGCCTTTTCTATAGTGAATTTGTCAAAAAATAATTTTTTACTGTCGCAAATTTTAAATATACCGAGGATTGCCTTTTCTATAGTGAATTTTTCAAAAAATGATTTTTTACTGTCGCAAATTTTAAATACGCCTTTGGTTGCCCTTTCTATAGTTAATATGTAAAAAAATAATTTTTTATTGTCGCAAATTTTAAATACGCCGAGGATTGCCCTTTCTATAGTCAATTTTTCAAAAAAAAAATATTTTACTGTCACAAATTTTAAATATACAGAGGATTGCCTTTTCTATAGTGAATTTTTCAAAAAATTATTTTTTACTCTCGAAAATTTTAAATACGCCGAGGATTGCCTTTTCTATAGTAAATTTTCAAAAAATAAGTTTTACTGTTGCAAATTTTAACTACGCCGAGGATTGCATTTTCTATAGTGAATTTGTCAAAAAATATTTTTTACAGTCGAAAATTTTAAACACGCCGAGTATTGCCTTTTCTATAGTAAATTTATCAAAAAATAATTTTTTTATTGTCGCAAATTTTAAATACGCCGAGGATTGCCTTTTCTTTAGTAAATTTGTCAAAATAATATTTTTTACTGTAGCTAATTTTGAATACGCCGGGGATTGCATTTTCTATAGTGAATTTGTAAAAAAATAAATTTTTACTGTCGCAAATTTTAAATACGCCGAGGATTGCCTTTTCTTTAGTAAATTTGTCAAAATAATATTTTTTACTGTCGCAAATTTTGAATACGCCGGGGATTGCCTTTTCTATAGTGAATTTGTAAAAAAATAATTTTTTACTGTCGCAAATTTTAAATACGCCGAGGATTGCCTTTCTATAGTAAATTTGTCAAAATAATATTTTTTACTGTCGCAAATTTTGAATACGCCGGGGATTGCCTTTTCTATAGTGAATTTGTAAAAAAATAATTTTTTACTGTCGCAAATTTTAAATACGCCGGGGATTGCCTTTTCTATAGTGAAATTTTAAATACGCAGAGGATTGCCTTTTCTATAGTGAATTTGTCAAAAAATAAATTTTTACTGTGGCAAATTTTAAATATACCGAGGATTGCCTTTTCTATAGTAAATTTTTCAAAAAATTATTTTTTACTGTCACAAATTTTAAATACGCCGAGGATTACCTTTTCTATGGTGAATTTGTCAAAAAATAATTTTTTACTGTCGCAAATTTTAAATACGCCGAGGATTGCCTTTTCTATAGTGAATTTGTCAAAAAATAATTTTTTACTGTCGCAAATTTTAAATATACCGAGGATTGCCTTTTCTATAGTGAATTTTTCAAAAAATGATTTTTTACTGTCGCAAATTTTAAATACGCCTTTGGTTGCCCTTTCTATAGTTAATATGTAAAAAAATAATTTTTTATTGTCGCAAATTTTAAATACGCCGAGGATTGCCCTTTCTATAGTCAATTTTTCAAAAAAAAAATATTTTACTGTCACAAATTTTAAATATACAGAGGATTGCCTTTTCTATAGTGAATTTTTCAAAAAATTATTTTTTACTCTCGAAAATTTTAAATACGCCGAGGATTGCCTTTTCTATAGTAAATTTTCAAAAAATAAGTTTTACTGTTGCAAATTTTAACTACGCCGAGGATTGCATTTTCTATAGTGAATTTGTCAAAAAATATTTTTTACAGTCGAAAATTTTAAACACGCCGAGTATTGCCTTTTCTATAGTAAATTTATCAAAAAATAATTTTTTTATTGTCGCAAATTTTAAATACGCCGAGGATTGCCTTTTCTTTAGTAAATTTGTCAAAATAATATTTTTTACTGTAGCAAATTTTGAATACGCCGGGGATTGCATTTTCTATAGTGAATTTGTAAAAAAATAAATTTTTACTGTCGCAAATTTTAAATACGCCGAGGATTGCCTTTTCTATAGCGAATTTATCAAAAAATAATTTTTTACTGTCGCAAATTTTAAATACGCCTTTGGTTGCCCTTTCTATAGTTAATATGTAAAAAAATAATTTATTATTGTCGCAAATTTTAAATACGCCGAGGATTGCCTTTTCTATAGTAAATTTTTCAAAAAAAAAAATATTTTACTGTCACAAATTTTAAATATACAGAGGATTGCCTTTTCTATAGTGAATTTTTCAAAAAATTATTTTTTACTCTCGAAAATTTTAAATACGCCGAGGATTGCCTTTTCTATAGTAAATTTTTCAAAAAATAATTTTTACTGTCGCAAATTTTAACTACGCCGAGGATTGCATTTTCTATAGTGAATTTGTCAAAAAATATTTTTTACAGTCGAAAATTTTAAACACGCCGAGTATTGCCTTTTCTATAGTAAATTTATCAAAAAATAATTTTTTACTGTCGCAAATTTTAAATACGCCGAGGATTGCCTTTTCTTTAGTAAATTTGTCAAAATAATATTTTTTACTGTCGCAAATTTTGAATACGCCGGGGATTGCCTTTTCTATAGTGAATTTGTAAAAAAAATAATTTTTTACTGTCGCAAATTTTAAATACGCCGAGGATTGCCTTTTCTATAGTGAATTTGTCAAAAAATAATTTTTTACTGTCGCAAATTTTAAATATACCGAGGATTGCCTTTTCTATAGTGAATTTTTCAAAAATGATTTTTTACTTTCGCAAATTTTAAATACGCCTTTGGTTGCCCTTTCTATAGTTAATATGTAAAAAAATAATTTTTTATTGTCGCAAATTTTAAATACGCCGAGGATTGCCTTTTCTATAGTAAGTTTTTCAAAACAAAAATATTTTACTGTCACAAATTTTAAATATACAGAGGATTGCCTTTTCTATAGTGAATTTTTCAAAAAATTATTTTTTACTCTTGAAAATTTTAAATACGCCGAGGATTGCCTTTTCTATAGTAAATTTTTCAAAAAATAATTTTTACTGTCGCAAATTTTAACTACGCCGAGGATTGCATCTTCTATAGTGAATTTGTCAAAAAATATTTTTTACAGTCGAAAATTTTAAACACGCCGAGTATTGCCTTTTCTATAGTAAATTTATCAAAAAATAATTTTTTACTGTCGCAAATTTTAAATACGCCGAGGATTGCCTTTTCTTTAGTAAATTTGTCAAAATAATATTTTATACTGTGGCAAATTTTGAATACGCCGGGGATTGCCTTTTCTATAGTGAATTTGTAAAAAAATAATTTTTTACTGTCGCAAATTTTAAATACGCCGGGGATTGCCTTTTCTATAGTGAATTTGTCAAAAAATAATTTTTTACTGTAGAAAATTTTAAATATACCGAGGATTTAATTTTCTATAGTGAATTTTTCAAAAAATTATTTTTTGCTGTCGCAAATTTTAAATACGGCGAGGATTGCCTTTTCTATAGTAAATTTTTAAAAAAATAATTTTTTACTGTCGCAAATTTTAAATACGCAGAGGATTGCCTTTTCTATAGTAAATTTTTCAAAAAATAATTTTTTACTGTCGCAAATTTTAAATACGCCGAGGATTGCCTTTTCTATAGTGAATTTGTCAAAATATTATTTTTTACGGTCGCAAATTTTAAATACGCAGAGGATTGCCTTTTCTATAGTGAATTTGTCAAAAAATAAATTTTTACTGTGGCAAATTTTAAATATACCGAGGATTGCCTTTTCTATAGTAAATTTTTCAAAAAATTATTTTTTACTGTCACAAATTTTAAATACGCCGAGGATTACCTTTTCTATGGTGAATTTGTCAAAAAATAATTTTTTACTGTCGCAAATTTTAAATACGCCGAGGATTGCCTTTTCTATAGTGAATTTGTCAAAAAATAATTTTTTACTGTCGCAAATTTTAAATATACCGAGGATTGCCTTTTCTATAGTGAATTTTTCAAAAAATGATTTTTTACTGTCGCAAATTTTAAATACGCCTTTGGTTGCCCTTTCTATAGTTAATATGTAAAAAAATAATTTTTTATTGTCGCAAATTTTAAATACGCCGAGGATTGCCCTTTCTATAGTCAATTTTTCAAAAAAAAATATTTTACTGTCACAAATTTTAAATATACAGAGGATTGCCTTTTCTATAGTGAATTTTTCAAAAAATTATTTTTTAATCTCGAAAATTTTAAATACGCCGAGGATTGCCTTTTCTATAGTAAATTTTCAAAAAATAAGTTTTACTGTTGCAAATTTTAACTACGCCGAGGATTGCATTTTCTATAGTGAATTTGTCAAAAAATATTTTTTACAGTCGAAAATTTTAAACACGCCGAGTATTGCCTTTTCTATAGTAAATTTATCAAAAAATAATTTTTTTATTGTCGCAAATTTTAAATACGCCGAGGATTGCCTTTTCTTTAGTAAATTTGTCAAAATAATATTTTTTACTGTAGCAAATTTTGAATACGCCGGAGATTGCATTTTCTATAGTGAATTTGTAAAAAAATAAATTTTTACTGTCGCAAATTTTAAATACGCCGAGGATTGCCTTTTCTATAGCGAATTTATCAAAAAATAATTTTTTACTGTCGCAAATTTTAAATACGCCTTTGGTTGCCCTTTCTATAGTTAATATGTAAAAAAATAATTTATTATTGTCGCAAATTTTAAATACGCCGAGTATTGCCTTTTCTATAGTAAATTTTTCAAAAAAAAATATATTTTACTGTCACAAATTTTAAATATACAGAGGATTGCCTTTTCTATAGTGAATTTTTCAAAAAATTATTTTTTACTCTCGAAAATTTTAAATACGCCGAGGATTGCCTTTTCTATAGTAAATTTTTCAAAAAATAATTTTTACTGTCGCAAATTTTAACTACGCCGAGGATTGCATTTTCTATAGTGAATTTGTCAAAAACTATTTTTTACAGTCGAAAATTTTAAACACGCCGAGTATTGCCTTTTCTATAGTAAATTTATCAAAAAATAATTTTTTACTGTCGCAAATTTTAAATACGCCGAGGATTGCCTTTTCTTTAGTAAATTTGTCAAAATAATATTTTTTACTGTCGCAAATTTTGAATACGCCGGGGATTGCCTTTTCTATAGTGAATTTGTAAAAAAATAATTTTTTACTGTCGCAAATTTTAAATACGCCGAGGATTGCCTTTCTATAGTAAATTTGTCAAAATAATATTTTTTACTGTCGCAAATTTTGAATACGCCGGGGATTGCCTTTTCTATAGTGAATTTGTAAAAAAATAATTTTTTACTGTCGCAAATTTTAAATACGCCGGGGATTGCCTTTTCTATAGTGAAATTTTAAATACGCAGAGGATTGCCTTTTCTATAGTGAATTTGTCAAAAAATAAATTTTTACTGTGGCAAATTTTAAATATACCGAGGATTGCCTTTTCTATAGTAAATTTTTCAAAAAATTATTTTTTACTGTCACAAATTTTAAATACGCCGAGGATTACCTTTTCTATGGTGAATTTGTCAAAAAATAATTTTTTACTGTCGCAAATTTTAAATACGCCGAGGATTGCCTTTTCTATAGTGAATTTGTCAAAAAATAATTTTTTACTGTCGCAAATTTTAAATATACCGAGGATTGCCTTTTCTATAGTGAATTTTTCAAAAAATGATTTTTTACTGTCGCAAATTTTAAATACGCCTTTGGTTGCCCTTTCTATAGTTAATATGTAAAAAAATAATTTTTTATTGTCGCAAATTTTAAATACGCCGAGGATTGCCCTTTCTATAGTCAATTTTTCAAAAAAAAAATATTTTACTGTCACAAATTTTAAATATACAGAGGATTGCCTTTTCTATAGTGAATTTTCAAAAAATTATTTTTTACTCTCGAAAATTTTAAATACGCCGAGGATTGCCTTTTCTATAGTAAATTTTCAAAAAATAAGTTTTACTGTTGCAAATTTTAACTACGCCGAGGATTGCATTTTCTATAGTGAATTTGTCAAAAAATATTTTTTACAGTCGAAAATTTTAAACACGCCGAGTATTGCCTTTTCTATAGTAAATTTATCAAAAAATAATTTTTTTATTGTCGCAAATTTTAAATACGCCGAGGATTGCCTTTTCTTTAGTAAATTTGTCAAAATAATATTTTTTACTGTAGCAAATTTTGAATACGCCGGGGATTGCATTTTCTATAGTGAATTTGTAAAAAAATAAATTTTTACTGTCGCAAATTTTAAATACGCCGAGGATTGCCTTTTCTATAGCGAATTTATCAAAAAATAATTTTTTACTGTCGCAAATTTTAAATACGCCTTTGGTTGCCCTTTCTATAGTTAATATGTAAAAAAATAATTTATTATTGTCGCAAATTTTAAATACGCCGAGGATTGCCTTTTCTATAGTAAATTTTTCAAAAAAAAAAATATTTTACTGTCACAAATTTTAAATATACAGAGGATTGCCTTTTCTATAGTGAATTTTTCAAAAAATTATTTTTTACTCTCGAAAATTTTAAATACGCCGAGGATTGCCTTTTCTATAGTAAATTTTTCAAAAATAATTTTTACTGTCGCAAATTTTAACTACGCCGAGGATTGCATTTTCTATAGTGAATTTGTCAAAAAATATTTTTTACAGTCGAAAATTTTAAACACGCCGAGTATTGCCTTTTCTATAGTAAATTTATCAAAAAATAATTTTTTACTGTCGCAAATTTTAAATACGCCGAGGATTGCCTTTTCTTTAGTAAATTTGTCAAAATAATATTTTTTACTGTCGCAAATTTTGAATACGCCGGGGATTGCCTTTTCTATAGTGAATTTGTAAAAAAAATAATTTTTTACTGTCGCAAATTTTAAATACGCCGAGGATTGCCTTTTCTATAGTGAATTTGTCAAAAAATAATTTTTTACTGTCGCAAATTTTAAATATACCGAGGATTGCCTTTTCTATAGTGAATTTTTCAAAAATGATTTACTGTCACAAATTTTAAATATACAGAGGATTGCCTTTTCTATAGTGAATTTTTCAAAAAATTATTTTTTACTCTCGAAAATTTTAAATACGCCGAGGATTGCCTTTTCTATAGTAAATTTTTCAAAAAATAATTTTTACTGTTGCAAATTTTAACTACGCCGAGGATTGCATTTTCTATAGTGAATTTGTCAAAAAATATTTTTTACAGTCGAAAATTTTAAACACGCCGAGTATTGCCTTTTCTATAGTAAATTTATCAAAAAATAATTTTTTTATTGTCGCAAATTTTAAATACGCCGAGGATTGCCTTTTCTTTAGTAAATTTGTCAAAATAATATTTTTTACTGTCGCAAATTTTGAATACGCCGGGGATTGCCCTTTCTATAGTGAATTTGTAAAAAAATAATTTTTTATTGTCGCAAATTTTAAATACGCCGAGGATTGCCTTTTCCATAGTAAATTTTTCAAAAAAAAAAATATTTTACTGTCACAAATTTTAAATATACAGAAGATTGCCTTTTCTATAGTGAATTTGTCAAAAAATAATTTTTTACTGTCGCAAATTTTAAATACGCCGAGGATTGCCTTTTCTATAGTGAATTTGTCAAAAAATAATTTTTTACTGTCGCAAATTTTAAATATACCGAGGATTGCCTTTTCTATAGTGAATTTTTCAAAAAATGATTTTTTACTGTCGCAAATTTTAAATACGCCTTTGGTTGCCCTTTCTATAGTTAATATGTAAAAAAATAATTTTTTATTGTCGCAAATTTTAAATACGCCGAGGATTGCCTTTTCCATAGTAAATTTTTCAAAAAAAAAAATATTTTACTGTCACAAATTTTAAATATACAGAAGATTGCCTTTTCTATAGTGAATTTTTCAAAAAATTATTTTTTACTCTCGAAAATTTTAAATACGTCGTGGATTGCCTTTTCTATAGTAAATTTTTCAAAAAATAATTTTTACTGTCGCAAATTTTAACTACGCCGAGGATTGCATTTTCTATAGTGAATTTGTCAAAAAATATTTTTTACAGTCGAAAATTTTAAACACGCCGAGTATTGCCTTTTCTATAGTAAATTTATCAAAAAATAATTTTTTACTGTCGCAAATTTTAAATACGCCGAGGATTGCCTTTTCTTTAGTAAATTTGTCAAAATAATATTTTTTACTGTCGCAAATTTTGAATACGCCGGGGATTGCCTTTTCTATAGTGAATTTGTAAAAAAATATTTTTTTACTGTCGCAAATTTTAAATACGCCGGGGATTGCCTTTTCTATAGTGAAATTTTAAATACGCAGAGGATTGCCTTTTCTATAGTGAATTTGTCAAAAAATAAATTTTTACTGTGGCAAATTTTAAATATACCGAGGATTGCCTTTTCTATAGTAAATTTTTCAAAAAATTATTTTTTACTGTCACAAATTTTAAATACGCCGAGGATTACCTTTTCTATGGTGAATTTGTCAAAAAATAATTTTTTACTGTCGCAAATTTTAAATACGCCGAGGATTGCCTTTTCTATAGTGAATTTGTCAAAAAATAATTTTTTACTGTCGCAAATTTTAAATATACCGAGGATTGCCTTTTCTATAGTGAATTTTTCAAAAAATGATTTTTTACTGTCGCAAATTTTAAATACGCCTTTGGTTGCCCTTTCTATAGTTAATATGTAAAAAAATAATTTTTTATTGTCGCAAATTTTAAATACGCCGAGGATTGCCCTTTCTATAGTCAATTTTTCAAAAAAAAAAATATTTTACTGTCACAAATTTTAAATATACAGAGGATTGCCTTTTCTATAGTGAATTTTTCAAAAAATTATTTTTTACTCTCGAAAATTTTAAATACGCCGAGGGTTGCCTTTTCTATAGTAAATTTTCAAAAAATAAGTTTTACTGTTGCAAATTTTAACTACGCCGAGGATTGCATTTTCTATAGTGAATTTGTCAAAAAATATTTTTTACAGTCGAAAATTTTAAACACGCCGAGTATTGCCTTTTCTATAGTAAATTTATCAAAAAATAATTTTTTTATTGTCGCAAATTTTAAATACGCCGAGGATTGCCTTTTCTTTAGTAAATTTGTCAAAATAATATTTTTTACTGTAGCAAATTTTGAATACGCCGGGGATTGCATTTTCTATAGTGAATTTGTAAAAAAATAAATTTTTACTGTCGCAAATTTTAAATACGCCGAGGATTGCCTTTTCTATAGCGAATTTATCAAAAAATAATTTTTTACTGTCGCAAATTTTAAATACGCCTTTGGTTGCCCTTTCTATAGTTAATATGTAAAAAAATAATTTTTTATTGTCGCAAATTTTAAATACGCCGAGGATTGCCTTTTCTATAGTAAATTTTTCAAAAAAAAAAATATTTTACTGTCACAAATTTTAAATATACAGAGGATTGCCTTTTCTATAGTGAATTTTTCAAAAAATTATTTTTTACTCTCGAAAATTTTAAATACGCCGAGGATTGCCTTTTCTATAGTAAATTTTCAAAAAATAAGTTTTACTGTTGCAAATTTTAACTACGCCGAGGATTGCATTTTCTATAGTGAATTTGTCAAAAAATATTTTTTACAGTCGAAAATTTTAAACACGCCGAGTATTGCCTTTTCTATAGTAAATTTATCAAAAAATAATTTTTTTATTGTCGCAAATTTTAAATACGCCGAGGATTGCCTTTTCTTTAGTAAATTTGTCAAAATAATATTTTTTACTGTAGCAAATTTTGAATACGCCGGGGATTGCATTTTCTATAGTGAATTTGTCAAAAAATAATTTTTTACTGTCGCAAATTTTAAATATACCGAGGATTGCCTTTTCTATAGTGAATTTTTCAAAAAATGATTTTTTACTGTCGCAAATTTTAAATACGCCTTTGGTTGCCCTTTCTATAGTTAATATGTAAAAAAATAATTTTTTATTGTCGCAAATTTTAAATACGCCGAGGATTGCCCTTTCTATAGTCAATTTTTCAAAAAAAAAATATTTTACTGTCACAAATTTTAAATATACAGAGGATTGCCTTTTCTATAGTGAATTTTTCAAAAAATTATTTTTTACTCTCGAAAATTTTAAATACGCCGAGGATTGCCTTTTCTATAGTAAATTTTCAAAAAATAAGTTTTACTGTTGCAAATTTTAACTACGCCGAGGATTGCATTTTCTATAGTGAATTTGTCAAAAAATATTTTTTACAGTCGAAAATTTTAAACACGCCGAGTATTGCCTTTTCTATAGTAAATTTATCAAAAAATAATTTTTTTATTGTCGCAAATTTTAAATACGCCGAGGATTGCCTTTTCTTTAGTAAATTTGTCAAAATAATATTTTTTACTGTAGCAAATTTTGAATACGCCGGGGATTGCATTTTCTATAGTGAATTTGTAAAAAAATAAATTTTTACTGTCGCAAATTTTAAATACGCCGAGGATTGCCTTTTCTATAGCGAATTTATCAAAAAATAATTTTTTACTGTCGCAAATTTTAAATACGCCTTTTGTTGCCCTTTCTATAGTTAATATATAAAAAAATAATTTATTATTGTCGCAAATTTTAAATACGCCCAGGATTGCCTTTTCTATAGTAAATTTTTCAAAAAAAAAAATATTTCACTGTCACAAATTTTAAATATACAGAGGATTGCCTTTTCTATAGTGAATTTTTCAAAAAATTATTTTTTACTCTCGAAAATTTTAAATACGCCGAGGATTGCCTTTTCTATAGTAAATTTTTCAAAAAATAATTTTTACTGTCGCAAATTTTAACTACGCCGAGGATTGCATTTTCTATAGTGAATTTGTCAAAAAATATTTTTTACAGTCGAAAATTTTAAACACGCCGAGTATTGCCTTTTCTATAGTAAATTTATCAAAAAATAATTTTTTACTGTCGCAAATTTTAAATACGCCGAGGATTGCCTTTTCTTTAGTAAATTTGTCAAAATAATATTTTTTACTGTCGCAAATTTTGAATACGCCGGGGATTGCCTTTTCTATAGTGAATTTGTAAAAAAATAATTTTTTACTGTCGCAAATTTTAAATACGCCGAGGATTGCCTTTTCTATAGTGAATTTGTCAAAAAATAATTTTTTACTGTCGCAAATTTTAAATATACCGAGGATTGCCTTTTCTATAGTGAATTTTTCAAAAATGATTTTTTACTTTCGCAAATTTTAAATACGCCTTTGGTTGCCCTTTCTATAGTTAATATGTAAAAAAATAATTTTTTATTGTCGCAAATTTTAAATACGCCGAGGATTGCCTTTTCTATAGTAAATTTTTCAAAACAAAAATATTTTACTGTCACAAATTTTAAATATACAGAGGATTGCCCTTTTCTATAGTGAATTTTTCAAAAAATTATTTTTTACTCTCGAAAATTTTAAATACGCCGAGGATTGCCTTTTCTATAGTAAATTTTTCAAAAAATAATTTTTACTGTCGCAAATTTTAACTACGCCGACGATTGCATCTTCTATAGTGAATTTGTCAAAAAATATTTTTTACAGTCGAAAATTTTAAACACGCCGAGTATTGCCTTTTCTATAGTAAATTTATCAAAAAATAATTTTTTACTGTCGCAAATTTTAAATACGCCGAGGATTGCCTTTTCTTTAGTAAATTTGTCAAAATAATATTTTATACTGTGGCAAATTTTGAATACGCCGGGGATTGCCTTTTCTATAGTGAATTTGTAAAAAAAATAATTTTTTACTGTCGCAAATTTTAAATACGCCGGGGATTGCCTTTTCTATAGTGAATTTGTCAAAAAATAATTTTTTACTGTAGAAAATTTTAAATATACCGAGGATTTAATTTTCTATAGTGAATTTTTCAAGAAATTATTTTTTGCTGTCGCAAATTTTAAATACGGCGAGGATTGCCTTTTCTATAGTAAATTTTTAAAAAAATAATTTTTTACTGTCGCAAATTTTAAATACGCAGAGGATTGCCTTTTCTATAGTAAATTTTTCAAAAAATAATTTTTTACTGTCGCAAATTTTAAATACGCCGAGGATTGCCTTTTCTATAGTGAATTTGTCAAAATATTATTTTTTACGGTCGCAAATTTTAAATACGCAGAGGATTGCCTTTTCTATAGTGAATTTGTCAAAAAATAAATTTTTACTGTGGCAAATTTTAAATATACCGAGGATTGCCTTTTCTATAGTAAATTTTTCAAAAAATTATTTTTTACTGTCACAAATTTTAAATACGCCGAGGATTACCTTTTCTATGGTGAATTTGTCAAAAAATAATTTTTTACTGTCGCAAATTTTAAATACGCCGAGGATTGCCTTTTCTATAGTGAATTTGTCAAAAAATAATTTTTTACTGTCGCAAATTTTAAATATACCGAGGATTGCCTTTTCTATAGTGAATTTTTCAAAAAATGATTTTTTACTGTCGCAAATTTTAAATACGCCTTTGGTTGCCCTTTCTATAGTTAATATGTAAAAAAATAATTTTTTATTGTCGCAAATTTTAAATACGCCGAGGATTGCCCTTTCTATAGTAAATTTTTCAAAAAAAAAAAATATTTTACTGTCACAAATTTTAAATATACAGAGGATTGCCTTTTCTATAGTGAATTTTTCAAAAAATTATTTTTTACTCTCGAAAATTTTAAATACGCCGAGGATTGCCTTTTCTATAGTAAATTTTTCAAAAAATAATTTTTACTGTTGCAAATTTTAACTACGCCGAGGATTGCATTTTCTATAGTGAATTTGTCAAAAAATATTTTTTACAGTCGAAAATTTTAAACACGCCGAGTATTGCCTTTTCTATAGTAAATTTATCAAAAAATAATTTTTTTATTGTCGCAAATTTTAAATACGCCGAGGATTGCCTTTTCTTTAGTAAATTTGTCAAAATAATATTTTTTACTGTCGCAAATTTTGAATACTCCGGGGATTGCCCTTTCTATAGTGAATTTGTAAAAAAATAATTTTTTATTGTCGCAAATTTTAAATACGCCGAGGATTGCCTTTTCCATAGTAAATTTTTCAAAAAAAAAAATATTTTACTGTCACAAATTTTAAATATACAGAAGATTGCCTTTTCTATAGTGAATTTGTCAAAAAATAATTTTTTACTGTCGCAAATTTTAAATACGCCGAGGATTGCCTTTTCTATAGTGAATTTGTCAAAAAATAATTTTTTACTGTCGCAAATTTTAAATATACCGAGGATTGCCTTTTCTATAGTGAATTTTTCAAAAAATGATTTTTTACTGTCGCAAATTTTAAATACGCCTTTGGTTGCCCTTTCTATAGTTAATATGTAAAAAAATAATTTTTTATTGTCGCAAATTTTAAATACGCCGAGGATTGCCTTTTCCATAGTAAATTTTTCAAAAAAAAAAATATTTTACTGTCACAAATTTTAAATATACAGAAGATTGCCTTTTCTATAGTGAATTTTTCAAAAAAATTATTTTTTACTCTCGAAAATTTTAAATACGTCGTGGATTGCCTTTTCTATAGTAAATTTTTCAAAAAATAATTTTTACTGTCGCAAATTTTAACTACGCCGAGGATTGCATTTTCTATAGTGAATTTGTCAAAAAATATTTTTTACAGTCGAAAATTTTAAACACGCCGAGTATTGCCTTTTCTATAGTAAATTTATCAAAAAATAATTTTTTACTGTCGCAAATTTTAAATACGCCGAGGATTGCCTTTTCTTTAGTAAATTTGTCAAAATAATATTTTTTACTGTCGCAAATTTTGAATACGCCGGGGATTGCCTTTTCTATAGTGAATTTGTAAAAAAATATTTTTTTACTGTCGCAAATTTTAAATACGCCGGGGATTGCCTTTTCTATAGTGAAATTTTAAATACGCAGAGGATTGCCTTTTCTATAGTGAATTTGTCAAAAAATAAATTTTTACTGTGGCAAATTTTAAATATACCGAGGATTGCCTTTTCTATAGTAAATTTTTCAAAAAATTATTTTTTACTGTCACAAATTTTAAATACGCCGAGGATTACCTTTTCTATGGTGAATTTGTCAAAAAATAATTTTTTACTGTCGCAAATTTTAAATACGCCGAGGATTGCCTTTTCTATAGTGAATTTGTCAAAAAATAATTTTTTACTGTCGCAAATTTTAAATATACCGAGGATTGCCTTTTCTATAGTGAATTTTTCAAAAAATGATTTTTTACTGTCGCAAATTTTAAATACGCCTTTGGTTGCCCTTTCTATAGTTAATATGTAAAAAAATAATTTTTTATTTTCGCAAATTTTAAATACGCCGAGGATTGCCCTTTCTATAGTCAATTTTTCAAAAAAAAAATATTTTACTGTCACAAATTTTAAATATACAGAGGATTGCCTTTTCTATAGTGAATTTTTCAAAAAATTATTTTTTACTCTCGAAAATTTTAAATACGCCGAGGATTGCCTTTTCTATAGTAAATTTTCAAAAAATAAGTTTTACTGTTGCAAATTTTAACTACGCCGAGGATTGCATTTTCTATAGTGAATTTGTCAAAAAATATTTTTTACAGTCGAAAATTTTAAACACGCCGAGTATTGCCTTTTCTATAGTAAATTTATCAAAAAATAATTTTTTTATTGTCGCAAATTTTAAATACGCCGAGGATTGCCTTTTCTTTAGTAAATTTGTCAAAATAATATTTTTTACTGTAGCAAATTTTGAATACGCCGGGGATTGCATTTTCTATAGTGAATTTAAAAAAATAAATTTTTACTGTCGCAAATTTTAAATACGCCGAGGATTGCCTTTTCTATAGCGAATTTATCAAAAAATAATTTTTTACTGTCGCAAATTTTAAATACGCCTTTGGTTGCCCTTTCTATAGTTAATATGTAAAAAAATAATTTTTTATTGTCGCAAATTTTAAATACGCCGAGGATTGCCTTTTCTATAGTAAATTTTTCAAAAAAAAAAATATTTTACTGTCACAAATTTTAAATATACAGAGGATTGCCTTTTCTATAGTGAATTTTTCAAAAAATTATTTTTTACTCTCGAAAATTTTAAATACGCCGAGGATTGCCTTTTCTATAGTAAATTTTTCAAAAAATAATTTTTACTGTCGCAAATTTTAACTACGCCGAGGATTGCATTTTCTATAGTGAATTTGTCAAAAAATATTTTTTACAGTCGAAAATTTTAAACACGGCGAGTATTGCCTTTTCTATAGTAAATTTATCAAAAAATAATTTTTTACTGTCGCAAATTTTAAATACGCCGAGGATTGCCTTTTCTTTAGTAAATTTGTCAAAATAATATTTTTTACTGTCGCAAATTTTGAATACGCCGGGGATTGCCTTTTCTATAGTGAATTTGTAAAAAAATAATTTTTTACTGTCGCAAATTTTAAATACGCCGAGGATTGCCTTTTCTATAGTGAATTTGTCAAAAAATAATTTTTTACTGTCGCAAATTTTAAATATACCGAGGATTGCCTTTTCTATAGTGAATTTTTCAAAAATGATTTTTTACTTTCGCAAATTTTATATACGCCTTTGGTTGCCCTTTCTATAGTTAATATGTAAAAAAATAATTTTTTATTGTCGCAAATTTTAAATACGCCGAGGATTGCCTTTTCTATAGTAAATTTTTCAAAACAAAAATATTTTACTGTCACAAATTTTAAATATACAGAGGATTACCTTTTATATAGTGAATTTTTCAAAAAATTATTTTTTACTCTCGAAAATTTTAAATACGCCGAGGATTGCCTTTTCTATAGTAAATTTTTCAAAAAATAATTTTTACTGTCGCAAATTTTAACTACGCCGAGGATTGCATTTTCTATAGTGAATTTGTCAAAAAATATTTTTTACAGTCGAAAATTTTAAACACGCCGAGTATTGCCTTTTCTATAGTAAATTTATCAAAAAATAATTTTTTACTGTCGCAAATTTTAAATATGCCGAGGATTGCCTTTTCTTTAGTAAATTTGTCAAAATAATATTTTATACTGTCGCAAATTTTGAATACGCCGGGGATTGCCTTTTCTATAGTGAATTTGTAAAAAAATAATTTTTTACTGTCGCAAATTTTAAATACGCCGGGGATTGCCTTTTCTATAGTGAATTTGTCAAAAAATAATCTTTTACTGTAGACAATTTTAAATATACCGAGGATTTAATTTTCTATAGTGAATTTTTCAAAAAATTATTTTTTGCTGTCGCAAATTTTAAATACGGCGAGGATTGCCTTTTCTATAGTAAATTTTTAAAAAAATAATTTTTTACTGTCGCAAATTTTAAATACGCAGAGGATTGCCTTTTCTATAGTAAATTTTTCAAAAAATAATTTTTTACTGTCGCAAATTTTAAATACGCCGAGGATTGCCTTTTCTATAGTGAATTTGTCAAAATATTATTTTTTACGGTCGCAAATTTTAAATACGCAGAGGATTGCCTTTTCTATAGTGAATTTGTCAAAAAATAAATTTTTACTGTGGCAAATTTTAAATATACCGAGGATTGCCTTTTCTATAGTAAATTTTTCAAAAAATTATTTTTTACTGTCACAAATTTTAAATACGCCGAGGATTACCTTTTCTATGGTGAATTTGTCAAAAAATAATTTTTTACTGTCGCAAATTTTAAATACGCCGAGGATTGCCTTTTCTATAGTGAATTTGTCAAAAAATAATTTTTTACTGTCGCAAATTTTAAATATACCGAGGATTGCCTTTTCTATAGTGAATTTTTCAAAAAATGATTTTTTACTGTCGCAAATTTTAAATACGCCTTTGGTTGCCCTTTCTATAGTTAATATGTAAAAAAATAATTTTTTATTGTCGCAAATTTTAAATACGCCGAGGATTGCCCTTTCTATAGTAAATTTTTCAAAAAAAAAAAATATTTTACTGTCACAAATTTTAAATATACAGAGGATTGCCTTTTCTATAGTGAATTTTTCAAAAAATTATTTTTTACTCTCGAAAATTTTAAATACGCCGAGGATTGCCTTTTCTATAGTAAATTTTTCAAAAAATAATTTTTACTGTTGCAAATTTTAACTACGCCGAGGATTGCATTTTCTATAGTGAATTTGTCAAAAAATATTTTTTACAGTCGAAAATTTTAAACACGCCGAGTATTGCCTTTTCTATAGTAAATTTATCAAAAAATAATTTTTTTATTGTCGCAAATTTTAAATACGCCGAGGATTGCCTTTTCTTTAGTAAATTTGTCAAAATAATATTTTTTACTGTCGCATATATAGTGTCGCATATAGTGAATTTGTAAAAAAATAATGTTTTACTGTCGCAAATTTTAAATACGCCGAGGATTGCCTTTTCTATAGCGAATTTATCAAAAAATAATTGTTTACTGTCGAAAATTTTAAATACGCCGAGGATTGCCTTTTCTTTAGTGAATTTGTCAAAATAACATTTTTTACTGTCGCAAATTTTGAATACGCCGAGGATTGCCTTTTCTATAGTGAATTGGTCAAAATAATATTTTTTACTGTCGCAAATTTTAAATGCGCCGAGGATTGCCTTTTCTATAGTGAATTTGTCAAAAAATAGTTTTTTACTGTCGCAAATTTTAAATATACCGAGGATTTAATTTTCTATAGTGAATTTTTCAAAAAATTATTTTTTGCTCTCGCAAATTTTAACTACGCCGAGGATTGCCTTTTCTATAGTAAATTTTTTACTGTCGCAAATTTTAAATACGCCGAGGATTGCCTTTTCTATAGTAAATTTTTCAAAAAATAATTTTTTACTGTCGCAAGTTTTAAATACGCCGAGGATTGCCTTTTCTATAGTGAATTTGTCAAAGAAGTTTTTTACAGTCGAAAATTTTAAACACGCCGAGTATTGCCTTTTCTATAGTAAATTTATCAAAAAATAATTGTTTACTGTCGCAAATTTTAAATACGCCGAGGATTGCCTTTTCTTTAGTAAATTTGTCAAAATAATATTTTTTACCGTCGCAAATTTTGAATAGGCCAAGTATTGCCTTTTCTATAGTGAATTTGTAAAAAAATAATTTTTTACTGTCGCAAATTTTAAATACGCCGAGGATTGCCTTTTCTATAGCGAATGTATCAAAAAATAATTGTTTACTGTCGAAAATTTTAAATACGCCGAGGATTGCCTTTTCTTTAGTGAATTTGTCAAAATAATATTTTTTACTGTCGCAAATTTTGAATACGCCGAGGATTGCCTTTTCTATAGTGAATTGGTCAAAATAATATTTTTTACTGTCGCAAATTTTAAATGCGCCGAGGATTGCCTTTTCTATAGTGAATTTGTCAAAAAATAGTTTTTTACTGTCGCAAATTTTAAATATACCGAGCATTTAATTTTCTATAGTGAATTTTTCAAAAAATTATTTTTTGCTCTCGCAAATTTTAACTACGCCGAGGATTGCCTTTTCTATAGTAAATTTTTCAAAAAATAATTTTTTACTGTCGCAAATTTTAAATACGCCGAGGATTGCCTTTTCTATAGTAAATTTTTCAAAAAATTATTTCTTACTGTCACAAATTTTAAATACGCCGAGGATTACCTTTTCTATGGTGAATTTTTCAAAAAATAATTTTTTACTGTCGAAAATTTTAAATACCCCGAGGATTGCCTTTTCTATAGTGAATTTGTCAAAAAATAATTTTTTACTGTCGCAAATTTTAAATATACCGAGGATTGCCTTTTCTATAGTAAATTTCTCAAAAAAATATTTTTTACGGTCGCAAATTTTTAATACGCCGAGGATTGCCTTTTCTATAGTGCATTTGTCAAAAAATAAATTTTTACAGTGGCAAATTTTAAATATACCGATGATTGCCTTTTCTATAGTGAATTTTTCAAAAAAGTATTTCTTGCTGTCGCAAATTTAAATACGCCGAGGATTGCCGTTTCTATAGTAAATTTTTCAAAAAATAAATTTTTAATGTCGCAAATTTTAAATACGCCGAGGATTGCCTTTTCTATAGTAAATTTTTCAAAAAATTATGTTTTAGTGTCGCAAATTTTAAATACGCCGAGGATTGCCTTTTCTATAGTGAATTTGTCAAAAAATAAATTTTTACAGTGGCAAATTTTAAATATACCGATGATTGCCTTTTCTATAGTGAATTTTTCAAAAAATAATTTTTTGCTGTCGCAAATTTCAAATACGCCGAGGATTGCCTTTTCTATAGTAAATTTTTCAAAACATAATTTTTTACTGTCGCAAATTTTAAATACGCCGCGGATTGCCTTTTCTATAGTGAATTTGTCAAACAATAATTTTTTACTGTCGCAAATTTTAAATACGCCGGGGATTGCCTTTTCTATAGTAATTTGTCAAAAAATATTTTTTTACTGTCGCAAATTTTAAATATACCGAGGATTTAATTTTCTATAGTAAATTTTCAAAAAATAATTTTTTACTGTCGCAAATTTCAAATACGCCGAGGATTGCCATCTCTATAGTGAATTTGTCAAAATAATATTTTTTACTGTCGCAAATTTTAAATACGCCGCGGATTGCCTTTTCTATAGTCAACTTTTCAAACAATAATTTTTTACTGTCGCAAATTTTAAATACGCCGGGGATTGCCTTTTCTATAGTGAATTTATCAAAATATTATTTTTTACGGTCGCAAATTTTAAATACGCCGAGGCTTGCCTTTTCTATAGTGAATTTGTCAAAAAATAAAATTTTACTGTGGCAAATTTTAAATATACCGAGGATTGCCTTTTCTATAGTAAATTTTTCAAAAAATTATTTTTTACTGTCACAAATTTTAAATACGCCGAGGATTACCTTTTCTATGGTGAATTTGTCAAAAAATAATTTTTTACTGTCGCAAATTTTAAATACGCCGAGGATTGCCTTTTCTATAGTGAATTTGTCAAAAAATAATTTTTTACTGTCGCAAATTTTAAATATACCGAGCATTGCCTTTTCTATAGTGAATTTTTCAAAAAATGATTTTTTACTGTCGCAAATTTTAAATATAACGAGGATTGCCTTTTCTATAGTGAATTTTTCAAAAAATTATTTTTTACTGTCGCAAATTTTAAATACGCCGAGGGTTGCCTTTTCTTTAGTGAATTTGTCAAAATAATATTTTTTTTTTTTTTTAAAAAATAATTTTTTATTGTCGCAAATTTTAAATACGCCGCGGATTGCCTTTTCTATAGTCAACTTTTCAAACAATAATTTTTTACTGTCGCAAATTTTAAATACGCCGCGGATTGCCTTTTCTATAGTCAACTTTTCAAACAATAATTTTTTACTGTCGCAAATTTTAAATACGCCGGGGATTGCCCTTTCTATAGTGAATTTTTCAAAAAATTATTTTTTGCTTTTCCAAATTTTAAATACGCCGAGGATTGCCTTTTCTATAGTAAATTTTTCAAAAAATAATTTTTTACTGTCGAAAATTTTAAACACGCCGAGGATTGCCTTTTCTATAGTCAATTTATCAAAATATTATTTTTTACTGTCGCAAGTTTTAACTACGCCGCGGATTGCATTTTCTATAGTGAATTTGTCAAAAAATAATTTTTTACAGTCGAAAATTTTAAACACGCCGAGTATTGCCTTTTCTATAGTAAATTTATCAAAAATTAATTTTTTACTGTCGCATATTTTAAATACGCCGAGGGTTGCCTTTTCTTTAGTGAATTTGTCAAAATAATATTTTTTACTGTCGCAAATTTTGAATACGCCGAGGATTGCCTTTTCTATAGTGAATTTGTCAAAAAATAATTTTTTACTGTCGCAAATTTTAAATACGCCGAGGATTGCCTTTTCTATAGTGAATTTGTCAAAAAATAATTTTTTACTGTCGCAAATTTTAAATATAACGAGGATTGCCTTTTCTATAGTAGTAGCAAATTTTAAATATACCGAGGATTTAATTTTCTATAGTGAATTTTTCAAAAAATTATTTCTTGCTGTCGCAAATTTTAAATACGCCGAGGATTGCTTTTTCTATAGTAAATTTTTCAAAAAATAATTTTTTACTGTCGCAAATTTTAAATACGCCGAGGATTGCCTTTTCTATAGTGAATTTGTCAAAATATTATTTTTTACGGTCGCGAATTTTAAATACGCCGAGGATTGCCTTTTCTATAGTGAATTTGTCAAAAAATAATTTTTTACTGTCGCAAATTTTAAATATAACGAGGATTGCCTTTTCTATAGTAAATTTTTCAAAAAATTATATTTTTACTGTCACAAATTTTAAATACGCCGAGGATTACATTTTCTATGGTGAATTTGTCAAAAAATAATTTTTTACTCTCGCAAATTTTAAATATACCGAGGATTGCCCTTTCTATAGTGAATTTTTCTAAAAATGATTTTTTACTGTCGCAAATTTTAAATACACCTTTGGCTGCCCTTTCTATAGTTAATTTGTAAAAAAATAATTTTTTATTGTCGCGAATTTTAAATACGCCGAGGATTGGCTTTTCTACAGTAAATTTAAAAAAAAAAAATATTTTACTGTCACAAATTTTAAATATACAGAGGATTGCCTTTTCTATAGTGAATTTTTCAAAAAATTATTTTTTACTCTCGAAAATTTTAAATACGCCGAGGATTGCCTTTTCTGTAGTAAATTTTTCAAAAAATAATTTTTTACTGTCTCAAATTTTAAATACGCCGAGGATTGCCTTTTCTAAAGTAAATTTTTCAAAAAATTATTTTATTCTGTCGCAAATTTTAAATACGCCGAGGATTGCCTTTTATATAGTGAATTTGTCAATAAATAATTTTTTACTGTCGCAAATTTTAAATACGCCGAGGATTGCCTTTTCTATAGTGAGTTTTTCAAAATAATATTTTTTACTGTCGCAAATTTTAAATACGCCGAGGATTGCCTTTTCTATAGTGAATTTGTCAAAAAATATTTTTTTACTGTCGCAAATTTTAAATATACCGAGGATTTAATTTTCTATAGTGAATTTGTCAAACAATAATTTTTTACTGTCGCAAATTTTAAATACGCCGGGGATTGCCTTTTCTATAGTGAATTTTTCAAAAAATTATTTTTTACGGTCGCAAATTTTAAATACGCCGAGGATTGCCTTTTCTATAGTAAGTTTTTCAAAAAATAATTTTTTACTGTCGAAAATTTTAAATACGCCGAGGATTGCCTTTTCTATAGTGAATTTATCAAAATATTATTTTTTACGGTCGCAAATTTTAAATACGCCGAGGATTGCCTTTTATATAGTGAATTTGTCAAAAAATAAAATTTTACTGTGGCAAATTTTAAATATACCGAGGATTGCCTTTTCTATAGTAAATTTTTCAAAAAATTATTTTTTACTGTCACAAATTTTAAATACGCCGAGGATTACCTTTTCTATGGTGAATTTGTCAAAAAATAATTTTTTACTGTCGCAAATTTTAAATACGCCGAGGATTGCCTTTTCTATAGTGAATTTGTCAAAAAATAATTTTTTACTGTCGCAAATTTTAAATATACCGAGCATTGCCTTTTCTATAGTGAATTTTTCAAAAAATGATTTTTTACTGTCGCAAATTTTAAATACGCCTTTGGTTCCCCTTTCTATAGTTAATTTGTAAAAAAATAATTTTTTATTGTCGCAAATTTTAAATTCGCCGAGGATTGCCTTTTCTATAGTAAATTTTTCAAAAAATTATTTTTTACTCTCGAAAATTTTAAATACGCCGAGGATTGCCTTTTCTGTAGTAAATTTTTCAAAAAATAATTTTTTACTGTCTCAAATTTTAAATACGCCGAGGATTGCCTTTTCTAAAGTAAATTTTTCAAAAAATTATTTTATTCTGTCGCAAATTTTAAATACGCCGAGGATTGCCTTTTATATAGTGAATTTGTCAATAAATAATTTTTTACTGTCGCAAATTTTAAATACGCCGAGGATTGCCTTTTCTATAGTGAGTTTTTCAAAATAATATTTTTTACTGTCGCAAATTTTAAATACGCCGAGTATTGCCTTTTCTATAGTGAATTTGTCAAAAAATATTTTTTTACTGTCGCAAATTTTAAATATACCGAGGATTTAATTTTCTATAGTGAATTTGTTAAACAATAATTTTTTACTGTCGCAAATTTTAAATACGCCGGGGATTGCCTTTTCTATAGTGAATTTTTCAAAAAATTATTTTTTACGGTCGCAAATTTTAAATACGCCGAGGATTGCCTTTTCTATAGTAAATTTTTCAAAAAATAATTTTTTACTGTCGAAAATTTTAAATACGCCGAGGATTGCCTTTTCTATAGTGAATTTATCAAAATATTATTTTTTACGGTCGCAAATTTTAAATACGCCGAGGATTGCCTTTTATATAGTGAATTTGTCAAAAAATAAAATTTTACTGTGGCAAATTTTAAATATACCGAGGATTGCCTTTTCTATAGTAAATTTTTCAAAAAATTATTTTTTACTGTCACAAATTTTAAATACGCCGAGGATTACCTTTTCTATGGTGAATTTGTCAAAAAATAATTTTTTACTGTCGCAAATTTTAAATACGCCGAGGATTGCCTTTTCTAAAGTAAATTTTTCAAAAAATTATTTTATTCTGTCGCAAATTTTAAATACGCCGAGGATTGCCTTTTCTGTAGTAAATTTTTCAAAAAAATAATTTTTTACTGTCTCAAATTTTAAATACGCCGAGGATTGCCTTTTATAAAGTAAATTTTTCAAAAAATTCTTTTTTGCTGTCGCAAATTTTAAATACGCCGAGGATTGCCTTTTCTATAGTAAATTTTTCGAAAAATAATTTTTACTGTCGCAAGTTTTAACTACGCCGCGGATTGCATTTTCTATAGTGAATTTGTCAAAAAATAATTTTTTACAGTCGAAAATTTTAAACACGCCGAGTATTGCCTTTTCTATAGTAAATTTATCAAAAAATAATTTTTTACTGTCGCAAATTTTAAATACGCCGAGGGTTGCCTTTTCTTTAGTGAATTTGTCAAAATAATATTTTTTACTGTCGCAAATTTTGAATACGCCGAGGATTGCCTTTTCTATAGTGAATTTGTCAAAAAATAATTTTTTACTGTCGCAAATTTTAAATACGCCGAGGATTGCCTTTTCTATAGTGAATTTGTCAAAAAGTAATTTTTTACTGTCGCAAATTTTAAATATAACCAGGATTGCCTTTTCTATAGTGAATTTTTCAAAAAATTATTTTTTACTGTCGCAAATTTTAAATACGCCGAGGGTTGCCTTTTCTTTAGTGAATTTGTCAAAATAATATTTTTTTTTTTTTTAAAAAATAATTTTTTATTGTGGCAAATTTTAAATACGCCGAGGATTGCCTTTTCTATAGTGAATTTGTCAAACAATAATTTTTTACTGTCGCACATTTTAAATATACCGAGGATTTAATTTTCTATAGTGAATTTTTCAAAAAATTCTTTTTTGCTGTCGCAAATTTTAAATACGCCGAGGATTGCCTTTTCTATAGTAAATTTTTTAAAAAATAATTTTTTATTGTCGCAAATTTTAAATACGCCGAGGATTGCCTTTTCTATAGTAAATTTTTCAAAAAATTATTTTTTAATGTCGCAAATTTTAAATACGCCGAGGATTGCCTTTTCTATAGTGAATTTGTCAAAATAATATTTTTTACTGTCGCAAATTTTAAATACGCCGGAGATTGCCTTTTCTATAGTGAATTTGTCAAAAAATAATTTTTTACTGTAGCAAATTTTAAATATACCGAGGATTTAATTTTCTATAGTGAATTTTTCAAAAAATTATTTTTTGCTGTCGCAAATTTTAAATACGCCGAGGATTGCCTTTTCTATAGTAAATTTTTCAAAAAATAATTTTTTACTGTCGCAAATTTTAAATACGCCGAGGATTGCCTTTTCTATAGTGAATTTTTCAAAAAATGATTTTTTACTGTCGCAAATTTTAAATACGCCTTTGGTTGCCCTTTCTATAGTTAATATGTAAAAAAATAATTTTTTATTGTCGCAAATTTTAAATACGCCGAGGATTGCCCTTTCTATAGTAAATTTTTCAAAAAAAAAAATATTTTACTGTCACAAATTTTAAATATACAGAGGATTGCCTTTTCTATAGTGAATTTTTCAAAAAATTATTTTTTACTCTCGAAAATTTTAAATACGCCGAGGATTGCCTTTTCTATAGTGAATTTGTCAAAATAATATTTTTTACTGTCGCAAATTTTAAATACGCCGGAGATTGCCTTTTCTATAGTGAATTTGTCAAAAAATAATTTTTTACTGTAGCAAATTTTAAATATACCGAGGATTTAATTTTCTATAGTGAATTTTTCAAAAAATTATTTTTTGCTGTCGCAAATTTTAAATACGCCGAGGATTGCCTTTTCTATAGTGAATTTGTCAAAAAATAATTTTTTACTGTCGCAAATTTTAAATATACCGAGGATTGCCTTTTCTATAGTGAATTTTTCAAAAAATGATTTTTTACTGTCGCAAATTTTAAATACGCCGAGGATTGCCTTTTCTTTAGTAAATTTGTCAAAATAATATTTTTTACTGTCGCATATATAGTGTCGCATATAGTGAATTTGTAAAAAAATAATTTTTTACTGTCGCAAATTTTAAATACGCCGAGGATTGCCTTTTCTATAGCGAATTTATCAAAAAATAATTGTTTACTGTCGAAAATTTTAAATACGCCGAGGATTGCCTTTTCTTTAGTGAATTTGTCAAAATAACATTTTTTACTGTCGCAAATTTTGAATACGCCGAGGATTGCCTTTTCTATAGTGAATTGGTCAAAATAATATTTTTTACTGTCGCAAATTTTAAATGCGCCGAGGATTGCCTTTTCTATAGTGAATTTGTCAAAAAATAGTTTTTTACTGTCGCAAATTTTAAATATACCGAGGATTTAATTTTCTATAGTGAATTTTTCAAAAAATTATTTTTTGCTCTCGCAAATTTTAACTACGCCGAGGATTGCCTTTTCTATAGTAAATTTTTCAAAAAACAATTTTTTACTGTCGCAAATTTTAAATACGCCGAGGATTGCGTTTTCTATAGTAAATTTTTCAAAAAATAATTTTTTACTGTCGCAAGTTTTAAATACGCCGAGGATTGCCTCTTCTATAGTGAATTTGTCAAAGAAGTTTTTTACAGTCGAAAATTTTAAACACGCCGAGTATTGCCTTTTCTATAGTAAATTTATCAAAAAATAATTGTTTACTGTCGCAAATTTTAAATACGCCGAGGATTGCCTTTTCTTTAGTAAATTTGTCAAAATAATATTTTTTACCGTCGCAAATTTTGAATACGCCAAGTATTGCCTTTTCTATAGTGAATTTGTAAAAAAATAATTTTTTACTGTCGCAAATTTTAAATACGCCGAGGATTGCCTTTTCTATAGCGAATGTATCAAAAAATAATTGTTTACTGTCGAAAATTTTAAATACGCCGAGGATTGCCTTTTCTTTAGTGAATTTGTCAAAATAATATTTTTTACTGTCGCAAATTTTGAATACGCCGAGGATTGCCTTTTCTATAGTGAATTGGTCAAAATAATATTTTTTACTGTCGCAAATTTTAAATGCGCCGAGGATTGCCTTTTCTATAGTGAATTTGTCAAAAAATAGTTTTTTACTGTCGCAAATTTTAAATATACCGAGCATTTAATTTTCTATAGTGAATTTTTCAAAAAATTATTTTTTGCTCTCGCAAATTTTAACTACGCCGAGGATTGCCTTTTCTATAGTAAATTTTTCAAAAAAATAATTTTTTACTGTCGCAAATTTTAAATACGCAGAGGATTGCCTTTTCTATAGTAAATTTTTCAAAAAATAATTTTTTACTGTCGCAAATTTTAAATACGCCGAGGATTGCCTTTTCTATAGTGAATTTGTCAAAAAATAATTTTTTACTGTCGCAAATTTTAAATATACCGAGGATTGCCTTTTTATAGTGAATTTTTCAAAAAATTATTTTTTACTGTCGCAAATTTTAAATACGCCGAGGATTGCCTTTTCTATAGTAAATTTTTCAAAAAATTATTTCTTACTGTCACAAATTTTAAATACGCCGAGGATTACCTTTTCTATGGTGAATTTTTCAAAAAATAATTTTTTACTGTCGAAAATTTTAAATACCCCGAGGATTGCCTTTTCTATAGTGAATTTGTCAAAAAATAATTTTTTACTGTCGCAAATTTTAAATATACCGAGGATTGCCTTTTCTATAGTAAATTTCTCAAAAAAATATTTTTTACGGTCGCAAATTTTTAATACGCCGAGGATTGCCTTTTCTATAGTGCATTTGTCAAAAAATAAATTTTTACAGTGGCAAATTTTAAATATACCGATGATTGCCTTTTCTATAGTGAATTTTTCAAAAAAGTATTTCTTGCTGTCGCAAATTTAAATACGCCGAGGATTGCCGTTTCTATAGTAAATTTTTCAAAAAATAAATTTTTAATGTCGCAAATTTTAAATACGCCGAGGATTGCCTTTTCTATAGTAAATTTTTCAAAAAATTATGTTTTAGTGTCGCAAATTTTAAATACGCCGAGGATTGCCTTTTCTATAGTGAATTTGTCAAAAAATAAATTTTTACAGTGGCAA